>OZ005648.1:297834455-298256955 GCA_963930645.1 Salticus scenicus
AAAAAGAAATATATTATATAATATACTTTTTAAATTATAAAATAAAGCAAATTAAAAAAATATTAAGTGCTTTCCAAATACTTAGTATTTACACAGGTTCATAATAAATAATTATTACGAACAGGTGTGAAAATGAAAAAAATGAAAAAGTTTTTTGTTTTGATACTTTTTAGCAGTCTTTTGTGTAGTTGGTTTCACCAGTAGTGCAGTTCCTCCCATAACTTAATGAATATATATATATATATATTAAGTAGATCAGATTTCACTCTTATATTTACTATTTCACTAGTTTGCAGAAAAACGTATATTAGACAATTAGAGGGTACTATTATTCAATATGCAAATAAACAACTTTAAAAATTAAAAAAAAAAAAAAAAAAAAAAAAAAACTAAACGTGTGAACGTTTTCAAACCATTTATGGAGTCGAAATTATATTTAAACTAAATTAATAATTTCGGAAAGAGTTTGGAAATTAAAAAAGAAAGAAGAGAGAGAGAAAAAAAAAAAGCGCGTCCATCCTCCATGCCAGTCTACACGCACAACTAATTTTCTAGAAAAGTGAAAAAGAATTACATATATATAGGTAATTGTAACTCTTTGACAAGAGACGGCTTTGTTAAGGTACCATTTCGTCCAAAATGCACTTTGGGAAAGTTACCAAAAAATTTACTTTGAATATGACCCTTGTAATATAGTCATGGGATCTGCTTAAGAAAATTTGAGATCCTTTGTGAAATTTGCAATCTTCTAAACTGGCCCTTAGAAAAATTTATCCTGTTCTTGTTCTTTTATTATTACTATTATTATTGATTCATTTTAAATGAGAATCATCTAAGTCACAAAAGTTGGTGAAATAGTCAAAGACTCTATTGAATGCGGCTGCCTATACTATGTAACTCTCAGCGCGAGTGCAACCTCATGCTGGTTTATCAAATTCAGCTATGCAAATTGTCGATAGACAAGTTTACAAGATTGCAGTTTTAAAATTGTTTTAGAAAGTTTAAACGTACGTGGAAAAAAGAAATTAATATTAAAGAAAGGTGCTGTTTTTTAACAAGATTTTAAATTGAAAAAATAAATACCTTTGAAAATAAATTAAAAAATTAGGGGGCTCTTAAAAGTTAAGAGCAAGTCCTTAGGTCCGAAGTTCCTATAATGGAAAATTAGGGCTTAACTCTAACATGAAATTGACACAAGTATAATTTCAGAAATGTGAATTTCCAAAAAAGATATTCAAGACCCTAGCGTAGTAAATCGGCCTTAAACCCTACAACCAACCCAAAAAGAAAATAAATCGGAGGCAAGACTCAAATTCAATTGAAGGCAATTTAAAATGTAATTTAATATTTCAGCGAATCGATAATTAACAAAACTGTATTATTTTGAATACTGAACATACAGTTGTATAAAAAATCACAGCTTAAACTTGGTAAGCAGAACTATTCACGTTTATCGTTTAGTTAAAGTTATTCTAATTAAGTAAAACATACAGTAATCACTTCTGTGTGCGACTTCTAGAATTTTGAGAGTCAGCAGCTTTATACGACAAGGAAATGCAAATACAATTGTTATTTTATCTTGCCCTACCACTGATCTCCCGGCACATCTACTATACATGCGTCTCCTTTGAAGCAAATCATCTCTTTTTAATAGAAGAAAGAAAAAAAAATATGTATGGAGTAAGGGAAATTATAATACTGAATCACATTACATTCAAATATTTTTCAATTAAATTACTAGAAAAAAAAAAAAAAAAAAAATCTAAATTTTCTAGTAGTGTTTACCACAATGCTCTACACTCGTATTGATAAAATTTGACAACAGCTTAAAATTTTTATATCATTCGATGATTATCAAGTTTCGAAGTTCTTTCTTTTTCTTTTTCTTTCTTTTTTTTTTTTTTTTTTTTTTTCTATATAACTTCTAGCATTAGAATGGGGTATATTTATGTCCGTATTTAAACAAAAAATAATAGAGAACTACACTAATTTGTTGCGCAAATAAAATAAAAAAAATTAAAAGTGCAGACAGCTGTTTCGGATCTATCTTGGGATGTCTTCGTCAGTGGAGAATGTGTATATGGGTCAGACACATTTCGCACTGACGGAGGGTCTCCAAAATGGACACTAAACAGTTATTTGCTCTTTCTAACCTTTATTTTATCTGTGCAAAAAATTCGTAGCACTTTAGCTTATGTTTTAATTTTTTGCACAAAGGCATATACGTTTCCAGAT
The DNA here is from genome assembly GCA_963930645.1 of Salticus scenicus. Taxonomy (NCBI): domain Eukaryota; kingdom Metazoa; phylum Arthropoda; class Arachnida; order Araneae; family Salticidae; genus Salticus; species Salticus scenicus. Next base: position 297,836,691 of record OZ005648.1, read on the forward strand.
TTTTATAATTAAGACCTTATAGTACTACAGTATGCCTCGCAACGTTCGTAAAATTTTACGCTCATGCTATTATACTGTCACCAGAATTTTAAAGTAACACTTTATAGTATAACATTTTAGCATTAAAACAGTAAAAAATGTTGAAGAATTATTTTATTTTGACAGTACTAGTAGCAATATAATAAAAATAAGGTGAATTTTTAGAAACGCTGCGAGGCCTACTACAGTAATAAAAACTGTATCCAGATAGCTTTTGGATATTTTTAAAATTATTATTGTTGATTTTACTTATAAACTCATGTTGTTTTCGCAACAATTTTCTTTGTACATATTTCGAACAATTAAGTTTTTTAATTTATCGAGTTTATAATTTATTAAAGTAAATCTAATAAAGGAAAGCTAAAACGAAAACGCTTTTCAAAGTAAATAATTCTTATGTGATCAAGGGTATTTAAAGAGTAAAATGAGAAAGAAATGAAAGCGATTTATTATGAGTCATTAACTCAAAGTTTATGAAGATGGCATTCGTATACAAATAATAAAATAATTTTTAAAAAACTGTATGCAAAAACATTTCTTGAAAAAAAAAAAAAAAAACCTTAGTTAGAATCACAAATATTTTTAGAATTATACTCACTGTACTTTCTGAGTTTTGAAATTATAGAATAAAAATTTAACAGGAGGAACAAATGTTTATTTATTTATTTAGTAAACAAATGTTGTTTGCTTAATTTTTTCTGTTAATTTTTATGCGTGGTAAACAAACGTGCAGAATATTTATATTTTAATAATCACATGTATCGTAAAGATTTTATTAAATTTAAATTTTTTCGCTAGTTGAAAAAGACAGAGAAATACTGCTGAGGTGCATAACAAAACTTTTGTATTTAGTGATATTTATATTGCATTAATGTTGTTCATCTTAAATTTAATTCTCATATTAATTATTCGATTTTATAACATACTACTTTTCTGCATTAGGCTTGCTTTGATAGAATTTGGAAAATTAAGTATATAAACATTTACAAAATTTAAAAATCGCCCTCGCAAACACCCAAGAGCATTTGAGTAAGGTCCCCAAACGGGACCTTAATGGATAATGTACATAATACGTATATCATTTTCCAGTAAAATGTATTTTGAAAATTTAATACTATATAAGGATTTTTTAAAATAATGACAAAAATGCTGAGAACATTTAAATCATTTACATGCTATATTATGATACGTATTTCTGTTAATTTTTGACAAAGCATACAAAAAAAAAAAAAAAAAAAAAGAATAAATAAATAAATAACATGAAATAAATAAATATGTTTGAAAAGTAATTTATCTTTCTGCACCCCATTCAAATTTCTGATTAAGAGGAAGACAGTTAAAAAAAAAAAAAAAAAAAAACTGTTGAACGACCATGACGATAGTTTGAGAAACAGTAAGTAGAAATTAAATCTCGGTATATTTATGACCAAAATTATATCTTCGAATCTAGATAGATAGATACAAAACTTTAATTATTCATATCTCAATATCTGTCTACTGTCTATAAATAGCTAGATATTGAGAAATGAAATAATTGGCTATAATTTCGTAATCTTGAGTTTTATATGTACTCTGAAGAAATGAACGTCCTACATTAAAAATAAATAAATAAAATAGTAAAGTTTAGATCGTTTTTCAATCTTTAAATAAGTTTCTCGTTGTTGCTTAATCGATGTTAAAGATCTGGAGTGTTTTTCTTCCTTATTTCCAGTTTGTTTTTTATCACTAGATTTTTAATCAGCTCCTTTTTTGGAGTGTTTAATCGGAATTTTACGGTTCATTATCAAGTGAATATTGTGAATTTTTTTCAAATGTTAAATAAAGCTGTGCATTTAATTGAAATGTGATCGAACTGGAGGTATCAAACTTTACCTGTAAGGAAAACAAACATATTATGAAGTGCATGAAAAGGGTGCGAAAGAATATGATAGTAAAAATTCTAAGGAGAATTATTGCCGTATAACACTTAAAGGCGGTTCTAAGCAGTCAGCGTATAAACTTAGGACAGTAGAGCTTCGAAAATTACTTTATGGTATGTTATGATGCCTAGTGTCGAGTTTCTTTAGATAGGAATATCCAGCAGAGCCATTTATTTGACTAAATTAATCCAACCACGAAAGAATGTTTGCCGGAAAGATTTGCAAGAATAAAATATATTATGCACCTTAAGAAGGGTTAGAAGGTTCTTTTAAAATGTTTAATTATTTCTCTATATCCCCCAAGATTTGTTAAAAATTACTTTAAATTATTTAATTTTTTGTCACTTCACAACCTTATATTTTCATATGTGAAACAAAGGCACATATAAGCGAGACGTATTAATCCTGGACGATAGGCCCAATCTCTAATATTTTGTTTCTGTGGATAATTTTGGCATTTGATCATTTTTTATTTATTGCATTCTACAATCAATGTATAAAGGACACTAAATTAGAACGGCATACAGGGAAAGACCTTAAAGTTTAAATTATTGTTCAAATCGCAAACGTTTGTGATTTTTCAAAAAATTATTTTAAAGAAAAAGGTTTATTTATTTATTTTTATTTATTTATTTATTTTTTTTTTTTTTTTATGGTGTAAAGAGAGCATTTTTAATATTAAATGCAATTTTATTTGTAGTTTTATTTTTTAATTCTTATTTTATTATTATTATTATTATTATTATTATTATTATTATTATTTCATTTTATGCTTTACTAGAAGAAAAGTTTTCAATTTCGAAATAATGTGCAAATGAGAAAGATGTATGTGTTTAGATATAGTCAAAGACAATTCACAAGGGAAGAGTAGGAGGAGGGGTCGGGAGGGAGTAGGGGATATCAAATAATAGCTGTATTTTCGTTTTATAATTATTACTATAGTTTACTTTTTGTAATAAAGGAAATTAAAGAAACTCTATGTGTGCAATATACATATATATTAAAGTAACTAACTGTAATTTATGTAAATTGCTTATTCAGAATTTAACTATTTATAAACAAATTTAATGATTTATACAGAAAAATAATGTTTAAAAATCTGACAGTAATTTTGCGATGAAATCAAATAGGAGAAAAGAAAAACAGTCATATTATAAAGAGATGTTCTATTTTGTTTGTAAACATTTATAACAAATACCAGATTTATTCAGTGTCACAGTGTTTAATTTACTATGTTATATTTCCACAGTAGACAAAATTATAATTATTATTATTTATTTATTTATTTTATTTTATCTCAGAAATCAAAAGGCGTTTATTAAATGCAGAAAAATAGCTTTGCCCTTATAAATCCACTGCCACTAATTGTTACAACAGCTATGAACAAATCATTTAAAACTTACCGGGGAAGAAGTAGTATATGATGAATATCCAAACTGCGTGTAGGACATGATTCTCCTGTGCTGTGTGTCCGAGTCCCAGTGGTTAGACGCGGGAAAGCCCCAACAACAACGAAATTCTTCCTACTAAAAGCTTTTACATTGCACCATAACACTAAATCGCACTCAAAATAACATAAACGGCTTTCACGGACAAAGAACAACAGATTCCGACCGTACCTTTCCGAGTTGCCTAGTGTGGACGAAAATAATCTTCGGAATTTACTGGGAGTCGTACAGCACAATACGGGGATGTGGGTGACGAAGGCGTGCCATAAGTGATCCCATTGGTTCATTTAGTACCGCCCCGTTGGGACTTAACTCCGCCTTGTAGAGCACTTAAAAAGGAAAGAAAAACCTGGAGAGTCAGTAGAATTTTCCTCGAGACAGGTTCGATACAAAATGAGTGTCCTGCGAGAACGATAAAAATTTATATTTAATAATATTCTCAAATTTAAAGACAATTTTCATATGTTTGCACATGTTCTGTACATAGCAGTCAACTTTTGTGCTTTTATATTACCACTTTAGACTTTAATAGTGTAAAAAATTTTATTTATTTAATCAATGAAAACTGTTACAGATTACCTATAAAAATTTTTTTTCTGATATTTAAAAAGCGTTAAAATTGGCAAGCAAATATTGTTCAATAGAGACATAATAAGAGTTTTAGCATCCAGAAATTTCTTGTGGTCTTAAATGTTATCGATCCGACATACGAAGTATTATTCTCATTCGAAAAAATAAATTTTCTCTTATTGGATATAAATTGCAAAGCTAAAAATTTCTGTACTTTTTTTTTTTTTCTTTTTCGTTTTCTTTGCTTCTTTGTTTCTTTATTATTATTATTATTTGTATTTCAGAAAGTTTCGTACAATTCTTATGGAATAATAGTCTCTGTAATATTTTTTTTAGGATTAAATAAATAAAAAATTACTATTCGAAAATACTAGTGGAAAGAAAAAATAAAAACAGTAGAATTTGGGAGCTGTGCAAACGGCTTCTATAACTTTGGAAACCAACGTTTTGGTCATATAAATGTACTCGTTACGGAGTTTTTCTGAAAAATTGTACTACAACAATAGCCATCAAAAACGGGTCCATGAACTTGTTTCCGTTTCCTGACTGATTTTCTTACACCCACAAACCATGAATGTACATATATGTACATATATATACATGACATGTGTATATATATGTGTGTGTGTGTATTATGATAACAATAAAACAGAGAACGAATAATAAACAGATGAATAATTCGCAACAACAACCCACAAAAGCCATAAAAATACATATACATACACATACACATACACATAACATAAATAAACATATTTTGTACTCGTGTACCACAAGTATCACATTTTATGCAAAGCAACAGATCTGTATAGTACAATTCTAAAAAACCGTGTAACCCGTAACCTCTCAAAGATAATATTTCGCACATTGTTTTGTTACCATTTGTATGATAAATTTACACTTTGTTCTTTAAAATTATCTATGCATGCATGATATTTGAATTTCACAAATTTTCATTTCCATTTCCACACAATGTGTGTGTAAGAGGCAGAGAAACACGTGTCCCCGAAAATGTGTAAAAAAGTGTCAAATGTGGTGACTGGAAAAGTGACAAAAAGGTCACGAATAAGGTTGTTGAATCCATCATTAATTATTTAGAAAAAAGCTATAATTTTGCATATGCATAATAAAATATCAATAACGAATAGAAATCAATAAAACGTTTGACAAATTGTCATTACCTATTTTTTCCAAGATTCATACTGCAAAAAAATAAAATATAAATAAATAAATAAATAAAAGAAAAAAAGTCTGGATTTTTATATTAGATTTTAAAGTTTATAAAATAAACGCAGTATTATTATATTATTATAAACTGTATTAAAAATATATATTTGTGTGTTATTTAGCATGTGGGTGTTCAAATGTAGAGTAAAATTATTTCCAAATCTTTTCATCAAGATGAACTGGAATTTAGTATTTGCATAAAAAATAAGAATATTTAGCATAGCTGCCAAACGCTCCAACTTTTGAATACCATTAATAATATTATTATTTTAATATTTATTATTATTATTTTTTAAGAAACTTTTACTTTACTTAACCGTAGACTTCGAAAATTGTGGGATGGAAGCACTTGTGTAGCACGTAACACGCATGTTCTACGATGGTTGATAACGGGATGGTATGTCCTGAATTTAAATTTACTACCAAAACAAGAAAAAAAAGCATGAAAGAACATAAATACATAAAAAAAATATAGACTGCTACAAACTGGATACAAAAAGCTTAAAAAAAAAAAAAAAAAAAAAAAAAAAAAGGCATTTAAAATTCAGATTCGTTGGCAACTATCATTTAGTCAAATTTTTCGGTTACAATGAAAAATTTAACAGTTAGTTAAAATTTTCAATTTGCAGACCGTTTTCTTAACTTAATTCATTAGATGATTCGTGCTATTAAATGATATGATTTTAATCGATTGATAAGTGATGTCATTTTTATATCATGATTTGCAGCAGAATTAGTTTGGGAAAGGTGTGGCACAATGTTATGCGGGATACAGTGTTATACTGAACAGTGGCGTATCCAGGATTTTTCCAAGGGGGGGGTTCGTCCTTCCGAATTTTTAATTAAGTTTAATTAACTTTAATTAGGTTTAATTAGGTTTAATTAAGCTTATTTAAGTTTAATTAGGTTTAATTAAGTTTAATTAAGTTTATTTTTAATTAAGTTTAACAATCTTTTAAAGTATCATAATTACTTGCCGAAAATAAGAGTAACAAAATGAAAAACAGTAAAACAAACTCACCAATTAGAATATCAAACTAAAAAATCTTTAATTAGCGACGAGTAACGTACAGCCTGTACAAACTCTTACACAAAACATAAAATTCAATACATAGTTACACAAAATATTTCATTGATTTTTTTTATTTACTGAGCGAAGTCTAATCGGCGAGAAGTTTTCGCTAGTTCATTTAAAATGTCTTCTACTGTTGGGGTATTGTTTGGGTCACTCCTTCAAGGTCACTACTTCAACTTCTATGGTCACCCCTTCCCTATATGGTCGACCCCTCTTGTCCTTGAGTATGAACTCGTAAAGGTGAAATCCTTTCAGAGAATTGTTTTCAGGGGAAACATGTTTCGCACCGCGCAAATGAAGTGGTTTAGTTATTTTCAGGAGTTTTTATCGCCGAGTAATGAAAAAAAAAAGTTAGTCATAATTTTAAACCACTTCGTAGAAAAAAATATTCTACGCTTTCCATACATTTTTTCCGCCTGAAATGTGAAAAAAAAATGTAAGGAACAGCCTAATTTTTCTTATCATACATTTTGTCAAGGGGGGGGGGGGGTTTAAACCCCCAAACCCCCCCCCCCCCCTTGCATACGCCACTGATACTGAATATAATTTTAAAGTGGAAGCAATAGTAGCTCCAGTTTAATACAATAATAATCTTGTTAGATATCTTGTTTTCCAGAGGTCAATGTGTTTTAGAAAAATTTGCATCATTAGTTAAATTTTTATAAATAAATAAATATTTTTTGCACTTTAAAAGTAAAATTTTGTAAACATCAACGTGATGGCTTCGGAATGCCTGCATATGGTCGCGACCAATGCCTACTCCCAGCGAAAGAGTAAAAAACATAAAGATAATTTTTCAGAAGGAAAAAAAAAAATCCAAAAGGGTTTTTAATTTGTAATTTGATCTCTGAGAAATTACCCAAGTAAGCAGTGATTTTTCAGAGTGAAATGATATTTGGGGGTTTTGATTCAATTCTCTCTACTCATGAGTTGTGCTTGTTTATTTATTTATTTATTTTTTAGTCGTAAAGCTAGTTGTGTTTAGGTTCTGTGTTCTGTTGAGTTGAAATGGGGAAGTGTTACAGAATGAAATAGGTTACAATGTTACGCACATATTTTAATCAGTTAACATATTACAAATAAACATATGTTTCACATTGCACATTTTACTACCCCTATAGCATTACATTTTATGATTTTGTAATTATAATGTGAATAATAACGTAAATAAAAAGGTTAATTTCCCCAAAAATTTCAACCATTTACAAGCTAATGAAGTCATATCTCCTCCATCCCCCCCCCCACCCCACCCCAAAAAAAAAGTTTTTTTCTAAAGCCTCACCGTAAGGGGGAAAAGAAAGAAAGAAAAGAAAAGAAAAGAAAAGAAACTGGTGAAAAGTCGTAGCTGAACTGATTCGTCAGTGAAAAATATAATCGCAGTGAAAATATTGACATTCGTATAATACACATTGTATTTTTTAAACATATTAAAAAACATTGTAACAATTTAAAAAGCATTTGTGTATTGTATTCAATATGCATTTTTTTCTTGAATACTATGCAAAATTTACTATACAATGTACACTTTGCCTCAAAATTCCCTTTTCTAGGAAAATATCACATCCCAATTTTAAAACAAGAACTTTGCAATGCAAATTCAGTTTATATGTCATTATTATTATTATTATTATTACTATTATTATTATTATTATTTTCAAATGTCGGCACATTAATTGTTGACGCTATATTACCTATGAACTTGCTTGAAAAATCGTAATTAAGTAGACAGTGGACATTATAAAGCTATTTTGTAAATTATCATCTTAAAATTAAGAATGTTTGATATATTACTTGTATTACATGGTTCAATCTTTAGGTTTTAAATATTAAGGATTTCTTTTAAAAAATACTCACAATGGAAATATACGCACTAGGGAAACTTTTCTCCAGTAAAAACTGATGCTCCTAAATACACAAAAATTTTATCCTATTAACTATTTATTTATTTATTTATTTATTTATTTATTTATTTATTTTAGAATGGTTGGTTAAAAATATTATGTGCATTTATGCGTGTACATTTTTCTAATGCGTACCTCATTGTGTACATATCTACTAAATATTGCTCAATGCTGCCCTATTAAAAACTATGGGGGAAAAAAAGAAGTCTGGTGTGAAAAATCACACGACTTCCGTTACCCACTATTACACGTATTATATGCATTTTTAGGAGATAATGCGGTCAGAAGACATAAAATTGATCTAACAAAGTACACCTAAAAATGTCCCGGTAAGAGAAAGCTGATAAACACGCAGAGACATATCAAACAGAATATACATAGCGAGTTAAAGAAAATAAGAAACAAAAATTCTGTATAGCCATTTTTTGAAACACCAATATCCGACATCTAAAACTAATCTACCTAATTAGGATGACTGTTAATTTTCCTGTTATAACTACGTAATTCATGAGAAAGGGTATCTAAAATGGGTTTGGGAAACAATTTTCAAGAAAAGCCTTAGAGCCGTTTTTGAGATACAGTGAAACCTCTCAAGTTGGACACCCCTCTAAGTTGGACGCTTTTTCTCGGAACGGAATGTATCCATTAACATTATGTCTAACCCCTATAAGTTGGACACCTCTCTAAGTTGGACACTTTTTCTTGGAACCGTAGGTGTCCAACTTAGAGAGGTTTTACTGTACCGACTTTTAACAAAAATTGGCATAATCAATTATTGACCGGAAAACAATAATTACACACAAAAGGATATTTAAAAGGCAGTTAATATGGCAAGTTTGAAAAAAAAATCGTGCAGCCGTTTTTAAAGAAACGCACTTACGAGGCCTGAAATTGAGCTATTTATACAGGACGCCTATCAATTTTCCTGAACTAACCAACTAATTCATATGAAAGGACATTTAGTAGAGTGTTTATATAGCGACTTTGAAGAAAATCGTTAATACTGTTTTTGAGATACGGACTTACGGTTCCCTTCCAGTTTTCCATGCCCCACTTCAGGTTTTCCAATATTCACCAAAAGCTGGAAAAACCATTTGCACACCAGACCTGTCTCAATTCTGAAGTTTCTTAGTTTTATCTTTTTGGTTTCGGAGGTATAATAGTCAGAAGATTCCCCGCACACATACTCGCATATATACATTTGACTTAAAAAAAAAAAAGAAAAGAACAGCACTGTATAATACTGTATTGTATTTGTAATTGAAAAAAAAGCAATTTCTTCATAATCATGAATATTTTCTTCTAAGAGTACACACAGAAAAATGAAAAATCGAAACGTGTCAAGAGACATGCCATCTTTGTGACACTAAACGTTTGTCAAGTACGTTGACAAATTTGCACAAAATTACGCAAAATTTTAAACAATCAAAACACTACCTGACAATCCCATTTAGTCATGAGACACAAAAGTCGTTTTATTTTACCATGTATCTTTAATGTGTTTCGTCTGATGATCCGTTTTGCCTCTAAAACTTGTCAGATGACTAATTTCCCAGGTACAGTTTTCATTTTCCTCAAATTTGACCGGTTAGTCAGAGGAGAGAATAAAAAAAAATTGTTCCCGTTTTGTCAATTGACTAAGAAAATTTGTTTGGCTAGTCCAAAAGCTAAACATTGTTCTTCTTCTTATTTTTTATTTGTTATTTGTTATTTATTTTTTGTCTCCTATTGACAACTTGTGTTAGTCAACCGAAACCGAAAATTAAACAATAAACTCATCGCATTTGGCGGGATACTGCAATTGCCGTTAGAGTTATTTTTTTCATTTTAGAAAGAGAACGAGAGATTTTTTAGTAATCAGAATCAGCGAATCGAGTTTACAGCTAAAAGTAAGTGCTAAATACTTTATTTTATTGTAAGCTTTGTAAGAATAGTAAATTGTAAATTTGTAGAATTCTAAAGCTTCGGCAATCTTCTAACAATATGAATCGTAATTAGAATTTGTTCTAATTTATAAAGTTGTTTAAAATGTATAAAATTTAAAATACGTTATTATAAATCTAGTTTTACGTATCGTTATATTATAAAAGTATATTTAATTTGTCTAAGCTATAGTTGTTTACATACACTTTTAACATTAAGCTCATATTAATATTTTTTTTCATAGAATAGTAATGATTTATTTTTCCCTAAAGATGGTTCAGAAGGTATTTGGATTTCCAAAGGACGTCAATTTAAGAAAGATATAGAAAAATGCTATCCATGGGGATTTTGAAAGAAATTTTAAGGTATGTTTTTTAAATTATCGTTTGCAACATTATATCTATCTTAGAACAATAAAAAATAATAATAATACTTTTTTTTATATTTAAACTTTTTAATGAGATAAATTAAAAAAAATTAAAGGTTTCTCGTTTATCTGTTATTATTTATTTATTTTTTTAATTCCTGTTCTAAATAAATATTTTTTTAAATTTAAATAATTTTGGCAAATGGTTGATAATTGTATGTAATAAAAAACTGACTTTTTTATTATTAAATGTTTGACACCAATTTTTTCAAAACAACTTTTAGCAAAAATAATATGAATTTAATATTGCATACTATATTCTGTTCTCAATTTAAAGTCAAATTGTTCTTATATACAATATTAATTATTAGCGATAAATAATAAATATCTTGGTAAATAAATAAATATATATATATATATTCAACTTCATGTTATTTGTTTCATTTAAATGATTGATGATTGTAGTAAAAGGTTGATATTTTTAGTTATTAAAAATTTGATATTATATATATATATATATATATTTTTTTTTTTTTTTTTCAAAACAAATTTAATCAAAAATAATATGAGTTTAAATTATTAGATACTGTATTCTCGATTCAAAATCAAATTGTTCATGCGTAGCATATTAAGTATTCGTGATAAATAAAAGATATCTTATTAAAAATATCTACTTAATTTCATGTTATTTGTTTTATTCTTAACACATTTAAATTTAAAAACTATTTGGTATGTCAATTTAAACAACATTTTTTTCTTTTAACTATGCTCTATAAATTAAGTAATTCTTGCAAACATTTAGTTGTATACTCTATTTCCACAATAACTTAAAATTAATTTTGATTTTCTTCTACATATATAAGAATGAAGTACTGGATTTTTCAAAATTTTCTTTTTCTCGCTTTTGGTGCATTTACAAATTTAAGATTTCCTTAAACTCGATTAAACCATTTTTAGGAGATGTCTGTCTGTAATCAAAATTTTATGTTTTGGGTGCTGTATCTCACAAAATAATGAACAGAATTGTACAAAAGTTTATATTTGGATGCACTTTCACATAAATTCGTGCTGAATAGCTTGGTTACCAACTGCTCCAATTTTTGCGGAGTTTCTCCGGAAAATTTTAAAAACTCCGCAATTCCGCGAAGTAATGTTTATGCTCAACAAATTCAGTCTTGACCACCTAATTAAATATTTTTTATTAAATACATAAAATTGAATAGTGGCAGACACTGAAAAAAAAAAAAAATTCTTTTTTCTTTCTTTCTTTCTTTCTTTCTTTTTTTTTTTTTTTCCTTGCACACATCTAGGCATAAATCGTTATCCAATCTTTATCAACTTTTGATTTTGCATTTCCAACAGTTGCCGCATAAAACATTATTCTTTGAATTTTATTTTTTATTTATGAAAGAGCTTCAACGTATCTTAAAAATAAAAAAAATAAAACTAACTTTTACAATTTAGCTGAAGAACCACACGCTTCATCCTACAATACTCATAAATAATAGTAAACAAAAGAAAAAAAAGAAAGAAAGAAAGAAAACATTCTAGTGATCGAAATATTGCTGACTCAGAACAGGAACAAGTATTTGTTTACATTAGCTAAGAGTGTGTTTAATTAAAACTACAAGCTGAAAGGGGGAAAGAAAGAAAAAAAAATTGTTTATTTTAATTATTCATCGATAAAAATAATGGATTCAAAGCTACTGAACTTTAAGGCCGATTGACAACGCTTTATTTAAGATTTATTTGAAATAATTATGCTTTTATTTTATCATTCACTTAAAGCATTAATGATTTATTATTATATCTTCATTTGTATCTGGGAAAAAAAAATAAGTAAACAAATTATGACCAATAATCTGCAAAATTCTAAAGTTTACAAAACATATGGTCCCGAGCTATGCAGATTAGAGGGAGTTGACTTAGAGATGAGATCATTTACACATTTATATGATTTCGTTTTCAGATTTTTATGTGATAGTATAATTATTTTGACATTCATGAAAATTGTTGGAAATTATTTTTTTTTCCCTTTGTGCTTCTCTTTCTTTCTTTTTTTTTTTTTTAATGTAACTGAATAATCTACTTTCATATATTGCCTTTATTTATGTATGGAAAATATGCCATTATGCAAAAAACAAATTACTTTTGGGTTTTAAGCTTATATTCAGACTTAATCATTTCCCATTCTTATCTCTCTTCACTGTTTTGCTAAATATATTTGTTTATCAATAAATATTTCTAAATTTCATATGATTATTGTTAATTTATTTTTGTGAGTAGTTTATTTATTTATTTATTTTTTTTTTTTATGTATTTTTAAAATTGCTCCTCAAAGTAGCCAAAATGCTCCTCAAAATTTCTCTGAATACTCCTCAAACTGTTTTTGAAAAGTTGGCAACCCTGTATCATCTAAGAAGTGGCGCTACTATGCTGCAATTTCCCACAATTAAGGAAAGACTATATCTTAGCTTCTATTGTGTAGAACTTCACATAACTTAATGTTCAAATAGTCGATTGTGAAAGACTATGTTTATTCAACTTAGGTGCATATCGGTCATCAGGTAATGCCAGTATGTTGCAATTTTTCACATTTAAGAAAATGCTGTAACTGAGCTTCTGTGATATATAAATGCACTAAACTTGATATGTGCAACAGCCATTATGAACTATTATGCTGATTTAATTTGGGCGCATATTGGCCGACAGGTGACGTTGGCATGGTGCAATTTTCTCTATTTACAGGACAGCCATATCTCAGCTTCTATGATATGTATGTGCACCGAATTTGATATGTAAGGTGTATGTTATACATCAAAAACTATGCCAAACTAGCTTTTTAAAAACTATGCCGAATCAATTTGGGTGTACATCAGATGACGTACTATTACTCTTTGTAAATTTCCAGATAGTTATAGTATCACAGCATCTATTTGTTAAATTAGTTTGTAAAATCTTTATTTGTGAGAAGCTGTGTTAATTACTTTGTGTATTGTAACAGATATATGGTGCTATTATATTAAATAATAATAGAAGAAAATTTTGTAATGGCTACAGCATATACTAATTTTAGATATAGTGGGTTAAATATATGTTAGTAATTTGCAACTGGTAATTATGAATGATTTACTTATAAATTGTCAAATATAGTTCCTTAATACGTAACATTTTTTCACCACTATAGTATCAAGACACGGTAAAGGTATATAAACTTTATCATTAATGGTATAAATGGCAAACATTTCCAATTTAACAATAAAACTTTTTTTAATAATTTACAACAAGTAATTTAAAATACTTTATTTAAGTGGGCATGAATATTATAATACTTACAAAACTTTAAATTGACACCATAAAAATAAAATATCTCGCAACAATTGTTTCGGGTCGAAATAGCACACGACCCTTCGTCAGGCACCCAAAGTAGGCACGAGTGCAGCAGTCAAAGTGGTAATGCACGGCTTTGACTGCTGTACTCGTGCCTACTTTGATCGCCTGACGAAGGGTCGTGTGCTCTTTCCACCCGAAACCATTGTTGCAAATTTTTTTTATTTTATGGTGTTTATTCAAAGTTTTGTAAGGATTATTTTGCAACGTCAGTTCTGTGGTGCGAATAATTGATAAACCTTTTTTCATTTTCTTTCTGAAACAACAGACAGACGACCAGCCTTTCTCTCTCTCTCTCTCTGTGTGTGTGTGTGTGTGTTTTCTCTCTGTGTTTGTTTATCTTCGATAGCGCACATTCGATCTACGACTGCAATTCACAGCTATCGTACTGCTCACCTTTCAAAATATTTTTTACAATTATAAATCTATATTTATAGGCATATTTATAACTCTGTAACTAATTTAAACATTATACACATGCTAGACATGTATCGGAGCTCCCTATTCGTATCCAGAAAAATAGATCCGTATTTGTATGGATCTGTTTTCTTTTCTTCAACGAAACTAATATGTATCTTTTGTAGAAATTGTATGAAAATTAGAAAAGTTTTATAAATCTTTTTTGACTGTTATTAATATATAAATTAAATAAATACAGTATAACCTCGTATTTACATCCTGGAAATTGAAAAGATTTCGCAATTTACATTTTTTTTTTTTTTTTTTTTTTTTTACTTTATTCTATATTCAATAGAATAAAGTACTAGATTCATAAAAATTTTCGACTTCCGTTTTTCGATGAATTTGCACGTATTGAAAGTTCCAGAACACGATTTGACTATTTTTAGAAAATATTAGATATGCCTCTGTGTGTGAGAGAGAGACAAAAATTTTGTGGCGACTGCAACTCTGGAACTACTGCACGTAATTGCATATAAATTTATATGTAAATGCACCTTGACATAAATTAGTGCCTATCAACTTTTGGTGCCCATCCATCAAGAAATGGTACTGCTATATAGCGATTTCTAGAGACCGTATATTAGGAAACTATAGGGTCTCTAGCGATTTCAACAATTTAAGGGAATGCTATGTCTCATGAACTACTGCAGAGAATTGCATATAAATTTATATGTAGATGCACCTTGACATAACCTAGTCCTTATCAGCTTTTTATGTCAATTTCTCAAAAGATGGCGCTGCTATACAGTAATTTTCACAATTCAAGAGAAGGCTATATCTCAGGAACTACTACACATAAATTTATAGGTGGATCTACCTCGAGCTAAATTATTGTCCATCCACTTTTGGTATCAATAATTCAATAGGTGACGGTGCTATATAGCGATTTCCATAATTTAAGGAAAAGAGATATCTCAAGTTCTATTGCGTACAATAATAATAATAAATGATATGTGAAAAGACCATTATCAGACATTATGCTAATTCAATTTGGATGCATATCGGCCAATAGGTGGCGCTGCTGTACTGCAATTTTCCCCGAGAGCGGCAAAGCTATATTTCAACTTCTATGGTGTATAGTACAAAATTTGATATGTGACATAACCGTTATGAAAACGCATTTTTTAATGTATTATTTATAGAGAATAAAGCTGTCTTTCTTTGTACTTTCAATGCAATTTTTCTCTAAGATGAAAATCGTCTGCATTCAGTATGGTAGGTAATTTAAATAAATAAGAGCTTTAATAAATTATTTGTACTGAGCGAATTTGTTTTGGAAAATATAAAAAGAAAGTCTTGTGGTGGTCACAACATACTTTTTTTTTTTTTTTAAATACCTTTATTTTTAATAAAATTCAATCCTCGCTTTTATGTGAACGGAATTTTCAAAGCAAATATAGAGGAAATACTTGTCGTGATTTCATTTAAAGCTATTATGTTGTGACCACCGCAAAATTTTCTTCTGTATTTTCCTATAGGAAAATTCATTCGCCCAGTAAAAATATTTTCTTAAAACTATTATTTATTAAAAATATCTACCATAATGAATGCAGATAATTTCATTTTAGAAAAAACTAACACTAATAATAAGAAAAGAAAGACAGTTTAATTCTCTATAAATAAAGTCTTAAAAAATGCTTCTTCATAATGGTTACCTCATATATCAGGTTTTGTACAGTTATATGACACAGAAGTTGAGATATAGCCATATCCTGTTCTCAGAGAAAATTGCAGTATACCAGCGCCACTTATTGGCTGATATGCATCCAAATTGAATCTGCGTAATGTCATATAATGGCTACGTTGATACTTGTCAAGTTTTGTTTGATTATACACAACAGAACCTTAGATACAGCCTTCCCCGAAAACGCGAAAGTCGATGTATAGCTGCACCAACTGCTGAGAAGTTGACAAAAAATATTGGTGGGCACTAACTTACGTCAAAGTTTATCTGCATATAAATTTATGCAAATTCGTTTAGTAGTTTCTGAGATATAGCCTTTCCTGAAATTGCGAAAATCGCGGTCTAGCAGCGCCACTTGTTGAGCAAATAATACCAAAAGTTGATAGGCACTAACTTAGGCCAAGGTACATCTGCATATAAATTTATATGCAGTTATCTGCAGTAGTTCCTGAGATACGTTGCCACAAAATTTTTGTCTCACACACACACAGACACAGACACATATTTTTCTAAGAATGGTCAAATCGTGTTCTGGAGCCCTCAATACGTGTAAATCCATTGAAAAGCGGAAGTTGAAAATTTTTACGATTGAAATACTTTATTCTATTGAACACAGAAGAAAGTAAAAAACAATATAAAATAAACACATTTAGGAAACTGATTCCATCAAGGCAGATAATAATAATATTCTTTATCGTCTTCTCTAGAACAAATAAAAGCAAAGCAGATGTTTAATTGCGAATCATATATATTCGTGCAACCCAAATTATTATAGTAAATAAACATTCCCGTCGAACAAATGCAATAAATAAAGATACTTTTTTTTTTCAGAATATAAGCATTAAACAATGAACTACTATCACTGACCTTGAAGCACATTTTTGCAATCTTGAAGTTCACAACTCACATAAGTGTTTAATCATTATTATTAGTCTTTTTTTTTTTTTTTTTTTTTTTCCCTTCAGATTTTTAACGCAATACAATTAGTAATTACATCTTTTTTTTTTTTTTTCTTGTATGTTCAATGGAAGAAAGTATTGGATTTGTAAAAATTTTCGACGGATTTACAAGTTTTGAGAGGTTAGACCACGATTTGACCATTTTTTGAAAATGTCTTGTCTGTCCGTCTGTGTGTGTATGTATGTGTGACAAAAATTTTGTGACAACTGTATCTACGGAACTACTGTTCAGAATTACATATAAATTTATATGTAGATGCACCTTGACCTAAATTAGTGCCTATCAACTTTTGGTGTCAATCGCTCGAAAGGTGGCGCTGCTATGCAGCGATAGCATTTATAATATGGTTGTCAACTTTCAAATATGCTTAACAATAGTGTTCTAACAGGGATATATTCATTAAAAATAATAATAATTCAATAAAAAAAAATCAATAAAACCAGATCGATTTTTTAAAAAATCTCGTGCTTGCTTTTCTAAAGTAATCAGACGAATTATAAGGTATGGTGTTATATGACAATATATATATATCATCATTACCAATTTCAGCCTCTATCAACCCCCTGCAGGATGAAGGCCTCTGCTAGGCGATTCCAAACTGCCCTGTTTTCGCACGCACACACACACACACACACACACACATGTATATATATATATAATAATTAATGCATAGATTAAGAAAGGTTTTGATAGAATATTTCGTCTCCTCATTGATTTATTTGATTTCCAATGAAGCCATCTATGATAGATGCAACTTCTTAATTGAATGCAACCTATGCAATGAGGTGAAATTTACACCTCATATAACGTATTTCTTAGTAATGTCCTGATGTCTTTTTTTTTTTTTTTTTTTTTTAAGGTTTGTGAGCTCTATTTTAAACCTGATGGAATTATACAAACAATAACTTATTTTGATGAAAAAGAAGGAAAGTTATATCAAGTCCCAAGAAATAAACCAATTGTTAAAGATGGTGCTATTCCTACAATTTTCAGCGGCTTGCCATCTTTAGGCACACACAAATTACGTTTTATTACCTAATTATATTTGTGCTTTTATATTATTATTATTATGATTAATTTTTATGTAAATTATGGAGCAATCTTCTTCATGTATATGAAACATTTATAATTTTCAATAAAATTATTTTTATCTTGATTTTTGTATTTTATGTATTATTTCAATTACATAGTTTTAATGAAGGAGAAATCTTATTTAAATAAGCCACTTAAATTCTTCATTTAAAGAATGTTGAAAGTAATGTTATCAGGTAAGTGAGAGTTATTTTGGATGATCAAATACTTATAAATTATTGTAATATATTAAAATTTCTCTGGGCATAAAATTTACAGAGATGATTAGAAATAAAAATTCTTATTATATATGTTAAAGTGTTTTTAATGCAAATTTTATGTCCACCCTCACCTTGAAAAAAAAAAAGTATATCATTAATATCATCTATACCGTGCATATTGTTTATATTGCCTGTATCAATTGTTAAAGCACATTGTATCGTCGTACTTATCTGTAATTTTAATCAGGTGGAAAAAATCCATTATTTAAAAAAATATATACATATATTCAGGTGGCTTAAATATTAAAAAAAGGAACTTAAAAAAAAAAAAAAAAAAAAAATTACATTTATTTTTGTAACCACAGCGTATAAAATGAAAGCACCGATGAGAATATATATATATATATATATATATATATATATTCCTAAATCCATATATGAGGATGTGCATAAAAAGTGGACTAAATCATGTGGCGCCACAATCGTCTTGGAATGCCTTGATAAAAAAGTGTTGGATAAATGCGTGCGTTAATGATGAATAAAGGTAGGGCAGAATGATTAAACTAGCAAATTCTTTGTTTCAGTAGTTTGTTAAATTTCCAGTATTCATAGCTGCTAACTTTTTTAATTGATTCCGGAATGTTGTTAGTATATCGCCCTATCTTCAAACCATATTCTTTGAGGAGTAATTATCTTCATATTTAATTGTAATTACATGCTAAAGAAAATTATTCAAGGGCGAATGTTAACAACATTCCGGAATAAATTGAAAAAGTTGGCAGCTATGAGTATTTTATTCCAGTTGATGGACAAGTAATATTTTTCAGAAAAGTTTTTAAATATTTTTTCAAGGTTGAGCATTTAAAAGAGGAGGGGGGATTAAACAATTACAAAAGTAAAAAGGTTAAGACTAACAACAATGCTTTTTCAAAAGCCTCTGCAAACAAGTATGAGGCCACTTCCTCATAAAATATGAGGGATTTTAATCTATTAAATTTTTTTGATTAATCTCTCTCAAATATTATGAGACAGGCTAGTCAAATATTTTTTTTTCGGGCTAAAATTCCTCCACAAATATTATGAGGCAGCTTAGTCAAATAGAGACTAGTTTTCCTTTTCAAATATTACCAGACAGATTAGTCAGGTAAATAGTCTTGACTATCCTGCCTCTTCAGATATTCATTGAAAATTGACTAGTTTGCTTCGTAAAATACCTGTTGGCTGCTGACTAACCGTCTTAATCAAGTGCAGATTCTGACTAACTTGCCTTGTCTGGCAACTGCGGTTGTTGACTAACCTTCCTGGTCAGATAATTATGATTGTCGACTAGCCTTCTTTGTCTAATAATATTAACCTTCCTAGTCTGGAGTAGTGTTTTGGTGACTAGTTTAGCAAGTACACTTTTAAGTTTTGGAGACCAGTTCAGCAAGTACACTTTTCAGTTTTGGTGACTAGTTCAGCAAGTACACTTTTTAGTTTTGAAGACTAGTTCAGCAAGTACACTTTTCAGTTTCGGTGACTAGTTCAGCAAGTACACTTTTCAGTTTTGGAGACTAGTTCAGCAAGTACACTTTTTGGCTAGTCAGTTATTTTGGTTAGTCAATTCTGTATTGTCAGCTGAGCATTTTGGCAGGTCACTGTGACCAATTTATTTTTCTGTGTGTATCTTTATTCTAAGACTGAATTTTCTAAGCATTCCTAAATTCCTAAGTACCTAAATATTTTTACTAAAAATTATTAAAATTTCAATTTTAATCTTTTAATAAAAAATCAACTCATTCATCCTTATAGAAAAGTAATACATGAAAAAACATAGCATTATACATTAAGAAATACGACTACTAATAGAACTATTTTTAAAAATATATTTTCTATCGAATATACTTTTTCAATCAAGAGTATATACTGTATATTTTCCAAAATTGTCAAAATTATTTGTATTATATATATTTTGGGCAAAAATTACGAGTATTTGTATATTGTATATAATATAATTTTTTTTTAAAGCATATTGTCCACCTAAAGCAAACCTGAAACATTAGAGATATCGACAGAAGATTATAAGATTAACAATTTTATGCTAATTAGTCTTATAAATATCACTTTTCAAAATTGTAATCATACATTACCCTAGATTTTCATTCTTTAGTAATTAATATTTTTTTTATGTTGTAAGTAGTTGAAGAAAGATACCTTAAAATACGTAAAAATGACTGTATTGTAGAAGTAGTGAATCAGCACAATATTGATTTTGAAGTACTTGATTACATGAAAAAAAAAGTTCTATTATATGAAGTTTTACAAACAAAATAAAGTTCATTCATTTGAAAAAATAAAGAAAATATTGTTCCGTTCACAATTCTACGCTAATTTATCTCCATTATCAAAATCTAAAATAAGTTCATAATTTATTTTATTTTATTTTAGGATCTGTTCTGTAGCATTAGGCAATATTCATTGCTAATTTTTTGTTTTCCCAAATATGTAGGCCATCACAATAAAGATTGTTATAGGATTTTATTTTTTCTTCCCAAACAGCACCGAAACGTTCTCTGAACGTTCAAATATTGTTCTGCAAACACGTTCCAAGAACGTTCACTTCGAACGTGCTATAGACGTCTATCTGCCCATCTCGAAGACGTACAATAGTACGGTTCAGAGAACGTTCAATGAACGTTATCTATCACCATCAGTGTTATAGAAGCGTTCTGAGAACGTTCTATGTATACGGTCTCATAACGTTCTAAACGTTTTTAGAACGTTTTCAAAACGTTATACACATTTTCAGAACGTTCTAGAAAACGTACTGTAAACGTTCTAAAATAGTGTAGAAACGTTCTGAAAACGTTCTATACACACGTTCTCACAACGTTATGTAAACAATTTTTGAACATTCTTTGAACGTGCTAAAATGTATTTCATGTATAATAAAATGGAAGAATTCGCAACAATTGCTCCGGGTCGAAAGAAAACACGACCCTTCGTCAGACGAACATAGTAGGCACGAGTGCTGCGAATACAAGTGCTACGTTGCAGTTTTTTTTTTTTTTTTTTTTTTTTTTTTTTCAGCACTCGTGCCTACTTTGTTCGGTTGATGAAGGGTTGTGTCTTTTCTCGACCCGAAACAATTGCTTCGAGTTCTTGAATTTTATAGTGTCTATTCAAAGTTTTGCACTTGTTATTTTATTTCCTTATTCTTTTCTTTTTTCCTTCCTTTCCTTATTTACCTTATTTATCTTTTCTTTTCTTTTTTCCTTTTTGTGTAGTTTTTATTTTATCTTTTTTTTCTTCATAAATAATTGTCTTAGTATTTTAAAATTTTACATACATACATTGAAATATGGTATAACAAAAGATCAAGTATTTTGAATATTCTGGATAAATATTGGAATTCACAAACAAATAAATAAATAAATTCAAGATTTGGAATATTTTGAAATTTTTTAAGATATATGCCCCCTGCTAACTAATTATTATTACCCTCCCCCCTAGATTTTGCATCTTTATAATTTAACAGTAGAATATAACCATATTTGGATATTAATTTTAATAAGTTAAGCAAAAAAATTTAAAAATATTTTTATGTCTAAATTTTGAAACTTACTGCGAACTTTTAGCACTCAAACACAAATTTTTTATTAAATTTTAAATTATTAATGAACTCTCAAATTAATGCCCAGATATGTTACATGTTCCATTTTTAAACAATAATAATGCACAATCAATGGAAAACAAAAAATAAAAACTAGTTAAAAGAAGTACACAAGTGTACAAAATTAAAGCAATAAACTGTTTTCTCGTTTTCTTTTTTTCCACATACACTGCATAAAAAAAAGTAGACGGACACTTACTTGTAATACTTTAAAGCCGTTTATTTCTTTAATTAGAGATATGAGGTTCATTTCTCTAATATAATTATATTCTTGAGACATCATATATTATTATTTTTTGGATATAGATTCAATCCTTTTGAATTACGAAGTGGAAAAATTCAGGAAACAAAATTGGTGCATATTTGCACTGTAATATTTCTTTAAAAAAGTAGACAGACACATCTTGTATCTCTAAAATAAAACGTTTTTAGTAAGGGATTCGTCTCCCATTTGCTTTAATAAGTTCGTATACTCTGTTAGGCATCGATTCAATGAGATTCTGAATCTTTTTTTGACAGAAAATTTCCCAAATGTTTGTAAGAGCTTCTTTGAGCTGGTGAATTGATTCATACTGGCGTCCACCCTCATAAATTTTATGAACAAGTATAGCCCGAATGTTTTTTATAGGATTCATACCCGGACTCTTGGTTGGCCAGGGTAAAACATTGAAGTTGTTCTCATGAAATCATTTTTTAACGTTGTTAGCGGTGTGTGTTGGCACTCCATCTTGTTGGAAAATCCAGTTTTCTCCCCCGAGGTCACACGCAAATGGCAAAAGCTCACTGCTTAGTGTTTCAATATAATCTTTGTGAGTCTGCTTCTTACTTAAAAACACTAAATTTGTCCTTCCACCATAGCCAACAGCTAGTCACACCATCACGCCACCACCACCAACTTGCCGAGTAGAGTACACTTCGTCTTCTTTCTCCAAACTGTGCCAATAATATTGATATCCATCTGGGCCGTCTAAATTAAATTTTTTCTCATCTGAAAAAACTACAGATATCCATTCTGTAGTCCAAGACATACGGTTTTGAGCCCACTGTAGGCGTTCTGTCACGTGGTGATCCTTCCAGCATGGATGATGTTTTCTCTTCTTATATTGAAAGAGCTCTGAGCGCTTAATGTAGTTATAAATTGTCTGAGAAGTTACGTTAGTAATTCCTGTGCTTTTTCGAACTCTGGGAATTGATGCTCCAGTTTTTTTGAGCTCAGTAAAAATTTTTCTTTGGTCTCTAAGCAAAAGTTTCTTTGGCCGGCCACTCTTTTTCTTTACGCCATGGGCTTCAGGAGCACGTAGAAAATCGCTGATGCTACTTTTGCTTATTAGAAGTAGCCTACTAATTTCTCTGAATCCTTTATTAACATTTTTCAGCGCTATAATCTGTCCTTTCTGGTAATCAGTTAGAGGAATTCCTCGTGGCATGGCGCATTCATCTCCAAGAAATTTAACTACGTAAAACCATCTTGTCAAGCACATTAGCAATTGGCCAAAATGCCAAATGTACATGTATATGCAAAACTGATATTCCTCAAGAAACACCCACTTAGATAATTGCAGTTTTTGACCAGTGTCCGTGTACTTTTTTAAAAAAAAATTATTGTGAAAATGTATATCTTTTCTCTTTTCTGCATTTCCCTACATTAAAATTATAAATAATTGAATATTTTTATCTGTCTGTCAAAAATATGAAGATTGATAAGTATAAACATGTTAAAGAATTTTAATTGACATTTACTATTAAACAAAGACGGGGTTTTAAAAAATTGTAAAGAAGTGTCCGTCTACTTTTTTTATGCAGTGTAATACTTAAACAAATAAACACAGAAGTATAAAATTTGGATAGCATGTTTTATAAGATACCACGAATCGAATTTTAGATAACTTTAGCATAAGTAATAATTTTTAAACTAAAACAGTAAATTTTCTCAAACGTAAACTTTGAAAAAATGAAAAATTTCAGCGATTTTAGAAAAGAAAACTTAATAAAAAATGGTCATGAAGATGTATTACAGATAGGTTAAAGATGTACGTGCATCCATATTTTAGATTAAAAACGTATATTTCTTCTTGTAGTTTTTTTTTTTTGTTGTTGTTGTTTGTTTCTTCTTTTTAACACTTTCCAACAAGGTTGGAAAGTGTTTATGACTTGGGTTTGTCTGTCTATCTGTCTGTCTGTCCGTCTGTCTGTCCGCGCTCTAACTCCCGTAAATATTTATGGAATTTCTTGAAAGTGATATATGTTATTCAAGTTCACTAACGGATGATCCCTACTGAAAATGGATTTTATACCTCAAATGGTTTGTGTACAGGGACCCCCGAAAATATTTCAAAGCATTGTGTTCTATGAGAGGTATTTCTATAAACCATATTTTCATACCCTTACTGTAAAAAAATCTTAATGAAATTGAAATATGTTATACATGTTCACTATCGAAAATGGAGTTTATACCTCTACTGGTTTGTGTACAGGGACCCCCTAAAATATTTCAAAGCATTGTGTTCTATGAGAGGCATTTCTACAAACCATATTTCCATACCCTTACTGTACACAAATCTTAATGAAATTGAAACATGTTATTCAAGTTCACTATCGGATGTTTCCTGTATAAAATGGAGCAAATACCACCACTGATTTCTGTACAGGGACACACAAAAGTATTCCAAAGCACTGTGTTCTATGAGAGGTATTTCTATAAAACATATTTCCATACACTTATTGTACACAAATCTTAATGAAATAAAAATATGTTATTCAAGTTCACTATCGGATGTTTCCTGTATAAAATGGAGCAAATACCACCACTGATTTGTGTACAGGGACACACAAAAGTATTCCAAAGCATTGCGTTTTATGAGAGATAGTTCGATAAACTAAATTTTAATAACTTTACTTTGCACGAAGATTTATGAAATTGAAATGTGTTAATTACACGCACAAAAGAAAATGCTTTGAGTAGAATATTGTATGATTAGCATTAGATTTACAGGGTGACACAAAAATATTCAGTTATATAAAGAGCTATTAATAAATATTTTCTAAAAGTGTACTTTCGTTTACATTAAGGGTTTTTAACACTTTCTAACATTTTTAACACTTCCCAACAAGGTTGAAAAGTGTTAATGACTTCGGTTTGTCTGTCTGCCTGTCCGTCTGTCTGTCTGTCTGTCCGTCTGTCTGCCTCTCCGCGCTCTACTTCCCGTAAATATTTGTGGAATTTCTTGAAACTGATATATGTTATTCAAGTTCACTATCGGATGTTCCCTTTTGAAAATGGAGTTTATACCTTTACTGGTTTGTATACAGGGACACCCGAAAGTAGTTCAAAGTATTGTGTTCTATGAGAGGTATTTCTATTAATCGTATTTTCATACCTTTACTTTACACATATCTTAATGAAATTGAAATATGTTATTCAAGTTCACTATTGGATTTTTCCTGTATAAAATGGATTAAAAACTAACTCTGTTTTATATACAAGGACACTCAAAAGTATTCTAAAGCATTGCGTTCTATGAGAGATATTTCTATAAATTAAATTTTAATAACTTTACTTTCCACGAAGTTTTAGGAAATTGAAATATGTTATCTATATGCACAAAAGAATGATTTACATAGAATATAGCATGATTAGCATTAGATTTACAGGGTGACACAAAAATATTCTGTTATATTAAGAGCTATTATCAAAAATTTACTAGAATTCTAGTTTCGTTTACATTAAGCGTTTTCAACACTTCCTAACATTTTTTAAGTGTGAATATGATATCAATTTGTGTATCTGTCCGTCTGTCCGTCTGTCTGTCTGCCCGCGCTCTAACTCCCGTAAATATTTATGCAATTTTTTGAAACTGATATATGTTATTCAAGTTCACTATCGGATCTTTATTCCTATTGAAAATGGAATTTATACCTCTACTGGTTTGTGTACAGGGACACCCGAAAGTATTTCAAAGCATTGTGTTCTATGAGAGGTATTTCTATAAAGCATAATTTAATACCTTTACTGTACAATATCTTCATGAAATTGAAATATGTTATTCAAGTTCACTATTGGATGGTTCCTATATAAAATAGATTACATACCACCACTAGTTTATGTACAAGGACACTCAAAATTACTCCAAAGCATTGCGTTCTTTGTGAGATATTTCTATAAATCAAATTTTAATAACTTTACTTTCCACGAAGTTTTAGGAAATTGAAATATGTTATTTATATGCACAAAATGATGCTTTGCATAGAATATAGCATGGTTACCATTAGATTTATAGGGTGATACAAAAATATTCCGTTATATTAAGAGCTATTAATAAAATTGCTAGAATTGTACTTTGGTTTACATTAAGCGTTTTTGACACTTTCTATCATTTTTTTAGTGTGAATATAATTTCAATTTGTTTATATGTCTGACTGTTCTTCTGTCCGTCTTTCTGTCCCTCTGTCTGTTTTTCTGCGCTCTAATTACCGTAAATATTTATGGAGTTTCTTTAAACCGATATATTTTATACAAGTTCACAATCGGATGTTCCCTATTGAAAATGGAATGGATACCTCATCTGGTTTGTGTACAGGAACACCCAAAATTGTTCGAAAGCATTGTGTTCTATGAAAAGAGTTTCTATAAATCACATTTTAGTACCTTTAATGTATAGAAACTTTAATGCAATTTTAATATGTTATTCAATTCCCTATCGGATGTTTCCTATGTAAAGTAGAGTACATTTCTAACTGGTTTGTGTACAGGGGCACTTGAAAGTACTCCAAAGCATTGTGTTGTATGAGAGTTTTTTTTAGAAACCAAATTTTAATAATTTTATCTTCCACAAAGCTTAATGCAATTCAAATATATTATTCGTATGCACAAAAGTGTGTGCCTTCTATGTAATATAGTATGGTTAGCATTAGATTTACAGGGCCACACAAAAATAATCAGTTACATTAAGAGGTATTAATAAAAATTTGCTGGAATTGCACTTTTGTTTACATGAGAGTTTTAACACTTTCATATAATTTTAGTGGGAATATGATTTAAATTTGTGCATCTGTCTGTCTGATTGTCTACCTTTCTATCTGTTTGTCTCCGGCTCCTATCATCCGTGAATAGTTTGAGAATTTTTTAAAAATAATACACTCATGTTCCCTATGGAATGTTCCCTATTTAAAATGTCATTAATAGGTCCTGTACAACTAGTTTGTTTATAGGGACAACAACAACAACAATAAAAAAAAAAAAAAAAAAAGCCAATGTATTACGTTTTAGGACAGAATTTTTTAAAAGTTATATCTAAAAATTTCTACTTCAAAAATATTAAAAACATTGATATGTATTATTAATATTCTAAAATATTGTTTTGTATGGAATATGATATCATTAACTTTCAGATTTACAGGGCTACAGTAAAATATTCAGAGAGTTTAAAAGCTGTAATTATATTCTAACAGCTGCATTTTCTTTTGCGTTAAACCTTTTTAACACTTTCCAAAATGCCTAAGAGTAATTTTAAAATCAATTAGTGTATCTGTATTTTTTTTCAGCCCTTCTGTCTGTTGTGCGATAACGTAGGCAAAGAATATTAATAGTTATTCGATACAACAATTGCGTACAGTTGGAAAGTGTTACTTATCAATGCGTACTGTATGATTTTTCTTTCTTTTTTCTTCATTTTTTCGCGTGTGAATATTTTTTTTTTTAAATTTTATATAGAAACATGAAAATCGGATAAGACGTTCATTATTAAATTATTTATCGACGTTTTTATTATCCTGGTGATGGTCACAGTTTATACAAATTAGTAATTATTATTATTATTATTATTATTATTTCAAAAATTCCGTTATTAAAGTAAAAGAAAAGTGAACCCAGAAAGAAAAAACAGGATTTTAATTCTAACATTTGAGGGCATGTGCGTCTTCACTTATCTATAATGAGTCTTTAACACAATTTTTCATTAAGTTTTCTTTACTAAAATTGTTGAAATTTTTCATTTTTTCCAAAGCTTACTTTTGAGAAAAATTAATAATTATTACTTTAAAATTATTACTTATGCTAAAGTTATGTAAAATTCGATTAATGATATGATAACGAACATGCCATCCAAATTTTATGTCCATGTGTTTATTTGTTTAAAAGTTATGCACAAAAGAAGGAAAACGGAAAGCAGGTTTGTTCCTTTAATTTTGAACAGCGGTGTATTTTAAATTCGTTAAAAAACATAAACAAATAAAAATAAAAATTATTATTTTTTTATTTATTTAAATAGATTCCGTGAAATTTACTTAATATTTTCATATTCCAAATCTTGCGTATGCAAAATTTATTTAAATTATTGATTTTGAGTTTATAAATTTTACATACACCATGCAGTGAAATATAACAGTATAAAATGTGGTAAAACTTTTTTAAAAATAAATAAATAAATAATTAAACATTTATTCTGCAAACAAAACAAATAATAAAATAATAATAATAAAATAAAATAAAAATATATATATATATATATATAAATAAAAATAATAAATAAATAAATAAATAAAAATAAATAAATAAAAATTTTCTGTTGATTAAGGAATTTATTCAATAACACCAGTTTGTAATAAAGATTTTTCATACTGTTCAAAACTTAAACTTTTTAAAAATTGTTTTATTGAGGCCATCATAAAACTCTCTTCTATAATTTCCTGCACAGGTCGATGCCGTAAATATTATTTGCTAAAATAATCTATCAAAATTATTTTCCATGGCAAAGGTATAAGATTTTCATCTCAAACAAGTATAACACTAAATATCCAAAAAAATCAATTTTATAGTATACAAAATATATATCTTAAGAAATGTATTTTACATAATGAAAAATGTAAAAAGTCGATAATTTTGTTTTAAATTATCACAGATTTAGGGTTCACCCTTTCGTTTTAAAAGCATAGACGACCTTTCTCGCAAGAATATTGAAAATTTTAATACAATAGCGAAAGCAATGAGCTGTACAAATCGCCCATACTTTTTTTTTTTTTTAATTAAATATTACTAATATATATATATATATATATATATATATATATATATATACACACACACATATTTAATTTTCCATGGAAAAGTTCAAAACAATGCTCACTTGTGAACATTTATACGAAATTTTGTCCTATTCTGCCATATTAAAAATTCTGTAAATAGTGATATGACAGCGCCACCAGTTTAGGTCACAGTACAAGTAAACCAAGTTTGAATAAATTACGTTTATTAGTTCGTGAGATACAGCATCTATAAAATTTTAAAATTTATTAATTTAATCATAAATATTTAATCAACGCAGGTTCTTATAATTAATATTTTTAAATATGAAATTTTGTAAATCTTTCAGCAAAGATGCTGAAATACAGATATCTGGAAAATCGCAGTAAGTAATAGCAGCTCCATCCATCGGTGGATATATACCGAAATTTAAGCAGCAAATTTTGTCATTATATATATATTTCACATACAAGGTTTGATAAGTATTCGTATTATAGAAGATGAGGTATAGCCTTCCCGTAAGCTGAAACGAAACGTAGCAGTGTCACCTGTGATTTGATATGTACCCGAAGTCAATCAGTAAAATTTACGTAATACCTATTTCACGTACCAATTTTAGAGCATTTGTAATTCATAGAACATGAGCTATTGGGTTCCCTTGAATGAAATTAAATTGCAGCATACCAGTGCCTCCACTTGTCAGATAAGCACGCAAACTGATTCAGCAAAGTTTTATATGATATTAATTTCACATACCAAGTTTAGTGTATTTATAATTATTTATATTACAAAAACTGAATTATTGCCATTACGTTAAGCGGGATTAAATTGCAGGAGAGCAGCGCCACTAGTTGGTCAATATACGCACCTGAATTAAATCAGCGTAGTCTTACATAATATCTGTTTCACATATTAAGTTTGGTGAATTTGTGCACTGTAGAAGTTGAGATATAGTCTCCCAATAAAAGGGGGAATTTACAGCATAGAAGCGACCCCTATCTGGTGATACATTCTAAAGGTTAATGAGCACCAAAGCTGATATTTAGATCAATACCTAATTAAATATTCTTGATATTTAGCAATTTAGTTTAAATTCTAACTAAACATAAAGTTTTTTTAAATTCCGTCCATTGGTTTGTGAGATACAGAGTCCACAAAACTTTGATAACACACACACAAAAAGATAGACAGACTGGCATTTTCAAAGAATGGTCGAATTGTGTTCTGGGCATCTCATGAGTTTATAAACCTATGGAAAACCGGAGATCAAAAATTCCCAATTATCCAACACATTTTTCTTGGTATATGCAAAATAAATAAATAATATAAATTACTTTTTCGTAACTTAATTTATTAACATTTTCAGAAGCAAATAATAATGAATATCTGCAAAAGTAATCTGGAGTAATGTGTTTGACAGAATTCAACAATATAAAACTTAAATAAAATTATAAATAATTATAATGATTATAACATATAATTAAAGTTTAAAATTTTGTATTTTTTTCCCACCTCATCTCTATTACATTTCAATGATTATTCTATACTGGCATGCCAACAAAATCTGAAACTGAAAATAAGGAAACAAAACTGAAAAAAAAAAAAAAAGGCATTTTGTCATATTTGTTATAATCACACTGTGATAGAATGTGTTACGACGGTGATACACTTGAACGTTTTTCATAGAACTAGAATTGTACGTTTTATAGCTGGTACAAAGCCAACCTTTTCAGAACGTTCTAAGTAATACTATTTTTGAACGTCTAATCGAAAGTTCCCTTGACACGAAACACGGTGTTTGAACGACTGTAACCGTTATTAGACGGTCACAGAACGTTCCCGTGCGCTACTTGGGTTCTATCTACATTTCTCCCATTTTCAAAGTTTTTCAATTATATGTGAACTAATCAAATGGAATATTTTGTTTTAAGCCAATTAATCATTAGATATCTGTATCTATTTCAACTGAAATGAATTTCAATAAAAAATACCATTTTCTATAATTACTCTTCATACTGTGATGTAACCTTGTACCCCACAGTATGATACACTGTACCCTACCCTAGTAATGCAATACAGTGTTATAGTATACACCACTACCAAAAACATTAAATTCTTGGAAAAAATATTACTCTTTATATAATTATAATAATATGAAATATACATGTAGAGTGATCAAACATGTAGAGTGATCAAAGATTATTTTTAAAACCTTTGTTTCATGCAGATGTACATCTTGATACTAGAACTGAAAGTAAAAAATATGCAACGCTATACCCTCTGTACGACAAGAAAGGGATTAATATTATTCTACAACTTACACATATGAGAGAAAAATATATATATGTAGAAATTTGGACAGTTTAAGATAATCATAATTCCTTCTTTTTAGAGTAAAATAAATTTTTAATTGTAGAGGAGAACCTATATTTTATTACTCTGTTAGATCCCGCTTACGATTTTTCTCTTTAAATTTTATTTAGCAATATTCTTTCTTATGACTCAAGAAACGATCAGGGTATATATATATATATATACATATACACTAAGCGACAAAAAAAAAAAAAAAAAAAAAAAAAAAAAGCCGCACTTGGATATTTTAATTTTACCTTCTACAACCGCCGATTTTATCGTTTAAAAAGCAAATTTTCGAACAGATTTTATGATGTTGTCCTCCACATACACTTTAGCATTCAGTCCAGTGTTAAAAACAAAATGCAATTGCCAGAAAAACTGTAATTTTAGAAATTATTTCAAAAATGGTAAGAATAAGGCAGTTAATGATGTCACAAAAAGTATTAATTTTCGAATGAAAATAAAAAAAATATTTTAATACGTGAGATGGCAAAATAATTAAATGTTAACGAAATATAGACAAAATGTTTTTTAACAAAATGTAAAATTTTTTGGCCGTTTGAACTGGAAATTTGGCTTTAGGCGGCCATGTTGCTCATCTAAGCAAGGTAACCGCAAATTAAAAAGCAAATGTTTAAAAAATCGGTTTGTATCATGTTCAGAACTTAAAAAAGATTTTTAAAAAAGTGTATAGCAAAATACTTTCTTTAAAAATAATCCAGAAGCAATTTAACAAGGCAAAAAAGCCATTATTAAGGACAAATATTTAAAAAAAAAAAAAAAAAAAAAAAAGGCATCAGTTGAACAAAAATTTAAAAAAATTAGCAGTTAATTATCGGGCTGAACTGAGTTTCTCTGAAGAGTCAAGTTTAATTTATTTCGAGCTGATGAATAAAACTACTAGGGCGGTAAAAATAGGACTGACTTAATGAAAACTGCTTTCTTAAAACAGTGACACATTCTCCATACATTATGTTACGGAGGTGCATACGTTTTTAAAGAATCAGATGAATTTTCATGCTCAAGGGATCAATTAACTCAAAATAAAGCCCAGCAATTATAAAAGTGGCACCTGACCGACTATTTTGGAGGTATTTCAGACTTTTCTTCAACAGCATTTCAAGATGATAATGTACCTTGCTCTACGGTGTCTGTGGTACGTCAATTTGAATCAAATTGATAAAAATACCTTTCCATTCCCATGAGAACCTATAATTCTGTAAGTAGTAATATATCTTTTCACTCTAGGTTAAATTCCCCAAAGAATATCGTAGACTTGGGAAGAGTCTTAATCTCAATTCGCTCGAAAATGTTCAGTCATAAAAAGGCGCGGGGGGGGGGGGGAGAGAGGAGAGGAGGATTCGAAATTTGCAGTCTACAACTTTGCAAGAACTGGAAAGATTATTTACAATATTTAGCACAGGGAAATGTTTGAGATTTATATCGAAAAAAGGTATAATACTATGTCACAGTGCATTAAAGCAGTAATTCCACATAAAGGTGGAATTAACCCAATGAATAGTACATATTTTTATTAAAAAATTGCTTAGATCTAACAAATAAATAGTTTTATTTCATACATTAAAATATAACTTGTTTATTTCATATAATAAATCATAATAGAAAACAAAGTGTATGATTCTTGCATTATGTTTAAAAAGAAAGTTTTATGTAGATTTTTATAAAGTACATCGTAGAGTGTAATAGAGCGAATTATTAAATCGAAAATGTACATAGGTATCATTTCATCCCTTTGGTATTATGCAAGCATGACAGTTTTACTTGTTTCATCCATTAATTTTAAAGTTATTACAAAAAAAAAAAAAAAAAAATGTAAGTTATTTTTTCTGCTGCGCGGCTTTTTTTTTTTTTTTTTTTTTTTTTTTTGTCGCTTAGTATGTACAGTCGGCTGCAAAATTATTCAAGCACTAGCCAATAATTCCTATATTTAAAAAGTACACTTAAGACTGTTTTGCTAAGTAAATCCTTGTCGAATCATGTTCTTAGACTGATTAAGAACATGACTCGACAAGGATTTATTTAACAAAGCTGTATTAAGTGTACTTTTTTTTAGCAAGGATTATTGCTAGTGCTCGAATAATTTTGCAGCCGACTGTATATATAATTTTATGTTGGTATCTTCATTTATCTTCTGTCTTCTGAGTGTTACAATGGTACTAAATTATTCAAATTATATATATATATATATATACTTAATGTATTTTATCCCCCCCCCCCAATGGTATTTCTGCCTCAAAGAGACGGTGGGGCTTGCGTGCACCAGCTTGTTAACAAGGTTGGTTTCCTAGCCGATTAAAAAAAAAGATTTACTCATAAGCCTCAAAAGCAAACAATTAAACGGCCTGTTAACAATGTAAATGGATGGAACCATTGACTAGATACAGTCGGCAGCAAAAGTATCCGAGCACTAGCCAATAATTCCGATGTCAAAAAAGTATACTTAATACTGTTATGTTAAATAAATCCTTCCCGTATAATGTTCTTGGACTGACTAAGAACATTATTCGACAAGGATTTATTTAACGAAGCGGTATTAAGTGACTTTTTTTAGACAGGGAATATTGCTAGTGCTCGGATACTTTTGCTGCCGACTGTATTAGAGTAGACCCCTGACTAGTAACCTTTTTGTTCCCGAGCATCCCATCACAACCAATCCACCAGTTAATTTGCCAAACCGACATTTCACTTCCACCAAAGCAGTCGTGAAACCTCCTTGAAAGCATATTTCCCCCAAACCATTTAAAACATGCAATATCCCAAGAACTAGTTGCCAAGAAAGCGATTATTGCCAAAAGAAGACTCAAAAACCGCAGTGATGTTCGGGGAATTTTTATCCATAGTCAGTATATGAAATCCGTACTCTACTTCTACCTCTACTCGGTGGATGGCATGTACTTGGAAAGGACTTTGGTATACCGGAAACATTAAATATTTGTTCATGGAATATTAGAGGAATTAGAGGAAAGGAGAAATAGCTTGACAGAGAATTGAAAAAATGAAGAGTAAACATAACAGTAAATATCAGAGACTAAAAGAAAATTACAAGGCATTAAAGATATTGAAAACTACACCTTAATCTGCGAAGGGGGTCGATCAAGATCAAAGAGCCGTTGCAGGAATTGCAATAAGGTTTTATGTAAAATGGAACAGAATTTTAAGTTCCAATTTTGTTAGTGAAAGCATAATCATGATAATGTTTGGTATAGATAGACGAAAACTTCTAGTAATTGGACTTTATGTTCTAACTGATGGAAACATTCCAGAGACAGAAAATCTTTATGAACAATTACAGGAGTTGATCAATCGATGTAATAAAAATGATTTCTTGATACTATGTGAAGATTTTAATACAAGAGTTGGGAGATAGTCTATTCCAAAAATTATAGCAACTGAAGGAGAATTAATGAAAATGGTAAAGTTCTCCGGGAATTCGTAACATTTAATTATTTTTGAAAATTACAAACACATTTTTCAAAAAGAAAGATACAAAAATTCCCATGGAGTGTTAGAGGCTCTTATTGGTTACATGATTGTAAACAGAAAATTATCTACATAGGTTAAAAACATAAAAGTTTTTAGAGGAAGTGATATTGGTTCAGATCTTTGCTTGACCTGCGCAAAAATTGAATTATGGATAAGATGGATAAAATCAAATTCTACAGTCGGTAACAAAAGTGTCCGAACACTAGCAAAAATTCCTATGTAAAAAAAGTGCACTTCATACGGTTTTGTTAAATAAATCCTTGTCGAATCCTCTTCTTAGTCAGTGTAAGAACATGATTCGATAAGGATTATTTAACAAAACCGTATGAAGTGTACTTTTTTTACATAGGAATTTTTGCTAGTGTTCGGACACTTTTGTTACCGACTGTACAGCACCTGTATACAATCACGATTTTGTGTACAAGATACATTTATTACCAAAAAAAAAAAAAATATATATATATATATATCAGAACATTATATCAACAATGGCTGAGGGTGCAAATGCAAGATCTCCCAGTTACAGAAGATGTTAATATTGAATAGAATAATTTGAGCCCATATATCAGAAAAGCTGTTTTGAAAACACTTGGAATCGAAAGAGAAGAAGGGGGAAGAGGAGTTTACATGTCTGGAACGAAGGTATAGAAAATGATATAAAAGAAAAACACAGGACCTGTTTGATTCATTTCTAACAAAATATGGAAGAGTCTAGACAAGCATATACATTAAATAAAAATAAAGTTGAAGAAACCATAAGAATAACTCAAAAGGACTCTTGGGATCATTTTATAAACAACATAGAAAATGACTTACATGAATCACAAAACATGACCTATAAGGCCCTAAAGCTTTGAAATAGCAAGGAACGAGTACAGCAAATATTAATGTGATTAAGAAAAAAGAGTGGATCGAACATTATAAGAAATTATGGTTCAATGAACAAATAAAAGCAGATGAAGTGGAAGATAATTGGGAGTCCTAATGAAGTAGACCTTATATAGAGAAAAAAAAAGAGCTAGAGGAAGCATTGAAAGATGGAAAAAAATCGAAAAGCCACAGGAATAGATGGAATAAATTTTGAATTATTCAAATATGCAGATTATACTTTTAAGACGCGACTGCTGTATTTGATCAATTGATGCTGGAAACAATGCGAAATTTCTGATGACTGCAGAATCTCTTAAGTTATCTCTTTATTTAAAAAAGGAAATTGTAATTTATGCGGTAACTATAGAGGTATTAGCTTAATAAACAATGGATATAGAATCTTTTCAAGAATTATAGGCAACAGACTAAAAATCTTTTCACATGCACTATTATTAGAACAAAATGGTTTTCGGAAGGGAAGATCCTGCATAGACAGTGTATTTACCCTGAAACAACTCTTTAAAAAGCGTCGCTAATTTAATTTAGAAACTCATGTTGTTTTCATAGATTTCAAAAAAGCTTTTGATCGAGTAGATCGAGGAAATTTGTAGAAGATCATGGATTATATGGGATAACCCCTTCATCTCATTAAAAATATTCAGAGCCTATATAAAGAGACATCTATTGATTTAGACCTAGGTTATAAAATTTCAGATAAAATAATAATTAATCAAGGTGTACGACAGAGATGCAGCTTATCACCACGTCTATTTAACATCTATATTAATTATATCATCAGAATCTGGAAAAACAAAATCAAAATAGGAATAGGTCTTTAAAAATTTTTGTTTAACAATATACTATTTGCAGACGACTTATGTTTGTTTCAAGATAGTGAGGATAGTTTGCAACATGCAATTTTTATTCTAGTCAAAGTTGAAAACGATTATAGCTTAAAGGTTTCAAAAGATAAAACAAAGGTGAGGACTTTTAAAGGTAAAGAACCCGTAAGAACAACGGTCATAGGTCATCTTAAAAAATAAACCAACTGAACAAATATCACAGTTTAATTATTTAGGATGCGACATATTTTACAATTACGACAATGATATGCAGAACAAGTTAAATAAGTTTCGCTACATCTGCGGGACTATAAGAAAAACGTTAAGATATACATGAAAAGATACCAGAATGAAATTTTTCAAAACAATGGCAGTACTAACTCTACTATATGGTAGCGAGACTTGGACATTCAAAAAGAGTAATGAATGAGAAATACAATCTTCAGAGATGAAATTCTTCAGGTGTTCTATAACACATAAAATAAGAAATGGTGACGTCATGGTGGAACTAAAAATTAAGCCATTAATACATGCTATAATGAACTACGGAAATAAGTGGAAAAAACATTTTGAACGAATGGGTACTGACCGTATACCAAAGGCAGCCCTGGAATATAGGCCAAAATTGAGAAGAGACAGAGGAAGGCGACGTAAAATGTGGATTGGGGCCGGAACAGGCTTGTAGCCTTCAGCCGTGTTGTTGTTGTTGTTGTTGATGATACTGTCTTTTATTAACCAATATTAGATAACCAGCAGTATTTTTATAATAAAAATTTTTTTAAGTACACCGAATTGATTAAATGGACTGAATTTTCAAACATTAAACTATCAGGTACTTTTTATGTATACCATCTTTTACTATCCCATAGAAAATGATGCTTTATAAAATCGTAATAATATTTTCTAACGTTATTCGACCATTGAAAATCAATTTAGTATGATGTTACGAAATTGTAAATAATTGTATTTATTTTTGCATAAATTTTTCAAAGAGGCTTAGTAAGTTGATAAAATGTCAAATTTCTGCATTTCTAGCTCTTTATCGTGTTAAAATAGCTTAATTTTCCCTTTAAGGAGATGATACCTGATTTATAGACCTGTATTCTTCTGGAATTTTCTGTAAATAAACTACTGAACTTTAGCTAGTTTCACCTTTCATTCACGGACAACTCACGAACCCCCAAGTGCGCAACATTTCTGGTGTCAGAAGTGGGATTGCCTGTGAAGGGTGATAACTAGAGCTATGGAGCAAGAAATGAAGACCATT
Source organism: Salticus scenicus (assembly GCA_963930645.1). Classification (NCBI taxonomy): domain Eukaryota; kingdom Metazoa; phylum Arthropoda; class Arachnida; order Araneae; family Salticidae; genus Salticus; species Salticus scenicus. The sequence goes on from OZ005648.1 coordinate 297,874,456, forward strand.
CTAGAAGGATTAGCTGCTCAAATGAGTGGAATGAAAGATAGCCTGAGTCAAGAAATGAAAGAAATGAAAGCAGTACAAGAGAAAATGGAAACTGGGCAAAGAGTGTTGAAAGACAGTTTAACTGAAGAAATGAAAGAAATAAAAGACGGGTTGACTGAAGATATCAAATCTAATCAAGACGAGATGAAGAGAGAGCTTTCGACAGTAAAAGAATTAATAGAGAGTAAATTAACAGTGAAGGAAAATAGAATGGATGGAATTGAAGGGCAAGTTGAGAAGATACAAGATAATTTTGAAGAGAAAGTTTTGAAAATAGAAGAGAGTTTTGAAGAGAAAAAAGATGTTATGAAGGTAGAAGAGAGTGTTACGAGGATAGAACAGAGTTTCGAGGAGAAAGTTAAAGAAAACTTTGATCAAGAGCTGAAAGGAAGGTTTTCAGAGATAGAAAACAAGTTCAAGAGAATGGAGGAAGATCTTGAGGGAAAAATAAAAGAAGAGCGCAACAGAGAAGTGATAGGGAATGAATTGCAAAACAAGACTCGGAGTCTTGAAGAAAAGTTAGAATCCATGCCCCAGGAAACTGAAAAGAGAGATAAAAGAATCCAGAATCAGGAATTTACTAAACTATTCACTTACGACGGCAGTTCCTCCTCGCAGGTATATTAGACGCAGTTTTCCATCGTAGCTGAAGCTAACGGCTGAGACACTACTGCCAAGACAGTCCACTTAGCAGCAGCGCTACGAGGCGATGCAGCCGATATACTGAGAACTATTTTGAAGGATGAACTTTGAGGCCCTGACCAGAGCACTGGAGCTACGTTTCGGAGAAAAGTGTTCTAAGGACTATAGTCGCATCCAACTAAAATCCCGTTTCCAAAAAGCGGGTGAAAGAGCTTGCAACGGATATTCAGAGACTGTCGCACCTAGCATTTTCCGACTGCCATGCTGACACTCGAAAGGACTTGGGCCTTCAGTACTTTATCGATGCCGTTCGAGATCCAGAAATTCAAAAAGCACTTAGACTCTCCAATATCAGGGATGTTGAGTAAGCTTTAGGCTATGCGATGAAGATAGAGGAAGACCAACAAGCCTCCCGTAAAGACCGCCATACCATCAAAGCAGTCTCATTAGGTGATACACCAGCTGATGTAAATGAAATAAAGAGAAATCTCGCAGACATCATGAGGAGATTGCGCCGCCTTGAAAATAATAAAGAAGTAAAGGATCCGAAGATAAAGTGCTGGGGCTGTGGAAGAGATGGACATGTGAAGAGAAACTGCCCTATACGACCAACTAAAGAAAATATCCTGGCTTCACAATCACTGCAGGGAAACTAAGAAAAGATAATCTTGCGGGACGGAGGTTGCTCGAAATAAGAGAGCCCCAATTTTCAGTGTTCTGTGTTTCTGCGATGAGTGGCGGCGATAATGGACTTTACGTTTTTGGCCAAGTTAACAACACCACCTACAGTATGATTCTGAATACTGGAGCCAACGTAACCATCATTAGAACGGATTTAGCTCAAGAACTTAAAAAGAAGATCATCTGGACACCGCCTTGCGTTAAACTCCAGACTGTGACCGGAGACGAAATCAAAATATATGGAAAAATGAACTTGAACATCACATTTGGGAATGCCAGTTACCATCATAGGCTGATATGGCTTATGTGGCTGATATAAGAGATCCTCTAATTCTTAGAATTGATTTCCTGAGAAAGTTTAACTTTAAATTGCACTTCAAGAATAATGAACTGCATTCACGTTCCGAAGATATAGCTATGTTTAACACGGAAAACCCAGACATTCAGCCAATTTGTCATATAACAGCCAAGTCTGAAATTTCCATCCCTCCACACACAGAGAGAATAGTTTCCGGAACACCTCCTAACAAGCAGTACTTCCGATATGGACTGATTGATTACTCAAAGATAGACAATAGCACGAGAGGACTTGTAGTGGCTTCATCTCTGGTTGACCTGACGAAGAGCATTATTCCTGTGAGAGTCGCCAACATAAGCGATAAAGTAAGGACAGTTAAGAAAGATGAGGTGTTAGTAACCTGTACTCCTGTTACATGCATCAACTGGTCTACGCAATCAACCGAGTCTTCCGAAATTTCAGCAACGGAATTACTCAAGAATGCGAAATTAGGAAATGAACAGAGACGTGCTTCGGAGAAATTACTCTATGAATTTAAGGATCTCTTTTCTCGAACACCTGAAGACGTCAGAAGGACTAACATCACCCAGCCTCTAAATGGCACAGGAAATCATTCTCCAATCAAACAACATCCAAGAAGACTTCCATTTGCTAAACAGGAAGAGGTGACTGAACTTCTAAATGAAATGCAGCGTAATGACATCATCGAACCATCAACGAGTCCTTGGGCCCCTCCCATAGTACTGGTGCGAAAGAAGGATGATTCAACAAGATTTTGCGTGGATTATCGTCATTTGAATGATATCACGAAGAAAGTTACCCTCTTCCTAGAATTGACGACACATTGGACACACTTGCTAGCAATAAATGGTTCTCGACTTTGGATCTAAAGAGCGGTTACTGGCAAATAGAATTACATCCTGACGATCGTAAGAAGACTACATTCCCCACGGGACAAGGGCTATAGCAGTTTAAAGTTGGATTATGTAATGCACTTGCAACATACGAGCGCCTGTTGGAACCAGTGCTAAAAAGACTTTCCTATGAAGTCTGTCTGGTGTATTTGGATGATATTATCATTGTGAGGCGCACCTTTGAAGACCATCTAAGAAACATCCGTAAGGTGCTAGAAAAACTCAGGATGGCTAACCTGAAACAGAGTCCTAGCAAGTGCAATTTGTTCCGCCGTGAAGTGAGTTATCTCGGCCATATCATCTCTGCTGAAGGTGTGAGAATTCCTCCTGAGAAGATCTCTGCAGTCGAGAACTGGAGTCGCTCTGAAAATGCAGACCAACTCCGAAGTTTCCTGGGATTATGCACTTACTACAGGAAGTTCGTGAAGGGTTTCTCGAATATTGCCAGAACACTCCACATGCTGACGGAAGATAACAGAAGTTTCTGCGGACAGATGAATGTGAAAAAACGTTCAAGAGACTTAAAGAGGCTTTAACATCATCGACTATTTTGACGTATCCACAGCCCGACAAACAGTTCATACTTGATACAGATGCCAGCCATGAAAGTGTCGGTGCTGTTCTGTCGCAGGAAGTTGATGGCCAAGAACGTGTCATTGCCTATTGGAGTAAATGTCTGTCTAAACCGGAGCGAAATTACTGTACCACCAGGAAAGAGCTATTCGCCATTGTAAAAGCTATAGAACATTTCCATCATTGCCGCTATGGCAGAAGATTCCTGCTCCGGAGTGATCACGCATCTTTAACGTGGTTGCTTCGGTTCAAGAACCCGGAAGGCCAGATTGCCAGGTGAATACAACGTCTCCAGGAATATGACTTCGAGATACGTCATCGGAAAGGATCTCTACGTGGGAATGCAGATGACGTGTCACGGAAGCCCTGTTCGGAAAGCTCCAAGTACTGCTCTAGAGCCGAAGAGAAATACCAGCAGATAAATCCGATTGCTTGTCAAGCTACAGCCTCTTCACCATCAAAACCGGACCAGTGGAGTGACCAGACACTTAGACAAGCCCAGTTGGAAGATCCTGATATAAAGCCAATATTACAGTTGAAGAAAACGACCAGCAACAGACCTACCTGGCAGGACATTTCCACATTTAGCCCCATTACGAAGAGTTATAGGGCACTATGGGGCTCTCTTCATATTAGAAACGGTGTACTTTAAAGAAAATGGGAATCTGGCAATGGCAGGAGTTTCAGATGGAAGATTGTATTACCAAGATCGAAGATTACAGATGTTCTAGAGCAGCTGCATAGTAGCCCTACCGGAGGCCATTTTGGGGGGATGAAGACTCTACAAAAAGTTCGCAAACGCTTTTACTGGTACAAGGCATGGAAGGACGTGAAGAAATGGTGTAAATCCTGTGATGCTTGTGCGGCAAGTAAAGGCCCGCAGAAATGAGGCCGAGGAAGACTACAACGATATAACGTAGGAGCACAATTTGAACGGATTGACATCTTGGGTCTTTTGCCACGGACCTCCAGTAGAAATAAGTACATCCTCATCGTGATGGACTATTTCACCAAGTGGCCTGAGGCATATCCAATTCCCAATCAGGTAGCATGCACAGTAGCAGAGGTCCCAGTGCAGCAATGGGTATCAAGGTACGGCACGCCCCTACAACTTCATACTGACCAAGGTACAAACTTTACATCTGCCGTTTTCAAAGGATTGTGTCAATTACTCGACATAGACAAAATATATGGTCCGACATCCCCAGTCGGACGGCATGGTCAAGAGGTTTATCCGTACCATCCTGAATAGCCTCTCTCTTCTAGTATCAAGGAACAAGCAAGATTGGAACTTGAAGTTGCCATTGTTCCTGCTGGCTTATGAAAGTGCTGTCCACGAAACCACCAGCTATACTTCAGCTCAGATGCTGTTTGGATGCGAACTTCGTCTCCCATGCAATCTCCTGTTTGGTATACTCTACCAGATGCGCCTTCATCGCCTGAGGAGTACATCTAAGTCCTCCAGGCACGATTTCTAGACGTACACAACAACAAGGAAAGTGAATAAGTTTGGTTGTGGAATCCTGTTCGATGCAAAGGACTCTCTCCCAAGCTATAGTGTAACTGGGACGGACCCTACAAAGTCTTAAAAAGACTGAATGATGTAGTTGTAAAGATTACTAAAACACCTTCATCAAAACCGAAGGTGGTCCACTACGATCGACTAGCCAAGTACCACACGTAATGGTAATATTCAAATTAAAAATATAAATATTCGTTAAATTTGTGCATGTGTTATATAAATATTGGTACATAAATATTTGTACTTATTTGTAAATTTTGTAAATAATTTTCACTTGATTTTGCAATGTGTATTTTTATTTTATTGATATGTGCAACATAGTTTTTGTATTTTAGATTGTTTAGTTTGTTTAGTTTCGCCTCCTGAGCAAGGGTTGCACTGCCCGGGACGTGTAGTCCTTGGGAGGGGGGCAGTGTTGGGAAATTGTAAATAATTGTATTTATTTTTGTATAAATTCTTTCAGAGAGGCTTAGTAAGTTGATAAAATGTCATTTTTCTGCATTTTCAGCTCTTTTTCGCGTTAAAATAGCTTAATTTTCCCTTTAAAACGCATTAAAAAGCACCAATAAGGCAGGTAATGGATTTGGCGACTTTCGCCAAGAAAATCCATATTATCGATATACCAAAGATGGACGCTCTAATGTGATTGGTTAAGGAGTTACGGGAATTTTCCCGAACATTCTGGTTTCGTCCGAGGGGTATAAAAGGAAGTCCTGCGCGCCAAGTCAGTCTGAGATTAGCTTCCGCCAATGTTGCATTGCTATTGAAAAAGTTGTTAGCCTCTTTGGAAATACAGTTGCATTGCTGTATGTGTTAATGCTGTACAGTATGTACTGTTGATTTCCTGTTGAAAACTGTTAATTAAGCTGTGTTTATTGGTGGAAATGGAGTTTATATCTGATTTATAGACCTGTATTCTTCTGGAATTTTCGGTAAATAAACTACTGAATTTTACAAGTTTCGCCTTTTATTCTCGGAGAACTCACGAACCCTCAAGTACGCAACGGTATTAAGATAATAATTATAAATTCAGAAGTTAGTGAAGAAACAAATTGAATTAGTTTTATAAAGTATATCTACATACATATATCATCATTTCTTTCGTTATTAGCTAACCATTTTGTGCTCATTTTTTTTTTTTTTTTTTTTTTTTTTTTTTTTGTTTAAGTTATTAAGCGGTATTTATAATTTTTAAATCACATATAATCCAGTTAGGAAATAAACCGCATGGTCATAAAATTTGATTTAGATGCGTTACCTGGTATTGCTCTCTTCCACAAAAATAAATTTTTAATATCAATAACGAGACCTATAGAAAGACAAATAATCCAATTTATCTTTCTATTTTATTCATCTTATAAAGTGTACGTACCAACAAAATTTTGCTAGTATTATTTATTTATTTATTACACGAATAACTGCAAAACAGTGAGGGGTTAAGTCTTTCCTTTTTCTACAAAAACCTTTTGTACAAAACGATAGAGTTAATAAATAAATTTAATAAATAGTCATTTCCATAGATTATTTTTAAATTATCAATTAAATAATCTGGTGTGTCACTCACACGACTTTCTCTTACCCTGAAATTTAATACTATAATTACAGATTGGAGATTAAGGGGTAAGATAACGAGTACTGTTATGGAAACCTATCTTTAAAATTCAAATTAGGCTTTAGAGCAGCTTTATTTGACAAGTAATTCTGCGTGAAATTACTATACCTACATTTATATAAAATTCAAATCTGTTAATAAATTCAAAATAAAATTATTGCGACAACTTTCACACCAACATTCCTTGAAACTTATCAATCTTGATCAAATTTTTCTTGTAACAAACACATTAACTTCAAAATTCAACATTTGGATCGCCTGAAATTATTTGTTTTTAATTTATTCTAACAGACACAGATAAGGTCAATTGTTAAAAACTTGACTTCGGAATTCAGGAAACCTCAAAACGTCTAAATATACAAAAAACAAGTGATGAATATTTAGCTTAAAAAAAAATATTATTTACCATATGGCTATGAGGAATTAATTTAAATTCCTAAGCAGATTTCTTGGACACTGCAGTAAAGCACTTCCACTAACAATAAAAAAGAATGTTATGGCTTAAGTATTGGCAACCCTGTATATCTTCTAAAAGTTATACACACATCACGTGGAGGACATAAATATAATCCTATGTTAATAACACACGGCACAACCTTTCGTTGAAATATATGAAGTAGAACTTTTTCTTTATACTGGCAAAGTTTCAAGATAGTTTCTAAAGAATTTTTCTAGATATTTTACAAAATGTCTAAACTCGAAAGTGTCCAAATACTTATTGGTAGGTAGCGTGTAATACAAATTTATAACCTTAATAACACATTACTGAACAATTGATTTCTTTTTACATTCCCGAGTAAATTTTTAATTGTTTTTATTCATTGATTTTAACAATTTAAGTATCTCATGTTGTTTCTCTCTCTCTTTATTTTTCTTTTAAGTAAATGAATTCGCTAACGGCTAACTTCAACATTTGAGGGTAGATAATAAAATAGATTAAAATTGTACATTTATATATCTTATATTAAAATTTTCACAAAATCACATAGAAATCAAGAAAACGACAGTATGATAAAGGAAAGATTAAAACTTGTTAAAACTGCATATCAAACTATTTGTAGTAATACATAATCCGAAATTGATTATGTCTCGAAGTAATTGCTTGGTAAAGTAAAGATACCAATGTTCGCCATCTCTAAAATCTAAACCAGTGTCCTCCACCCTCACAAAAAACATTTTAAAGTAACCGTTAATTAACATCTATGAATTTGAATCCACTCGAACTAGATTCTCCGGTTCTAAGGAATCTAACTGGGGTATATTTAAATTCATAGATATTATTAAACATTTATTTTAGTACGTCTTTTGTGAGGGGTGCGAACACTGGTGTTCGCCATCTAAACACTTTACCATCTAAACACTTTACCTTACGCATCAAAGACATTTTTCTCTTTGTTTGAGACAAAACCTTTGTAAGAAAGTCTGAATAGTTACGAGTAGTAGTATATATATTATTTTGTTTGTTTTTTATTTTTAATACTATTCTTCTTTGTTAAATAAACTTATTATAGGTTTAAATATAATCTAGATTATATGTAGAGATTTTTCTCGAAAGTGTCCAAATACAGTGTACATCAGGTATATTAAAATGTCTTGGAAACAATTTAAATTTAGAAAGCAAAATTTTAAGAGAATGTTTATAATGATTTTATTACTTTTAAATATCCCCTGCATGAAGATCCAAATTGTAATAGCATGTCTACGCGTGCGGACCATCCTTGAGGGGAAGTCCCAGACCGTCGCCAATTGCCCATTGCGCAGCATTAGTGTGACGTTAAACCCAACCGACCAACCAACCTTATTTTTAATTCTGTCCTTCTATTTTACATCATTAAATTTTAATAGGGCACTCTCTTAACATATTTGCGTATAACATAATGGATTCATTAATGCGTAATTTTTTTAGTATATTTTTATGTTTAAAAAATCAAACCTACGAACATTTAAAAAAAAAAAAAAAATACTCATGAATGAATTCATTAAGTAGTACACAAATACGTTTCGATTTATTGTTAAAATTCTATGTATGATATGAAGTGAAATAAAAATAAATAAATAAAACTTGTTAATTTAGGAAGCATTTTAAACATTTTTCTAAAACTTAGAATTTTGTATTTTTTATTTTCTAAATTTAAATGGTATCGAAAAGTTTTAATATATTTAATATTACTATATTTCAATGCACGTGTATATAAAATTTTATTCTTCTAAAACAGTAATTTACAAAAAAAATATTTATAAAGTCCACCATACACTCTAAATTTATAACGTTATGAGAATGTACTATAAAACATTCTGAACACGTTTCTATAGAAGTGACGGTGAAAGTTACATATGTATTGAATGCTCCTTTGATCGTACGTCTTCATGATCGGACCATCTCACGATATGCACACAGACATTTGTGGAAAGTACAAAAAGGACGTTTTTCAAACGCTCTTGTAGAATTACTATTTCTGAACGTTTAGAAAAAGTTTCGGTGCTGCTTGGGATGGGATATATTGTAATAATGCCACTATTTGCTGAAGCATGGTTTTAAATCAGTTATTTCTATTTAAGAAAACTTAAAAAAAAAAAAAAAATGTATATATATATTACAAGAGCGTACGGAAACCGTTAAAGCGACTTCATATGTATATGATAAAGCATAAGAAAGGTTCAAGATTATTTTTAAGTAAACACAATACCTTTTCGTAAATCCATGAATAAAATGAAGAAGAGTTTAGAAATAACTATTCAGATGAGATATAAAAAATCCCGCAGTATATTTAAAGTCGAAAAGGAGATGGAACATTTCTTTGAATACATTTTGCCGATCTACAATGTACCAAGTTATTATCAAAAAGAACACTTCCAGACGCTCAAATTCGAAAAACATTCAGGCAGGTTTTTGTCCCATTGGAATTATGGAATTTAATGGAAACTTTTCTGCAGATGAAGGCCTACTGAGTTCGCCAGTAACGGCTATATCTTTTCCATTTTTCTATCAGAACTTTGCAGAACAGGAAAAATAATAAGAAAATAACATTTTAGTACCAAATTTACCTTACTCCAGTAATACTCCATCAGCATTGTGTGGGTGGGGAAAGGGAAATTTTGTTAAATTTCGACGCGCATAAACAAAGTAGTGGCAATACGTCCCATCTAATTAAGAAGACTTGCATATGTAGAAAAAAAAAAGTGCTTAGATCGTAAATTGCAGAAAACAAATATTCATCAAGCACCTTAATATACAAGACTATTAATATACAAAGAAAAAAAATTAAGAGAAAAAAAAAAGAATGTGTAGGGAAAGTCAAAAATATGCAGAAAATTATTCAGACCTTTATTAAGGATTTAAAAAAAAAAAAAAAAAAAAAAAAAGAAAGAAAGAAAGAAAGAAAGAGAATCAGATGTTTAGGAAGAAAGTAAAATTTGCTTATATATATTTTTGAATTGTATTCTTTTTAAATCGGATAATAAAGTTAGTAGTGATACTGAGTGATCAGTTGAGAATCAATGCTCCATTTATGCTTACATTTTTTTTTTTTAAATCTTTCATTATATTTTAAAATTTATTGTACAATTTAAAATTCAATACACTCCCTTCCCCCCCCAGTATATATATATATATATATATATATATATATATAAAACCTTTTCAAACACTGCAGTAGATGAAACCAAGTATCACATGAAGAACTAGATAGAACATGAATAAAGATGTCTGAAAAAATTAAGCATCCTTTAATTAAAACGTACAACATCAATACTTTTTTAAGGGCATAGAATAATGTTGCATGTAAATTAGGTGTTATTTCTGTCTTACTGCAAGCAATTTGCTAAAAATATTCAGAAAGCTATGCCCAGTAACAGCCAAGGACGTGTAAATAATATCTATATATATGTAATGCGCTAAAATATATTTGATCAGCTTTAAATGTTGTGCAAAAAGACTTTGTGTAAGTGTCACGTATGCCCCAAATATATCCTATGCTTGCCCTCTTCAGGGCGCGTTATCACAAATTTCATTGTTATGTAAAATTATGCTTACATCGTGAAAAATATTTTAAAAAAAATGAAAGTATTTTAATAAAATTGTTTAAGAAGACCTTTTCTATATACACTCATTTCCATAAATTAAGGATAATTCAGTTGAGGCAAATAAAGGTTCAGAAGCATAACAAATATGACTTATTCATAAATTCCATTTATTAAACAAAAGATCAAGAACAAAAAAAAGGCGGTTTATGTAGGATACCATTTATAAAAACTACGGTTTTTGGTCCCTGAAGTAATTACAAAAAATATCTCCCTTACAAAATCTTAACATTACATGGTTGGTATGATGGTTAATACATTGTATGTCTGTCAGATGATGAAATACAGTCCTTACAACGCCTAGGAATGTTGAGTATTAAATTATTGATCTGATCTCGGGGAAGATTACTCTACTCAGTAAGCAATGCTCTCCGAAGTTCACATATAGGAGGTGGTTGAAGGTTTACAACTCGTCGTAAAAGCATGTCCTACACATGTTCTATCGGATTTTAGTCAGGTGAGAATGCTGGCCATTCCATGCGGGTGATAGCTTCATATTGTAGGCATCCGTGTACAGCGTTTGCACAGTGAGGACGCGCATTGTCATCCATAAACACAAATTCTGAGCTCATGGCACCCCTAAACAAACGTACATGTTGTTCCCGAATAATGTCCCGATAAATGTGGTCTATCATTCTTCACATTTGAACATGCAAATCTGTTCTGGTGCCTAATATGATTCCCCCCCCCCCTCAAAACGAGCACTCCTGTCCCACAGTAAAGGTAGTCGTTCAATGATGTTGTTTCGGAGGTAACGGGTTCCTGACGTTCTACATATAAAAGTCTGGCGTGAATCACACTGCAAGCTAAACCTGGACTCGTCGGAAAACATCACACAAGCTCACTGTGTCGCTGTCCACATTGCATGTTCTCTACTCCAAGTTAACCTCTGGCACAGTGCATTGCCGTGAGTGGAACACATATAACAGGCTTGCGAGCATATAGACTAATATCACCCAAACGTCTATACACGGTTTGTCTTGAAACTGTGGCACTCGTGGCTGCAGACAGCTGACGAGACAGGTCTGATGCTGCGCTTTATCTGCTTATTTTGGCAGTTACTGCCAAATACCGGTGGTCATTCGGCATTGTAACTCGGGGCCGACCAGTACTGTAACGTCGACTGGCACTTCCATCATTTTGGAATCGTTGCCAAAGCCTAGAGATGACACTTTGGGTGATTCTAAGTTCCCCCGATACTTCTATCTGAGTATGCCCATATTCTAGTCGGCCGATAATTCTACCACGTAAAAAATGATCTGCATGCGTCCTCTGTGTCATAACCATTCGGTTGTGGCACTGAGCGGCACACAGAACGCTTGTGAACAATTTTCCTTCTTTGCTCTCATTCCTTATCTACCCCCTTCTTACACTTTCGTCATTGTAACATCATATCGGCGTCATCTGATGGCTTCCTATAATTTGCATATATTCTTAAAGATGTGTGTGGTATTTCTACAGGTCAAATTTTTGCATTAAAGTTCGATTTCAGTGTGAATCTTAATTATCCTTAATTTATGGACATGAGTGTATATTATTGCATGGAAAATATTTTCATTAATTAAAATTCTAGTAGTAATTTAAAATAATTAAATAGATAATAAATAGTCCCGATATCTCTTACTTTGTGTGTGTGTGTGTGTTGCTCTAGCAGTTGCAACAAACTTTGCTTTGGCTGAAAAAAGAGCTACGCAGCTTTGTTATCGTGAAATCCAAGAAATTGACGTTTTGTAGAGTAGTAGTAATATGCCAATAGTTAATTTTCTATCAGATTTATCATCGGCCTTGTCAGTATCGACATAAATTTGTTTCTCTATCGCACTTATAATTAAATTAAAGTTTTCAGTAGTTTTTAAGTAACTTATAACTTTTTTCGCGGCATCCCAGTCCTGTTGTCTACGATTTTCATTAGGTTAAGTATATTAACTGCTGCAGCTATGTCGTGTGATGAAATAGTCGCTATATACAGTAACACTTCTATGGCCTGTCTGAATTTCGTATTATTAGGCAGTAAATTTTCATCGGATGTTGTTTTTAGAAAACCGGGGTTCATCGTGTGTTTTTATTTAATCAATTTGCATCACACGGAAAAATGGAAAATTTGTTCTTATCACCAAAATTTCTTTTAATTGTGTTTAAATGAAAATGTTTCCAAATATGAAAGACAAAAACAATATTGCATGAATATAGAATTTTAAAGGATTTGTATTTCATTATTGATTAATAATAATAAAAGAAATGGAATCTAATTATTTTGCACTACATGATAAGACATAAAATGGTCAATGAATAATGCCACATGGCAATTATCACAATGATAAAATGTATCTTTTCTTGCTTTCTTTTTTTTTCTTTTTAACAAACTACACAACGTTTGCGAGATTTTTCCGATGAAGTTGTTTCAATGAGGGTTGGAAAATGTTGACCAGTAAATCTTCGTGGGCGTGAATACTTCTTTGAATCTTTTCTTGATCATGTCCATTATTGGTCTAATTTTACTTAAGGGATCATCACGCTGCAAACGTTCATTATTAGCACAGTGCAATTTTCTTGAAATTGCCATGAACCTATTTCGGGACATCACTGTTTTGAAGTACGGCGTTTCCATGCTCTTGTTCGTATTCTAATAACTTTGCAGTGTAGGTTTTTGCACCATAGACATCAATATAATGAGGCAAATAAATAAACTTGCAATTCCTCTACAGAAACTTCTTTGAAACTTCGATCCTTTTCACCAAATCGATTAGTTTCAGTTATAATATGTTCAAGAATTTCCTATGTCAAAAACAGTTCGTAAACGTTCTCTCTTGTAAAATTTGTTATGTTTTTATTTACACCACCAACAGATATAAATTTATGCACTTAGGTTTGTCATTTTTTTTCTTCCCACTCAGAATCACTCGCACTTTGATCACTATTACTAGTGTCAAAAGAAACCACAGTAAAACGTCTGCGTTTGCTTCACTGCTGTCCGAAACACAATAATTTTTCCCACTTTTTCGTGTTATTTTACCATGAAACTACTTCCAATCACCATTTTTCATTGACTACGCGTCCAATATACTCGAGTATAATATGCGCTTTGGTGATAAGAGCCCAAGTGAAATGTGCGCACGTATGCGCTCTGGTGATAATTGCCATGCAAAATGCGTACATGTATGCGCTTATGATGCAAATGAGTTAATATTTCTAAATTCTAAAATTAAAATTTGTAAAATATTTCTAAACTCTCTAACTTCATTATTATTATTATTATTATTATTTTAAACAAAATTATAAGAATGAACATATAATTTCACGGAAAGCATATGAAATAAAATGACACGTTCTCTCTTATTTTTGAAAGTAGCTTAAGTTTTGTTCCAATGGCCTCAAATAACTTCGCTTTAAGTCTTTTATTTTTCTCTTTTTTTCTCTTTCTTTTACTTTCCTCAATGCTAACAATGAATTTTTTCTCGCAACTTAAAACTGGGACAATGGAACGCAAGCATAACGGCTACACAAAGATTTTCCTTTATCCTTTAAAAATGTAGGTGAACGCGATTAACATTTTTGAATGTGAAGCAAACATAATGAGTAAATATATTAAAATACTTTAAAATCAGAAATGCTTTTTAATTTTTTAAGAATCCAATCAATTCATTGAGCAATCCTTTATCAATTAATATTACAATTAAAGTGTTTTTTTGCATTACATCCATATTAACACGATTAAAATTAATGCAATAGTTTAGAAATATTTATTTTCCTTAAGTACTGAATACACCGAGCTTTATTATACTTACTATTCTAAAAATAACTTTTTCAGACGCATAGCTACCAACATTTCTAAGTTTTAAATCAGATTTATAACCAGTATTTTTGAAAAGGAATTTATCACATATATTTTCGATGAATAAATAAAATTAACACGTTGAGCGCCACGTGAATTTTTAAGGAAATCCCCGTCAGGCCACGTACGCTGCTTAGAAGCGCTGGTATTGCGGTATAGCAATGATTTTCTATGTTTACCGTGTTTCAATAAAATGCATTAAAATGCCATAAAAATATAATCCTGTAATAAATAAAAATTAAGTAAATTTTAAATCAATTTTCAGTAATAACTTAAAACAGCGTTTTTTTTTTTTTTTTTTTTTTTTTTTTTTTTTTTAGTTTTATATCATATTCTATACTGTCAGTCACCGGTGGTTGACGCGGCCTAAACGGAAAGTTCAGTGTCAGCCACCAATGGCTGACGTGGCACTAAATGTGTTAAATAAACTGAAAACATATAAAAATTTCCCGGTGTGAAGTCTCCGGTGAAAAAAATGGAAACTTGGCACCTATGCAGACTAATCAAAGATTCCACTATTCGAAATTTTTAAACAATTTCAATAAATCAGAATACGACAGATCGTTAGTTACTCCCAAGAAACTTTAATATGCTTTTCACCGAAATTCTTAAAATCTGTTTACGTTTGAAAAACTCGAGGTTGAGGTTGAAACTGGGTGGGTTTTACGTTGCACTAGGACCGCAATGGGCAATTAAAAAATGGTTTGATACCCAGAGAAAAAGACGAAAAAGAATTTTTTCTAAGATGAGACACTGAAAGATTAATTTTTCACCTGGAAATAATGCATTAAATCATGATTTATAACGAAATCGAAATACATATTTCCCCAAGATAACATTACAACACATCGATTTTTAAACATAAAAATTATTTATCCATGATATTTATCAAAACTATTTTTGGAAAGGCTAGAAAATATATACAAAGATTTTTTTGTTAATAAGAATAAATTTTCCAATTTTAAATTCACTGAAAATAGGTGATATTTAAAATTTTCTTTGCATTTCCCTAATAACGCACCTGTCCCAAATACAACCTGTAGATCTCCGCAGGATGTCCATAGCTACCCTTTTAATCCATAAGACATCCTGAGGATGTCATTTGGAGAAGAAGTGCTGTTAGGTTAATTCTCGAACATTTTGTACATGAAAGAATATAGCAACATTTTTCAATATTTTACCATGGTTTAATTATTAAATAGATTATTATATTAGGCTGATAGTAGGTCATATCATATATAATGGCCAAAACCTTCGTAAATATTTGCCATTATGAATATAATTTTCTTAAATATCTCCAAAACGGAAAGTCACAGAAAGATCAAAAAGGGAGGTGCACAACTAAGTCTTATAACAATCCTGTTCCTGTACACCAATTTGCAACGTTCTACGTCGAAATGTTTTTGAGTTATGCGAGATATATACACACATACACACATACACACACAAACACATACAGACGTCACGAAAGATCCTGTAAAATCGCTGATTTCTCTAAAACGAGAACAAAAAGAAAAAAAAAGAGTAGCAAGTCATTTTATTGTATAAGAGAAAAAATAAATTGTTTTCAGGTACATTCTATGTCAAATCCAGCTACAATAGGGCACAAAAATTTATAATCCTTCCAGGTCCTTCTTCAAAATTGGCACTAAAGTTAATGTGTTCTATACCTAAAAATGAAAGACTTCACTAACTGACCCAGGCTTCGCAAGAGCCCATATAGTCCCATGCTACGCTCCTGCTCAAAAGTTTAGCAAGACTTACAAACAAATGTTTTTGTTGCATTTATTTATTTATTTATCTATTTAAAAATTGCCCATTTCATATGGTATTCTTAAATTTTGGAGACGCAAAGAACAAAATCGTCCTTACCTTTTCAGTAACTATTGGATTATGAGAGTAATTAGAGTATCGACAACAAACTGTATAAAAAAGATAGTGTTTGCAATTACCCTGTATCTGAGAGAGTTAAATGATCTGTAATTGTAATTAAGGTTGTTACAGATTACATACGTTTTTTTTTTAATGCATTTGTGTAACAATCGCATGACAAATAAAAAAGATATGTATAAGCGCTTTTTGAGAACTTCGAAAAAAAATTCATCATGTGTTTTACTTGTAATATGTGGAATTTCAATTTACGAAATTTAACATCACCTTCAGATTCATTAAAAAAAATATTTAGAAATTATATACTGTAATCAGAATACAAATATCTATATATTAAATATCTTATGAAATGTAGACATTGTTATGAAAATTTGTTAAACTGAGCATGTGCGATTTATAAAAAATATCTTCTTTTACATATTTTAATAGACAAATATACAAGCTAACTCATATAAACCCTATAGTTTATAGCGCTGAACTAAATTCTTCGAAAATTATTTAAATGACAAACAAGACTAAAACAAAATAAAGTGCATTCGTCGACTAGAACCTGTTTATACATTACGAATTACTTCCTACACTCAAAAATGTCTGCAACTTTAATAACAATATCATTACGTGCTCAATCTACGTGCTGAATATTCATTAAAGTGCATTCGTCGACTAGAAACTGCTTACGTCTTTCTTTAAGAATTACTTTCTACACGCAAATTGTCGGCAATTTTTATAAAAATATCGTTACGGGTTCTATTTACTGGCTGAATATTCATTAAATAAAATGCATTCGTCGACTAGAATCTTCTTATGTCTTTAAAAATTACTTTTTATACGCAAAAATGCCGATAACTTTCATAATAATATCATTACGGGCTCTATCATTAGCTTATTTTGAAATCTCTATGATAGTAGGTCATATCATATATAATGGCCAAAACCTTTCTATATTTGCCATTATGAATATAATTTTCTTAAATATCTCCAAAACGGAAAGTCACAGAAAGATCAAAAAGGGAGGTGCACAACTAGGTCTTATAACAAACCTGTACACTAATTTGCAACGTTCTACGTCGAACTGTTTTTGAGTTATGCGAGATATATACACACA
Source organism: Salticus scenicus (assembly GCA_963930645.1). NCBI lineage: Eukaryota > Metazoa > Arthropoda > Arachnida > Araneae > Salticidae > Salticus > Salticus scenicus. The sequence continues at coordinate 297,891,644 of OZ005648.1, forward strand.
TACACACATACACACACAAACACATACAGACGTCACGAAAGATCCTGTAAAATCGTTGATTTCTCTAAAACGAGAACTCGTATCAAGACAAAACTTTCAGGTGTACAACTAGACGTCATGACAGTCACACATATAAATTTGCAACATTCTATGATGATTCATTTTTGAGCTATGCGAGATATAGAATCCATTTCGCAAATCGGGATTACAATACTTCCTTAGAAACCTTTGGACGGCCCCTGCCTGCCTGGGCTCGGCCAAGCTTAACGGGTTTTATGCCGTCCGCCGGAGCGAATAAATCGCAAGATCACCGCATGGAAGCTGTAATCTAGTCGCTAAATAGAACGAGTTGTGTCCGATGATTCTTCGTTCAGACTTCATCCATCATCTTCAGGAACTAGATGGAACTGCTACGTCACTTCTGGGCAGCAATGTGACTAGAATACCAGAGCTCAGGAATTGCAGGGTAGCGACTTCTGCTTCTTGGACAGAAAGCTCGACTTGCACACCACACCTTCCAAGATAGCCACGGTGGAAACGCACAGACACGCTCCTGGATGTTATGGAATTTGGAATAAGTGCACTTACTAGCTAAGTGTCGAAATAACCGGAATTCAACAAAAAATAAAACAATTTTGAATTTAGGCAAGGAGGGAGAGAAAAAAAAAACGCTGGGAGAGCCGCTAAAGGTAGTAGTGCACACATTAATTAAAACCAAAAGTGGAGGCCATTTGAAAAGGGGAATGGGACAACACTTAAGATTTAAGAAAGAGAAGCTGAACGAGATAGGAACAATGAGATTATAAAAAAAAAAAAATAAAAAAAAATTGAATACGTGAAGCCACTGGGGGATGAAAGATAGTTTTTGGGCGCATAGCGAAAATTTAGAAGATTTTGAAGTGGCAAGGCCTAAATATACCTAATTGGGAGGGAAATTACTATGCGCAGGGAGGCCGAATGGAGAAGAGAAAGAGGGACCATCGAAATTTTGATCCACCACGGGGGGATGGTACCCCGCGTTGGTAGCCCGATGATTGCTAAACGACCCCATCGAGCACTTGACGGTGCAGCACAGATTAACGAGGACCAGACACCGCCACACCCTCGTAAAAAAAGAAAAATAAAATAAAATAATATTAAAATTTAAATAAAAAAAAATAATAATAATACAATACTTCCTTATACTCTGTATAAGGAAGTAAAAAGATATTTTATTCAAAACAAAAAACCGCCAATAACGCGATAAATGCCAAAAAAAGGTAACTTTTTCCTATAGTCAGGAGTTCCATCTTTGTCACACTTTTTACTTTCTCTTACCCATAAGGTAGAGAAAGTATAGTTTTAGGGTCAAATTTTCGAACGTGTGTTTTTGTTATATTTACACGTATTGAAGATCCCTTAATCCGAAAATCATGTTTTGCGGTTGTTCTGTGTGTCTGTATGTCTGTCTGTCTGTCCGTACAGGGACACCCAAGAGAATTAAAATACATTGCGTCTATGAGGGAAATTGCAGGTAAGTAAAGTTTAGCATCTATAGACTGCTCTAAACCAAATGAAATGAATATATATTTTTTATATGCGTAAAAACATGTTTCATGTAGAATGTGGTACTGATATCATTCACTGTTCGTTTACAGGGCTACACAAAAGAACTAGATTATAATGCGACAATACTTGAAAATTCATGGAAGTTTATTTCAGGTTCATCCGTGTGTTATTAATATAGGATTGTATTTATGTGCAACATGTGATGTGCACATAACTTTCAGAAGATGTACAGGGCTGCCAATATTTAAGCCATAACATTATTTTTTATTTGTTAGTGGAAGTGGTTTACTATAATATACTATATCATATAATATTCATATAATATTTTATCATGTCCAGGGAAGCTGCTCTGGAATTGAAATAAATTTCTCATAGCCATATGGTAATTAATGTATTTTTTTAAGCTAATTATTCATCGATTGGTTTCTTGTATATTTACACGTTTTGAGGCTTCCTGAACACCGAAGTCAAGTTTTATAGTTTGACCTTTGCTGTTACAGCAAATTAAAAACAAATAATTTCAGGGGATCCAAATGATGTATTTTGAAGTGAACAAGTTTGTTCAAGATTGATAAGTTTCAAGAAATTATGCGTGTGAAAGCTGTCTAAATAATTTTAAATGAACTTTTGAACTTAATAACAGATTCGAATTCTCTATTAAGACAATGAAAAAGGGGGTTGAGGGGGCGTCAGCCCCCCCCCCCCTCACGTAAAATTATTTGTCAAATAAATCTGTTCCGAAGCTTAATTTGGATTGTTTTAACATAGGTTTACAAACCAGTACGCGTTCAGCTCGAAACACAACACTGCACACTTAGTAATTCAAACCACAAACCTCAACTACACACACCTCTTCACTGGGGATAATTGTGTCTTTGTCACACTGACCACGAAGGAGGGAGATCTGATCTTGGGCAGTGCCTACGCCCGCCCTTCCGCAGACCTCGATGACTGTCTGCTGGAATGGCAGCATCTTATATCGCAACGCTCTCTCTTCATTTGCTGTTGTGACCTAAATGCAAACTCCCCGCTGTGGTGCTCACCGCGGGAGGATGCCAGGGGTCGCAACCTAATCGAATTCATTACTGCCAACAATCTATGTCTAGCTAACATCGAGAACTCAGAACCCACATTCCTCAAAGACAACGCCAAGGGCTGGCCAGACTTCTCTCTCTGCAACCCAAAAACTTTCGCCAAGATAAACGACTGGACAGTCCTTGACGTTGCCAACAACTCAGACCATAACTATATAACTTTTTCCCTTAACGCAGTCCCCTCTATCACCTATTCAAAAAGATACGCCACAAAACGTGGAAATTTCACTAAATTTAACAAACTCCTCTCTAAACACACCCCTTCCCTAACGCATAAAATAAATTCAGTCTCCAACACAACCCAACTTGAAAACTTTACCCTAGACTTAGTAAATGCCATCCAATCAGCTGCAACTTCCACTTTCAGACTCAAGAAGTCGGGAAGGCAGTTCTCCTATTCCTTCTGGTCTCCCCAGTTACGTTCCATGCGTAACCACATCACCGCCCTAAAAAGGCAACAGAAATACATTGACCCCGCACTTTTAGAACAACACAAATTAAAAATTAAACGAAACTCAGCCCTATTTAAAAAACACGTAAACTTAGCGAAACGCAACGCATGGAAGAAATTCTGCTCTTCACAAACAAACACCTACGGTACAGCACAAAAGTTCTTCACCAATAAGTTTTTCACCCCAACAGAGCTGAAACTCGAACGTCCTCCGGCTCTCTCTTCCAAGAAAAACAACCTAGAATACCTAACAGAAATCCTCTTCCCAACCACAATTTACCCACACCACACAGAACCCTCCTTCTCGGCTCCCTCGGATGTTCACTTCACGGCGGCCGAGGTCAAAGCCACTCTGCACAGCTTCAATACCAACAAGGCACCGGGTCCAGACAACATAGACTTCAAAATTTTACGCAGCACCCTTCACACAATGCCACACATACTCCTAAACTGGACTAACAAATGCCTGGACCTACAGTACTTCCCTAAGTGCCTTCGAAGAGGTGAAGTGGTGTACTTTCTTAAGCAAGGGAAACTTCCCTCTGAACCCACATCATACAGGCCGATCTGCCTACTCCCAACTCTAGGTAAGCTATTAGAAAAACTAGTCGTAACAAGACTTAATTACCATCTAGAATCAAACCAACTTCTCCATCAAAACCAATTTGGGTTCAGAGAGGGCAGATCCTGTGAACAGGCTTTGCAAGCGATCAAAAGTTCCTGCGCCATTAGCATTAATGCCAAGAATTACACCACAATCATCTCCCTCGACATAAAAGGAGCATTTGACAACGTAGAGTGGCCTCACGTTTTCAAAGCACTACAAGATCTTAACTGCCCGAGTAACCTTGCGGGAGTCATCCGCACCTACCTTTCGGGAAGGGAAATCCTCGTCAATTGGGGAGGGGGAACTTCCGTACTCCCACAAACGAAAGGTTGCCCCCAGGGCTCATGCCTAGGTCCAGTTCTCTGGAACCTCATTGCAAATACAATCCTGCAACGCATGGTCTCTGCGGGCTTCAATACCTACGCCTATGCGGATGACTTTTCGGTTATTTTCTCAGGGCCACGAAGAAGAGATCTGGAGGACCAAGCCCAGGAAGCCTTCACCCTCTTTAGCCAAATCCTCAGAGACCTAGACCTACAGCTTTCCCCAACTAAATCTCAAGCCCTAACTCTAGCCTTTCCCAGAGCCCTCCAGAGGAACCCCAAGATGCGGATTGACGGCACCAGTGTGAAACACGTGAAACAACTTAAACTCCTAGGCATTTTCTTTGATGATCATCTCAACTGGCTAGCCCATATAAAATACCTAAAACTTAAAACCCTCTCTTTGTACCACAACTCGATGAGAATGGTGGGAAAAAGGTGGGGAATTTCCACATTTCATCTAAAACGCTGGTATTCTACAATTGTAGAAAAAATCCTCACATATGGAGCTGGCATTTGGGGTGGTCATCTAAGAAAAGATGCGATCAAACTTCTAAACTCAGCTCAACGGCCTTTCCTCTTGCAAATAGCAAGGGGATACAGAACTATCTCCACTGATGCCCTCACCGTCATCACCGGGATTCCTCATGCCCATCTGCAGGTGTCCCAAACTTACATTAAAACTAGAATCCTTCAATTAAAAGATACAGAACTCTCCTCAATAGTTTTCCCCAACACCCCCATTCAATCCCTAACCTGCAGTTGGAACATCCACCCAGGAAAGGACGTTGCTTCTCTCATAATCAATAGCACTAAAAATAGTTTTTCCCCCTCTGCTCCAGTGGCGATCTATACCGATGGCTCAAAGACGGAACAGGGTGTCGGAGCGGCATTCTGTGTCTTTGACTCGGACGACGTCGTCCATCGGTGGACGGGCAGACTCGAGGACCATAACACCGTTTTCCAGGCTGAAATCTTGGCTATCAAACAAGCCCTGGAATGGGCAAATAACCATCCACATTACCAAGAGCTCAACATCTACAGCGACAGCCTCTCGGGTCTGCTTGCTATTGCTCGTCACAGGAGCAGACATCCTCAAATCCAGGAAATAAAACAACTCTTAATGACATTAAAATTAAAAATCTCCCTGGCACACGTTTCTGCCCACAGGGGAATCGCAGGCAATGAACTTGCAGACTCTCTAGCCAAAGAGGCCACAAGTCTCCCTACCAAGGACTTCCCCCTTCCTGCCCCACCATCATATGTCAAATCTAGAATAAAACAGATTCTAAACCTAAAATGGCAAAACCTGTGGGATGATTCAGAGAAAGGTAGACATACCTACAACCTAATCCCACGGGTAAATGCCAACACATGGAGTTTAACCCCCTCCATTACAGCCTTCCTTACAGGTCATGGCCCCTTTCCCTCATACCTGCACAAGTTTCATTGCCGACGTTCTCCCCAGTGCCCCTGTGGTGTAGAGGGAACTCCCGATCACTATTATTACAACTGCCCCCTAACAAGTAACTTTCATCTACGAAACCCCTCCCCACGTCCTCCAAATTGGCTGGAAAACATAATCTCCCGCAAAAGTCTTGTTAATAAATTAATTAAAATCTATTCCCTAGTAAATGATATCTCAAACCTAACAGATTAACCGACAAGTGCTTGGTTACTTGCAAGAGTCACTAACCGGCCACCCTTAAGCCTCAACTCAAAACTCGCCCAGTGTCGCGAGAGGGTACTAACCCTGGCAAAATTATTTTCTTCAAGTTGCAATCCACAGCAAAGGAACTTTATACTGGTAAATTTGCCCTCTCTCTTCTAAAGACCTCTAAGTGTACAAACCAAGACCTAATGTTATAAGAAAATCAAGTATGTAAATCTGTATCATACAAATCATGTAATCACCGAGTGCCCTCTGTCGCGTGAGGCAATAGCCTAGCACTCGCAATCGCCCCTTAGCGCGAGTAAGGATCTTCCCTTGGCGATATATTCTGTATTTTTTTTTTTTTTTTTTTTTTTATCTGTCGTTTTTTAATAAACGTCTCGGGACAGCCCTCGTGGACTTCGGTCCTAGCATAGCTCAACACCGCTCTTCGAGCGGTGAGCCAGGGGCTGCTCCCCTGTTCAAACCAGTACGCGTTATCTTAACCCTTAATCTCTAATCCGTACTTATAGTATTAAATTTCAGGGTAAGAAAAAGTCGTGTGAGTGACACACCAACTATTTATATCCCAGTAATAATGGAATGCTCCGACCACTGTTATAATAGGTCTATGATCTGAACTGAATAGTGTGTAATTCGACTGTATTCACTGTTAGCCACAAGAAGCAAATGAATAAATACAATAAAATACTATTAAAGTCTTTTTCCTATTTACTGCACTTATATATATATACTAGCAAAGCCCCGGTTCGGGAACGAACCGAATTCCGAATGCGGGAAAAATTTCAAAATCAAACTCGAAATGTACAAAACTCGGCCTGATGCTGCCTGCGTGCCAATAGATCAAAGTTTGTTAACGAAACCATTTTTTAATTCATGAAATCAATGAAGGTAGTGAACCAACGAAGGCATTTCTCGCTTCGCTGGTTACTATATTTAAAGGAAAGTCTTTTCTATATCGCTTTACAAACAAAAATTAAATTTAAAGAAATCATGAAATTGTTTTAAAGCTCGCTTTGGTTCCCCGCTCCCTTCGGCAGTGACCCACTCATTTGCAGGCTCTCGGGTGTCTGCCCCTATTGCCTGTGACAGTAGCTTACCAGTGGGCTTCCATTTGGGTGCTTATCAGATAACAGTTTCGAAACAGACAGTATAGAAAAAAATGAAGTAGCCATTTTATATTTGAATTCCAGTTACATATGAACAACACTACACGTCGTGTTCATAATATTTTCTTTCGCGTTATTTTCTATATTTATTTGATTTATTCGATCAAGCATAAAATGACAACAATTTCACAACAATTTCTCATAAAAAACAATACTATTGTAAAAGTCACCCCGCCCAGCAAAAACTCTCACCTTTCTTAAGCAGCCAAAAAAAGAATTGATATCAAATTTCGCCGCCGCTATTGAATCCTGGGTACTCAATGCCTAGCTTAATGAAGATTTGCCAATAAAACTGCATGTATCTTTCTAATATATTCTAATCTCTTTCAACATTCTTTGTTATCTGTGTTAGCTTTTCCGCTGCATTATAAAGTTATAATTTAAAGTATTTTTACGGCGGGGTGCGTCCTCTATGTAGAAGTTTTAATTAATAAAAAATTTAGTTAGTAAAGATTAAAATATTATTACGCACCCCGCCGTAAAAATACTTTAAATTATAACTTTATAATGCAGCGGAAAAACTAACACAGATAACAAAGAATGTTGAAAGAGATTAGGATATATTAGAAAGATACATGCAGTTTTATTGGCAGATCTTCATTAAGCTAGGCATTGAGTACCCAGGATTCAATAGCGGCGGCGAAATTTGATATCAATTCTTTTTTTGGCTGCTTAAGAAAGGTCAGAGTTTTTGCTGGGCGGGGTGACTTTTACAATAGTATTGTTTTTTATGAGATATCACTTCTTTTTGCAGGTTATGTATGTGCTTTTATAAATTTAATACATATGCATAATGAATATATTTGTGTAATAGATCGATAAAAATCTTGCGTGTTATGCGTGTTATGCATAGATGTAAATGTAGTGTTACAGATTTCTAAATAGTACTAGTTCTTTTTATGTGATTTCTTTCTAAGAGGTTTAGTCACATTATAAAATGTCAATTTTTCGCATTTCTAGCTTGTTTCCGCGATCGATGAATTTGGTGACTTTATCGCACCTTGACAACTATTTTGACGATCTTGGTGAAAAAAAAATTATTATCGATAGACCCATTGTCCAAGCTGTAACTCGATTATAAAGTGCAGTTTCCACTGATGTTGGTTGGAAGTCGTTTCGAGCAGCGTAATTCAGAATCCTTTGATGTGGTCAAGCGGTTCGAATGCTTTGACGGGTTGGTTCGACCGGCTGAAAGTCCCTGGCTCTAACCCCAAGCTGAGATAATTGAGGGCCAGAGGCAGATATCTTTGTCAATTTTGCATGCTTTCCTTTGAAGTAACTGCGCAGTCTGATAAAAAAAGGTTACAACTGATGACAAGACATTTGGCTGTTTGTGTCGGGAACGTGATTAATGGTTTTTTGAACCTCCAAGTTCCAACTGCAATGGAAACCGGCCTTTACGGAAGTTACTGTAAAATTCAGGATTAATGGCGGGCTATAAAAGAAGTCCCGTTCCGACCACTGAGGTGAGTTTCTCGCTAAGACTTTACGAAATAGAAAGTTTTGCTTGACTAAGTCTCTACCATTGAATTGTAGTTTACTTCTGTATGTTATGACTATGGTATCGTTTGCGCTGTGATTTATATGTTGTCAGCTGTTATTCAAGCTGCGTTTTCTGGTGAAACTCAAGTTGATACTGGGTTTAACTAAGGTGACCAATTTTTTTAAACTCAATTTGAGGACAAATCATCACAGCGTCCTCAAATTGAAAGGACATTTGAGGACAGAGTTAAATTATGCTTTAATTTGCGGACATTTGAGGACAAATTTGTAAATTCGAGAACATTTGTCCTCAAATGATTTTCAAATTGGTAAAAATTTATTGTCACCGTGTTCTGAGCTATCCTGAAAGTTTCAAATGTCTAGCTAGTCGGGAAGTTAGTTAAAAATCGATTGCGAGCTTTGTGCTGGTAACGCTGCCGATGGAAGCAGAAACCCGAAACAGTTCGCTAAAAGTATTTTAAAAATGCATTTTCACCGTGTTCTGAACTATTCTGAAAGTTTCAAATGTCTAGCTAGTCGGGAAGTTAAATAAATATATTTTCTGTCGAATCATATAAACGCTGCCGGAGGCAGTAGGGACCTGAAACAGTCGACTGAAAGTATTAAAAAATGTACTGTCACCGTGTTCTGAGCTATACTAAAAGTTTCAAATGCCTAGCTAATCGGGAAGTTAGTTAAAAATCGATTGCAAGCTTTGAGCTGGTAACGCTGCCGATGGCAGCAGGAACCCGAAACAGTTGGCTAAAAGGATTAAAAAAATGCATTTTCACCGTGTTCTCAACTATTCTGAAAGTTTCAAATGTCTAGCTAGTCGGGAAATAAATTTTCTGTCGAATCATATAAACGATTCCGAAGGCGGTAGGGACCTGAAACACTTGACTAAAAGTGTTAAAAAATGTATTGTCACCGTGTTCTGAGCTATCCTGAAAGTTTCAAATGTCTAGCTAGTCGGGAAGTTAGTTAAAAAGCGATCACAAGATGTGTACTGGTAACGCTGCCGATGGCAGCAGGAACCCGAAACAGTTGGCTAAAAGTATTTTAAAAAATGTATTCTCACCGTGTTCTGAAATATTCTGAAAGTTTCAAATGTCTAGCTAGTCGAGAAATTAGGTAAATAAATTTTCTGTCGAATACTATAAACGCTGCCGAAGGCAGTAGGGAAATTAAAAAGTTGACTAAAAGTGTTAAAAAGTGTATTGTCACCATGTTCTGAGCTATCCTGAAAGTTTCAAATGTCTAGCTAGTCGGGAATTTAGTTAAAAGCAATTGCAAGATGTGTGCTGGTAACGCTGCCGAAGGCAGTAGTAACCCGAAACAGTTGGCTAAAAGTATTAAAAAAATGTATTTTCACCGTGTTCTGAACTATTCTGAAAGTTTCAAATGTCTAGCTAGTCCGGAAATTAGTTAAATAAATTTCCTGTCAAATCATATAAACGCTGCCGAAGGCAGTATGGACCTGAAACAGTTGACTAAAAGTGTTAAAAAATGTATTGTCACCGTGTTCTGAGCAATCCTGGAAGTTTCAAATGTTTAGCTAGTCGGGAAGTTAGTTAAAAAGCAATTGCAAGATGTGTGCTGGTAACGCTGCCGAAGGCAGCAGTAACCCGAAACAGTTGGCTAAAAGTATTAAAAAATGTATTTTCACCGTGTTCTGAACTATTCTGAAAGTTTGAAATGTCTAGCTAGTCCGGAAATTAGTTAAATAAATTTCCTGTCGAATCATATATAAACGCTGCATAAGTCAGTATGGACCCGAAACAGCTGGCTAAAAGTATTTAAAAAATGTACTGTCACCGTGTTCTGAACTATTCTGAAAGTTTCAAATGTCTAGCTAGTCGGGAAATTAGTTAAATAAATTTTCTGTAGAATTATATAAACGCTGCCGAAGGCAGTAGGGACCTGAAACAGATGACTAAAAGTGTTAAAAAATGTATTGTCACCGTGGTCTGAGCTATCTTGAAAGTTTCAAATGCCTAGCTAGTCGGGAAGTTAGTTAAAAATCGATTGCAAGCTTTGTGCTGGTAACGCTGCCGAAGGCAGCAGTAACCCGAAACAGTTGGCTAAAAGTATTAAAAAATGCATTTTTACCGTGTTCCGAACTATTCTGAAAGTTTCAAATGTCTAGCTAGTCGGGAAATTAGTTAAATAAATTTTCTGTCGAATCATATAAATGCTGTCGAAGGCAGTAGGGACATGAAACAGTTGACTAAAAGTGTTAAAAAATGTATTGCCACCGTGTTCTGGACTATCCTGAAAGTTTCAAATGTCTAGCTAGTCGGGAATTAGTTAAAAAGCAATTGCAAGATGTGTACTGGTAATGCTGCCGAAGGCAGCAGTAACCCGAAACAGTTGGCTAAAAGTATTAAAAAAATGTATTGTCACCGTGTTCTGAACTATTCTGAAAGTTTCAAATGTCTAGCTTGTCGGGAAATTAGTTAAATAAATTTTCTGTCGAATCATATAAACGCTGCCGAAAGCAGTAGGGACCTGAAACAGTCGACTAAAAGTGTTAAAAAATGCATTGTCACTGTGTTCTGATCTATCCTGAAAGTTTCAAATGTCTAGCTAGTCGGCAATTAGTTAAAAAGCGATTGCGAGATGTGTACTGATAACGCTGCCGATTGCAGCAGGAACCCGAAACAGTCGACTAAAAGTGTTAAAAAATGAATTTTCACCGTGTTCTGAACTATTCTGAAAGTTTCAAATATCTAGCTAGTCGGGAAATTAGTTAAATAAATTTTCTGTCGAATCATATAAATGCTGCCGAAGGCAGTACAGACCTGAAACAGTCAAATCCTGAAAGTTTCAAATGCCTAGCTAGTCGGAAAGTTAGTTAAAAAGCGATTGCAAGCTTTGTGCTTGTAACGCTGCCTACGGTAGCAGGATCCCGAAGCAGTTGGCTATAAAAGTAATAAAAAATGCATTTTCTCCGTGTTCTGAACTAGACTGAAAATTTCAAATGTCTAGCTAGTCGGGAAATTAGTTAAATAAATTTTCTGTCGAGTCATATAAACGCTGCCGAAGGCAGTAGGTACCTGAGACAGTTGACTAAAAATGTTAAAAAATGTATTGTCACCGTGTTATGAGCTATCCTGAAAGTTTCAAATCTCTAGCTAGTCGGGAAGTTAGTTAAAAAGCGATTGTAAGATGTGTACTGGTAACGCTGCCGTAGGCAGCAGTAACCCGACCAAAAAAAATTTTGATTGCAAAAGGCACTGGTACGGGTCAGAAGGAATGTCCATGCAAATTTTCAGCTCATTAGCTGTAGAACTCTAGGCTCAATCGCCGTCAAAAGTTTTTATCTTAACAATTACCAGAAGAAGAAGAAGAAGAAGAAAGTGACAGGGAAATTTCGGGTTTTCAAAGTTATATATCTGAGGCCCCTTAATTCGGAGCGACATGCAAATTTGTATGTTTTGTCTTAAGGGTATGCTTAAGATCTGTGCAAAAAATCATATGTCTTGGGGATCAGGGAGCTGAGATACAGGCAGTCGAAAAGTACGAGATACTATGTCGACATAATATCACTTGTAGCGCTCACCATTGACTTCCTACTTTGTAAATTTCATTTGTATTTCTCTTAATGTTTGTTTTAGCTTGGCGGGGCGGAACGCTACCGCGTTTCTTGATTACAATGTGCTATGATCGGCTACATCTATCGCATGAGACAATTAATTTTTGCGGTTATAATAGCAGTTGAGTTAGTTAATAGTAGTTGGTATATAGAAAAATAAATAATGAAATACTGAAATATGTAAACCTGATCGTACCCTTAATGTAGCTCCCCTTGGCGACTTTTGAATTTTTATCGTCACTTTAGACAAAAATACATAATTTGTGTTATTATTTTGTTTTGTTTCTTTCTTTTCTGTTTTTCAACATTTTATAATTTATTTATATTTTTTATGCGCTACTTGGCTTAAAGTGGCTTTTACGAAAGTGGAGTCCTTGGCGAAAAATGTCTGATCTATTTCAGCAACAAAATTTTAAAAATTACCCGGGATTATCAATAAGTAAAGCTCTTTAATGTATTGCTGAATTAGCTTTCATGCCAAGCGCGATTCATCTATTTAACATACTATTTAAACAAAAGGGGGGAAACAATTCAAAATTGAGGTATATTATTTATTTTATTTTATTTTTTCTTTATTCCATTTTCATATTTTCATTTTTTCATGTGCAGGAGCAAATTTAATATTTATTATTATTATTATTATTATTATTATTATTATTATTATTATTATTATTATTATTATTGCAACAATTAAAAATTTAAATATCCATTTTTAAAGCTCTTCCAAGATATTATTTTCATATTTTAATTAATTTAAAAAATCTAATCAAAATTTCGTTACAAATAAGGTACCAAATGAAAGGGGCATTTTTTCTGATTCCGTCGGTTTAATTAACTTATCGATCGGACAATTAGGTTTTTTTAAATTAACTAAACTATGAAAAGCTGGTGGCAACAACACCCAGACAAAGAGAAGAAAATCTCTCTTAGCCAATCAACTTGCGTCCAGAAACTAACAAACAGGGAAAAATCTGTCTTAGCCATTTATATAAAGAGAGATATAAGTCTTAAACAAAAATTTATGAAAATTAAAATTTCTTCTGGTGAATAAGAAAATATTTCATAAATTTTGCCATCTATTATTCTGCATATGAGAGTATTTTACTTTAGTGCCGCAAATTAAACACTTTTACTTGCAATCACTTGCAAGTATAAATTCTCACCAGTATAAATTTTTTATTATCTATGAAAATATTTCACGTTATATAACTAAATTAATTTGTCGTAATGAGTATACAAATTCCCATTTCTCCAAAACTGGTATGTTATGGCCATTATAAAACCTTCTATATAATTCTGTATAATAGCGCCAATGATGTTTAGCATGTACTAATCAACAGTACTTCAGCAATCAACAGAACTTAATCAGCAGAACTTCTCCCACACTGTAAAAAAATGTTGTAATTTTTCCTGCACTTTCTGTTGTATATTTTCAAGCATTGGCGCTTTTTTAATAAATTCAAGCACTAATGCTGTTAAAATCGACTTCCTGTGGACTTTAGATGCGAACATCTGCGCTGAAACATAAAATCTGTGTCTCTGTACTTAGATGCAGATGAACGATGAATGAACGAAGAGAAGATCATGGAACGAGCAATGATGTCCGTTCATCAAAAAGGTTAGCTATTAATTTTTTTTAATTAATATTTTGTATTGATTAATGGTACTTTTACGTTTGCGGGGCGCAAACGAAAAATCGCCAATTCAATATTATCGCTAATTTATATTATTGCTATTTATATTATTATTGCTATTTATATACAAATAGCATATTGCATTCTTTGCAAATAAACCTTTTTCTTGAAAAAAATAGATTGCATCTTCTTCAGTTGTGGGCAAATCCCAAATTTTCATCATTTTTGTAAAACAAAAATTCAGATAGAAGATATAATGTTAATATATTTTACTTAGAAAACAAAAATGTTCTAATATGTTCTAATGTTCTAAAATGTTCTAATGTTAATAATTGGCGATTTTTCGTTTGCGCTCCACAAACGGAAAAGTACCTGATTAATTAATATTTCGTTAAAACGCATTAGTTGTAAACATATTGCAGCATGCTACCTAAATCATCTAAGCTAAATCGTGTGCCAATATCCTAGCACTATATATCAGTGCCGTAAGTAATGCTCGAAACTATTAATGACACCTATCACTTTTGTCTTAACGATTTACAATTAATTTTTAGAAAACCAAATTTCTTGTTAATCATTCAGTATAGTCCTTTTAAAGGTTTTTCATAAAATTACATTTCTCGAGTTATATGTTGGCCAAGCATTTTTTTTATATCAAAAGATTTATATTAACGTCTAAAACTTGCACTCATGTCATTCAGCAAAAAGAAATTCATTATTTATCATAATATATTCAATATTTACATGATTACACATTAATTTTTTAAAAATAAAATTTTCTTAACTTCAAATTAAAATGTATTCACTTTGACATCAAGTCTTGATAAATTATATAAGTATAAAAACATATTCCTTGAGATATTAGATAACTCTCTCTCTCTCTCTCTCTCTCTCTCTTTTTTTTTTTTTTTTTTTTTAAATTACTAACAGCAAAAAATGTTTGCATGACAGTATGATGCATATACTTTATTTTAAAAATTAAAATAGGTATACTTCCGGGGCAGAATAAGAACAAAAATTGGGACCGCTTTAACGGCCCTCTTCACTTACGGTCGCCGGAAGCCCGAGCCAATGTTATTCTATGGGGAAATTTTCTTTACAAATAACTTATTAACTAATACATATTCTTAAATTATGTTTTCACATTCAGAAAATCTCCAACTGGTAAATTGACGGACGTTTTTTTTAAAATGTATTTTTTTAATTTTTAATATTTTATTTTGAACTTGGAAAATGAGAAAATTTCACATATTAAAAATTCGTATTTTGCAGCTTTAAAATAAAATATAAAAAAATTAAAAAAATAATTTAAAAAAAAAAGGACCGTCAATTAACCAGCTGGGAATTTTCAGAATGTGAAAACAGAATTTAAAAATATTTATTAGTTAATAAGTTATTTGTAAAGAAAAATTTCCCATAGAATAACATTAGCTTCGGCTTCCGGCGGCGGTGAGTGAAGAGGGCCCTTAAGGCCCCTTGTCATATTCGATCTCATATTACACTTAATTTGTGCAGAGATTCTTAGAGCTTATTTTGAAAGTTTTATTTGATCATTTAAAACGAAAATCTAATTTTACATTCTATATTTTGTTTCATTTTAAGGATTTTAATCCCAATTTAAACAGAGGTAGAAATATAACAAATTTTAAATAAATAATTTAAATTAGGATAAAAATTCTTTTGTTTCAGTATAGCTTATATATATATATATATATATATATATATATATATATATATATATATCCACAAGAAAACATTAGCTCAGTGTAGTGCAGATTATAAATTAAATATGTCAAAACGGAAATTATTAATTCCAACACCTGCTCGAACTAATACAAAGCCTCTGAACCAAAATTCGCGCCTCCACTTACGTCAGCAACCGAGGTCCCAAATGATCTTTCCAACACCTGCTCCACCAATTTAAAATTCCAGTATATCTCGTGTTCACTTGCATGGATAATGGAGAATGTTCCTGAACCATTTTAACTGTATTTAGATAATTATTAAAATTGGAATTTATTTGCAATAAGGTAAGTGTTTAATTTTGATAATTCTTAAATACATGTGTGTATTTACTTATATAAGTTTGTTTTAACTATTTTAAAATCTCATTTAATTCAATTAGGATGTTTTTCATAATGCGTAAGATAGTAATAATTTAACATGTGTTGATAACTAGCCCATGACTCTTTTTATACTGCTTATTTTATTCAAGATTTAAGATTGATCTATTTGTTGTCTTTAATGGTTATTTCTGCAGATATTGTTTCCATTTCATCTACCTTTTAGTTTGTTATCTTTCTCATATTGTTAAAAAAATATTAGTAAACAAGACGAAAATAAAATTAAAAATACGATTTCTTTTAATGAAAGTGAAAACAAGTAAAATTACGAGATTAAAATTTAATAATAAGTAATAGTATTTCAAAGTATATTCTGGTTACTAACTTATTTGCTTGCTTTTAAAACTTCATATTAATTTTTAATAAGTGATGAAATACCCGAAAATTACTTTCTATTAATTTAATAGAAAATATTTTATTCGTAATTTAAGAATTTTTACTATTAGGCATAATTTTGACTTGGTGTTTAAATTTATATGACAAACGTAAATGTAAACCAAATTATTAAATATTCATTTTTCGAATGGACATGAAATTATAGTCATAATAATATTCTTTTGAATAACCTACGTAACTGAGTAAGTTATATATTGACTTAGTTATAGTTCATATGTAGTATAATTTCATTGTCTTTTTTTATTAGACATATATTATTAGTGAAGAATTTGTCATTTTTTCAGGAACTTTTGTAAAATTTTGTAGAAATCCATTCTTGTTATTAAGTTTTTGGCAAGTTTTTTGTTTATAATTTTTGGAAATAAAAAATTATACCTGTATAAATAATTGTGTATCGCCCCCCCCCCCCCCAAAAAAAAAAAAAAAAAAATATATATATATTGAACATGGTAAGTGCATAATAGGCGAGACGTATTAATCCTGGACGACAGGTCTAACAGTCTTACATTGGTCACAACATACTACTTTTAACTGCAATACAAAACTTAATGATTTTTAGCTTAAAAAAAAAAAAAAAAAAAAAAAAACAGGATTTTGCATGGGAAAATCTTGCATTTCTTTGGAAAGTGAACCATTCAATGCATAAACAAAAAATAAATTCTGATGCATAAAAATGTACACCATAATTTTTAAAGATAAAAAACAGTTATAAACTATAAAAAGATGGAATAAAAATCTATGTGATATTAATTATTAAATAAAAATCGTATAATTAATATATTTAAAAAATGAAAGAAAAGAAAACAATGTGTTAAAGTCAGAAGCCATTCGTAGCTTTTTAATGATACACGGTGATCAAAAGTATTTCTTCCTTTCTTTGATTTGTATTTGATCTCCTGTTTACACTCGTGACTATATCGATAGTGAAAAATATGAAATAATAAATATTGTTAGATATCTGAAGTTTAAAGCCGTTCTATCCAGAATTTTTTTTTTTTTGGTGAATCGAAAGAATGCAAAAAGGAAAAGAAAATGATCATTCATTATATTTTTTAGACTTACTACAGTATATCCCGCGTTTTTTTTTTTTTTTTTTTCTTTTTTTGTCACCCATTTCTATACCATTGGTGCACATAGTTTCTTTGGTTGACCAAATTAAGAAACTGCAAGTCACTGTGGTGCAAGATTGAAAATAAATTTATATTTATTTCTAAGAAAAATTCTGGTTGTTTAAGCATTTAAATAAGAAAATCCTGCTAAAATTTACAGATGGAAGTGTCTGAAAACTTGTGAATCTTTGCTCTGAAGTAACCTCATGAATCTCTAATTTGTTTTCTCGTTTAAATAATTTATTATATATTTTTTTAGGGTTCTTAAGCACTCTCTTTCTCTTGCACCCCCCCCCCCTTTTTTTTTTCTTGTAGGATACTTCTACCAGTATTTTTCAAACAATAGATTTGTTATCAAATATATTATATTGCTATTAAATTTATATATAACAATTTTTTATATAAAAAAAAAATGCCATACAAAATTAATAGTAGAGAAAATAAAGGAAACTATAGGACCACAGGAACCCTGTGCTATCTCAGTACTAAATTAGGATATATCAAATATATATATAATTTATTTTAAAGATCTGTTTTTTTTTTTTTTTTTTTTTTTTTTTTTTGTCTTTTACAGTTGCTTCAATTCAATCCTTAGTACATCATATATCTCTCTTCTATATTTTCCTATACAAATTCACTCAGTAAAAAACTTTATTAAAATTAATATTTTAAAAAAATTACATTTCATGATAATGCAGACGATTTCTATATTAGAGAAGAAGTATAAAACTAAATATCCAAAAAAGTCAATTTTATCCTCAATATTAATATTATTATTATTATTTTGTTAAAAATGAAAAAATCAATAACTTTATTTTAAATTATCGCAGATCGATGGTTCAACCATTCGTTTTAAAGGTATTGACGAGCTCTTTTGAAAGATACCCATCATGAAAATTTACTTCCCTCGAGGGAGGGACTTGGCCCCCAAGGGTGGAGGCGAGGCTCCTACATACATTTTTTTTTTCTTTTTTCCAGTTGAATATCTATATTACAAATAATTATTTTAAATTTCATAATGATTATTAAAAAATAATTCTCTTTATGCACATTTATACAAAATTTTGTCTTATACCACCGGGTTTAAAATTTAGAAAAAGCGGGATGGCAACGCAACCTGTTGGATAATTTTTACCAAAAGCTGATAGGCACTAACTTATGTCAAGGTGTAACTACATACCAATTTGTATGAATTTCTGTGCAGTAATTCCTGAGATGCAATTGCCACAATATTTTATCTCTCTCTCTCTCACACACACAAACACAGACATACATTTTCTAAAAATGGTCAAATCGTGTTCTACAGCTCATAAAACGTGTAAATTCATCAAAAAACCGAGGACGAAAATTTTTACGAATCCAATACTTTCTTCTATTGAATATAAAAGAAAGTAAAGCTGCATTTTTATAATGGTTATCTCACATATCAAGTTTTGTACAGTTATATGACATATAAGTTGAGATATAGCCATCCCGTTATCGATGAAATTTGCAGTATAGCAGCTCCACCTATTGGCCGACAAGCATTCAAACTGAATCAGCATAATATGTCTCATAATCACCTTCTCACATATTAAGTTTTGTTTGATGATACGCAGTAGAACCTGAGATATAGCTTTCCTTGTAATTGTGGAAATCGCTGTGTAGCAGCGCCACCTGTTGAAAAATTTACACCAGAAATTGACAAGCGCTAATATATGTTAAAGCGCACCAACATATTTGCAATTTTTACAAGGAATTAAATATATTACACCAGTTAAAACCAGAGAAAGATTTATGGGTTAAAAGTTAAAAAGGACGTTTTTTAATTGTTTAATTGGCCGGAAAGCAGTATAAATATTATGTGGTTTAAGTAATTTAGAAATAAATTCTGAAGGAAAACCAAAATATGGCATAGAAATATAATTGTTCTTATTAATTATTGACTTTTTCATTTGCATTGGAGTAGAGGGGGAAATTGCAGGAGGAAATGAAGGAGAGGGGAAGCTGATAATTTTTTCACGATAAATTCGTTTTAACCAATTAAGAGGGTAATCGTTATTTATTAAATCCTGAAAAATGCAAATGAAAATTCAATAATTAATAAGAACAATTATATTTCTATGCCATATTTTGGTTTTCCTTCAGAATTTATTTCTAAATTACTTAAACCACATAATATTTATACTGCTTTCCGACCAATTAAACAATTAAAAAACGTCCTTTTTAACTTTAAACCCATAACCCCTTCTCTGGATTTAACTGGTGTAACATGTTTAATTCCTTGTAAAAATTGCAAATATGTTTATATAGGTGAAACTGGCCGTACAGCAAAAATTAGACTACAAGAGCACAGATGATCTTTTAAAAATTGCAATCATAGTTCTAAAATTGTAATCCATTCAATAGAAACCGATCATATTCCTGACTTCGAAAATATAAAAATTCTAAATTCTGGTTTTCATAATTATAAATCGCGTATTTTCCTTGAGAGCTGGCACACTGCCAAGCATCTCCACACTATCAATGAAGCATGCGCACTGGCTCCTCAATATTCGGTACTCCCTTAAATTCCTTGAGTGTTCATTTAATGTTTGCATATTGTGTTGTAATTACTGATGAGGAAACCCAGACGGGTTTCGAAATGTCTGATTTTAATTGTTTTTATATGTATTTTTTTGTTTTTATAAATGTATTTTAACTTAAAATTTTTGTCTCTTAAATAAAACAGTTTTTGCTTTTACTATAAATTTATGTTTATAATTGTAAAAAATATTTGGAAATGTCTCAAGTCGACCCGACTTGCTGAAAACCAAGCCCGACCCGAACCCGACCCCGACCCGCAAAAAAAAAAAAAAAAAAAAAAAAAAAATCAGTCAACCCGATCCGAACCCGACCCGCACGAAAAAAATATCAGTCAACTCGACCCGCGGATCGGGTCGGGTTCGGGAAAAATCGGGTTACCCGACTCGATGCAGGACTCTAATCCAACTAGCAGCATCATGTTTTCTTTGAAGGTACAAACAAACGTCCTTTCTCTCTTTTGATATTTCTGTGTTTGATGGCGCGCGGCGCCTACACTGAGTGATGCCAGATGGTCGAAAATTATTTCCCCAAACTGGTCTTCAAATTTTCCCAAATCAGGTTATTTTTTTTTCCGAAAAAATCCCCAGCTTGATTTCTACTAAAAAGGGGAAAAAAAAAAAATCAAGCAGATTTTTGTATGATTTAAGCTCAGATTTTTCCCCAAATGAAGGCAATTTTTGAAAAAAAAAATCCCCAAATAAGAGTAAAGCTATTGAAAGTCTCTAGTCGTAGGGATAAATTATTACGTTGCCATCATTGGCAGAAAGTTGAACCCCAAAAATTTTAGAATTCCCCAAAAAAGTCCCCACAAACATTTGGTCCCCAAAATTGTCCTCAGAAGCCTCGAAAATCCACAAAATGGGGACAAAATCCCCAATCTGGCATCACTGCCTACACTGTAAAAAAAAAATCAGTATTTTACAACAAAAGGTGCTGGCACCGCGGCTGCCAACACATTTGCTGTAAAATTTACAAGCGGCTGCTTTTTATGGTGCTGTAAAATTTACTGCACTTTGCTGTGAATTTTAAAAGATGTTGTTTTTAGTAGTGCTGTAAAATTAACTGCACTTTGCTGTGAATTTTACAAGATGCTGTTTTAAAAAGTGTTGTAAAATTAACTACACTTTGCTGTAAATTTTACAACACTTTTTAAAACAGCATCTTGTAAAATTCACAGCAAAATGCTGTTAATTTTACAGCACCACTAAAAACAGCATCTTGTAAAATTTACAGCAAAGTGCAGTAAATTTTACAGCACCATAAAAAACAGCAGCTTGTAAATTTTACAGCAACTGTGCTGGCAGCCGCGGTGCCAGCACCTTTTGTTGTAAAATACTGAAATTTTTTTTTTACAGTGCAATAAAGATTTCCATATGCAGTTTGGGGAAAATTTAACCAATACGCTAAAATAAAGCCATACGGAAAATCGCATAAGGTGAGTATAATATAAACACCATATGTCGGTTGGCGTACACACAAAATCATCATTTTCACAATAGCTATCTCATACATCAAGTTTGGCACATTTATACAATCTTTAATCCTGCACACGTTGAAAGTTGCAACATTGCAGCTCCCCTTGTAGACTGATATGCTCCAAATTGAATCAACTCAGATTTTCAAAACCCCCTTTTATATGTTTTATGCAAGTATACACTATAGAAGCTGAGATATAACCTTAACATATAAGGGGGAAATCGCAGCATAACAGCGCCACCTGTAAGGGAATATACACTAAAAATTGATAGAAACCAATTTATGTTAAGATGCAACTAAATATATGCTTGAAAAGATTTTCAATATATATACAGTCATTTGCAAAATTTAAGACCATTGTAGCCGATTTTCAGTATTTTAACACGTTGCATCATTTGTGCAGATTATTGCGACATCTCATGTGCTGATTGCATCAGACGCATTCTACTGCTATAAATAAAGATGCCCGGCACTTATTGCCACTTGTTTATTGGATTTTGTCGTAGACAGTGCTGTTGTGTAATTATTGTAACGGGTAAAAAACCTTCACTTACTGTTACAAAAAGATAAAAAATATTGACCCTGCATAAAATTGGATTTTCTGAACGTCCTATAAGTTAATAAGTTCGAGGGTAAATGTGAGCAAGACAGCTCTGCTTAGTAAATTTAAAATTTCGGGAAAATTTGCGTGCCTTAAGAGTCGTTTCTTTTTCATACTTGGAGTAAGTCGAGGTTTCCTTGCAGGTTTATGGGATGATAAACCGAAATCTTTGGCCAAACGTCTTGAAATAGTACTCAAAGTGGCGTTGGTGCCTTTTGCAGCAAGAGAATGTCTAATCTTATTGCAGGAGGTTTTTTGATCTCGTACGACCATCCTTCTTATCACATGATCATCACGTGCATTCGTTTTTCTAGGGCGACCATTTCTCTAGGTTCACAAATTTTCCCGAACTTATAAATTTATTAATAGCTTGATGCACAGCTGTCTTGCTCACATTTATCCTCGAACTTATTTGACGTTCAGAAAATTCAATTTTATGTAGGGTGAATATTTCAGACCTTTTTGTAACAATGAGTGAATGTTTTTTACCCATTACACAACAGAACTGTCTACGACAAAATTCAATAAGTAACTGGCAATAAACGTGCCATGCACCTTTATTTATAACAATACAATGCGTCTGAAGCACTCAGCACATGAGATGACGTAATAATCTGCGCAAACTATGCAATGTATTAAAATACTAAAAATCGGTTACTGGTCTTAAACTTTCGCAAATGACTGTCTATATATATATATATATATATATATATATTCTCACTTCTGTTATTATGATAATATATATATTAATTCTTCGTTTAGTTCTCGAATTAGAGGTGCCACAAACTTTTTTGCACACGTATACAATTCCATACGCACAATTAGATGAGCAGACAAACATAATTTCAAAAAAGATCATTCAAGAACTCTTAAAACGCATATAACCATCAAAAAACGGAAGTCAAAATTTTTTATGAACCCTATACTTTCTTTTACTGAATACAGGAGACTATTAATTTTCTCATACTAAGATTGCATTGTATTGAATTGTTTTTTCACTTGAAAAAGTAATTTACTTTCTCTTAAGGTTTATTTCATCCTAGTTTTTATATGTGAGAAGTGAGTATCAATTTGTTGGAGATATACATTGATAATACACTGCAATAGAAAGAAATAGCATTGATTTATCTGCAACCTCCACATTGCACTCTTCACTTCATAATCAACCCCTTTCATCTTTCACTTCCGATCTCACGGCCAGGTAAGCACATCTACTACAGCGCCCTCTATAAACACGGGAGCGTCTGGCTTGGTGAATGGCGTTATGGAGGGGCCGAACCTCAACCAGCACGAAATCATCAAATTCCTGACTTTGAAAGGTGGCCGATGTACCAATTTCGAACTGGTCTCGAACTTCAGGGGCGCTTTGAACCACCCCCAGTACCAAGGTAGGTCCCCTTGCTTGCCCACTACCTGACATCGATCCACAGGTGTCAGCATTAGGCTTAAAACGTCAGATATCTCGCTTGCTACGTATAGAGTTCCAAGGCCGTTCACTTTTCCGCCGAGGGTTCACGTACCTTATTACTTGACATGACATATGAGTCACAACAGACTGTTGGGTAAGGAGGGAGTTATTACACGGGGGGTTAAAAATAAAAAGTTTTATTTTAATTTTATAGGAAGCTTTTGCTTATTATATTTCATTTGTTAAACCATTACTATCATGTGTCAAGTGTTACGTTTTTCTAAGTTTTTATCATCGCGTGTAACTTGCTTTATGAAAGCTGACACTTACACTGTTATATTTCTGAGAAGTGAGCTTCTTTTAAAAAAAGAGAAAAAAAAAAAAAAAAAAGAGAGATTTTATTTATTAATTTTTTATATATATTTAATAAATTGACTGTTAACGTTTCACTGACCTTTTCTACAATTTATTTTTATTTTTGTTAGAAGATTTTGAGTTCGGGGTTAAAATATTTTCTTTTATCTTTTATACTGAAACATCATTTAAGTCTTTATTTATTCAATATTTTTTTCTCAGTTATTATTTTTTTATTACGGTGATTGTGGAAGAAGCTTAAAAAATTAATATTTGATATATAATTTCGGAATTAGCAATAATATCGAAGTATATTAAAACGCTCATTAAAAAAAATATATTTTTTTAAATTACCATTTGCAAATGTATATATTTTATTCATTTTTATTTAATTATTTTTTATAATAATAAGTGCTTTAAGTACAGATTTATTTTGTGTCTGTTTTATGTAACGTCTCTATAAGCCACATAAAATTCTTTAAATAATCTTTTATCTTAAAATTCATTAAATAATCTTAACGAACCAACAAAATGTTTTTTTTTTCCTTTAGATATTAATAAATATGCTTAATTTTTAACATAATAATCTTTTTTAAAAAGAACCATTAAATGAAAATTGCATAAAACTTCGATTATTCTTTACACACACACACATATATATATTTCACTTGTTAAAATATTTCAGTTTTAAATTCAATTATATACTTTTGCCCAGATACGCATTCGTTTCAATAGAATTATTTCATGTATAACTTTAAATAATCATTGTTTAAAATTTAATTTTTCACTCGATATTTATCAATTTTCAAAAAATTAAACACAAATTATTTTTTATGCGGACTTGTGCCCGTGAAATTATCATTCTTCAAAACGTATATATTGCCGCATATGCATTTCTAAACATTAGTTATGAGTTGCTTCAGCGAGAGAAACAGAATTAAGTAAACATTATTCACAAATAAAATTAATAGCAAAATTTTGTTAATTGCTCATAAACATATTTTCTTTTATTCATATTATGTTAGCAAAGATAATATTAATGGTAATAAATGTGTTAAATACTGTTAAGGGGTTTAAGTTTTTTTTTTTTTTTTTTTTTTAATTATTATTATAATGTTATTGCAATTTATTACTTACGAATTTTGATTTTTCTGTTTCATTCATAACACACATAGCACAAAAAAGAAATTTGCTTCTAATAATGCGATATAAATATCTGTGAGTCAAAACCGTTGGCATTATTTCTTCTTTCTATAAATATTATTAATAATAATGACGAAAAAATATCTTCGTTACATTTTGTGTGGTTTTAAAAAAACTTTTATAATTATATTTTAGTTTATTTATTATTATTATTTTCAATTATATATGTAGATAGAATAATGAGCACTTTTTTTTTTCCTCCAAATAACTTTAACAAGTATAACAACAAGTCTCCTGCAATCTCAATATATATTAACTTAATATACCCGTCATCAAAAAAAAAAAAAAAAAAAAAAAAAAAAATTATTACGGTAGTTTTTTTTTTTTTTTTTTTTTTTTACATAATTTTTATACTGACACATGAAAACATAAACCTATGACGATGGTAACTGGACATTTAAAAAAGTCTTTAACAAAGAGCTACACCGTATTGTGAATATTTTTTTTTCCACATCCTTTCAAAATAGCATTAAGTAATCTATATTATTAATTAATGTTAGTGAAATTTAGTCTGATATATAATGCTGCTAATTTTTAAATACTGTACAGATTTTTTTTTTTTTTTGTCTTTGAGTGGTTTTTATTTTCATTTTATTTATTTATCATTTTTATTACTGCTTATATTTGAGAGTCAAATTTTTAATAATGCATTAAATATTTACTCTGAGCATTTTTGTTTACTTTTTCTTTCTTTATTTCTCATATAAATAAATAAATTAAAATAAAATCAGTCTTATTTTACAGACTTTTATTTTACATGTTGTTTATATACTTATTGTTGGTCAGATCTAAGAATTGAATTTACGCCCACTTTCCGATTAAGCTGAAATTTTGCGTTCATGTATGACTCCCATGATAATACATACTGAAGTAGTAAGAGATTCAGGGAGGCTCTTAAACTCCTGGACTCCCAACTCTTGTTAAAATTTTCATTTCGAATTTTAACCCATTTCTTATTATTAAATTGATCTGAAATTTTGCATGCATGTATAACTCTGATGCTCAAGTAGTAACGTACATAGAGGAAGGTGGGGTGGGGAGAGGTCTTTGTGCGTTAAGCCCCTCAACTCCAGTAAAAAAAAAAAAAAAAACCTATCATTTGATTGAGTTTAAATTTTGCAGAGGGTCTCAAACTCCTAGACTCCCAACTCTTTTTAAAAAATTCATTTCGAATTTTAACCCATTTCTTATAATTAAATTTATTTGAAAATTTGCATACATGTATAACTCTGATGCTCAAGTAGTAGAATACTTAGAGGGAGGGGGGGGGGTCTGTGTGCGCTAGGCCCCTCAACTCCAGTTAAAAATAAATAAATAAATAAATAAATAAAAAATCCCCTCCTCCTATCATTTGATTGAGTTTAAATCTTGCAAAGTGTCTTAAACTCCTGGACTCCCAATACTTTTTAAAAATTTCATTTCTAATTTTAACTCATTTCTTATAATTAAATTGATCTGAAATTTTGCTTACATGTATAACCAGGCCCTGATTAACGGCAGGGCACGCGGGGCAGTTGCCCTGGGCAACCTTTCTGGAAGGGGCCCCCCAACAGGCATAAGCAGAAATTTTGCAACCTAAAAACCTCTTATGCCACTGCAAGGGGGCCCCCCAGAATAAGCTTGCCCCGGGGCTCGAGGTAGTCTAAGTCGGGCCCTGTGTATAACTCTGACGGCCAAGTAGTAACGTACTTAGAGGTGAAGGGGTTTGTATACGCTAGGCCCCTCAACTCCAGTTTAAAATTAAAAAAAAAAAAAAAAAAAATCCTACTTCCTGTCATTTGATTGAGTTTAAATTTTGCATGGCATGTATAATTCCGACGACATTACTTGTGGCTCCAGCAATAACAGACTCAGGTGTGGCATGAGAACTAGCTCCCCTCCCCCCCCCCCTCCTCCCGAACTCCAGTTCAAAATTTGTTTTGAAATTATTATTCACTTCCCACCATCCGATTGAGCTAAAGTTTGGCATACATGTATATTATTCACATCCACTGTATTGGAGTTTTTGGTACATTTTAATATAAAAGCATGTTTTTAAATTTTTTATTTATATATTATTTTTACTTATTTATTGATTTTGTTATTATAAAATTTATACATCTATTAAAAACAAGTTTAAAAATTAATATAAGTTTTCAGAAGAATTAATAATTTTTTCTATTCAATATTTTATTTTCTTGTGCAAAAATTTTATACTTTTTCATAACCTTTTCTTTGTAAGTATTCTTAATTTGAGATTTAAAGTGCTTGCTGTCTTAAGTGTATTAGTAACAATTAAAGCATTCATTGTTACAGATCTTACAATTATCTGCAACATGTTTCTACATTTAAACAAAGAAGAACACTTTATATGTTAAATATGATAACGCAATTACATTTGAAAGTTCACGTATATAGTACAATCATGATCAATATTAGATACGAATTGCATTCTAATTTATTATTTATATATTATTTTTTCTTATTATTTTGTTATTATAAAATTTTAACATCTGTTTAAAAACAAGTTTAAGGATTCATGTAGAGTGGCAGAAAAATTGATGATTGTTTCTGTTTAATATTTTATTTTATTGTACAAAACATTTATAAATGCTTCGTACCTTTTCCTTGTAAATATTCTTAATTAAATCTATTTTTTAAATTTAAGATATAAAGTAATTACTGGTATATGATGTGGTATAATTTTCTGGCATATAATGTATGGCTGATACAGAAAATCAACATTATTCATATTTTAAAAGACCTTAATCCTTATTATTTTAAGACGTAGGCTATCTTCCTACATCTTTCTTTTACTTTCTTTCTCCCCCCCCCCCCCCTCTCAAGCATATGTGAGAATATTTCATTTATAAAAAAATATTTCTATGATATAGCTTGAATATAAATAATTTTTTACGCAAAATTATTATAATACGAACATTTCTGACATCTCCTAGCTATATCTATTCATAAAACAGTCGATCTAAAAATATTTCTACTATAAAACATTCGAATCTGTGAATTGTGTTTCTATCAATGAATGAAGGTCACGTGATGCAAATGTTTGTTGTCCTGTTCTCATGCTGTCTGGGCGTTTACGTTGCGTTGGCGACGGAGTAAAGAAAGCGTAGAATGTAAAGGGGAAATGGTTTCAAACATGGGAGCGTCTACAAAGTAAAATTTGTGTCCAAATGAATTGTGCTTTTTTATCTCTTCTTTCAACGAATCTTAGACTGAGTTTTACCGAGACTACCAATCTAAATTTATTTAAATAGACGCATAAACATCTATTTCTTATTCTGATAAAATTTCATTTCATTAAACAGCTATATACATATATTAGAGTTGATAAATTAATATTTTTAAAAAAGAAAAAAAAATTAAACATTAGTTTGTTTTGGTTTTATCGCACAATCGACATTTTACATTTTTTTATTAAACATTCAAAGTGACAGTAATGTTTCCTTCACGGAATTCTTCACACACGCACACACACACACACACAAAAAAAAAAAAGCTCGTTAATATTATTATTATTTTAAATTATTCAATGCAAAAAAAAAAAAAAAAAAAAAAAAAAAATACATATATACATATATACCAATGCATTCGGTATTAGTATTTACAAAAAGAATTTTTTCGCCCAGATCGAAAGCAATTCTTTCCTCTATTTGATACGCAGGAATGTTTATGTGGCAAATAGTATGTAAAAAAGCAAAATTTTTAAATCAAACTGAAAATGTAGACTGAAAATCATTTTTAAAAATTGTTAAAGTCCAATTTTTTAAATAAAACGGAACAAATGATTGTACGGGAGCATATGAAATGCATAATGTAAAATAAGTCTGATATATAGTTTAGAATTTAAAATGTGCAATCTAGAAACTCTCATACAGTCGAACCTCGTTAACGTGAGTCACAAGGAGAACAAAAAAAAAAAAAAAAAAAAAAAGGTTCATGTTATCAGTAGTTCATGCTGTCAGTAACTAATCTTCATATAACTACACTAATCTTCATTTTAACTAGGATTGTGGAAACAGTTCATGTTAAAAGTAATTCACGTTAACAAGGTTCGACTGTATATATATGTGCGTGTATATGTTTTTACAGATAGAAGAATTTATATATATATATACAGTAGAGCCT
The DNA here is from genome assembly GCA_963930645.1 of Salticus scenicus. NCBI lineage: Eukaryota > Metazoa > Arthropoda > Arachnida > Araneae > Salticidae > Salticus > Salticus scenicus. The sequence goes on from OZ005648.1 coordinate 297,920,579, forward strand.
CGCTTATCAGAGGTAATGTGGACCGAGGATGCCTCGAATAATCGAAAACTCGGATAAAAAGGGGATTGTAAATCAAGGTGAAACGTACGGTAAAGTTTAAAACGTAACCAATGAAGTAAAGGAATACGCCTATTACATACTTAAAAAAAAAAAAAAAAAAAAAAAAAAAAAAAAAATGTAAGAATGCAATAAAATACATGCATTTATAAATTATAAAAAAAAAAAAAACAGTATTTTATAGTCAAATTTGTCAAAGTTTTTCACGCCATTTGTCAAAGCCCACAACTCCGCCGGAACATGGCATTCGGTTAGCCTGGAGCTCGGTTAATTGGGGCTCGGATAACTGAGGCTCTACTGTATATATATATATATATATATTGAATTTTTAAGGGAATTTTTAAAAACGTCGTAAGAGAGAGTAAGTAAACCAGAGTAAGAGAAAATTTAATGCCACCGAATGCCAGTTACACAAGTAAGAGTCAGTTTTAACCAAATTAAATTAACCCATGATGACTTTAGTTCAAAAATGAAAATAATTAATACTACTAGCTCTAAAAAAATTAATAATTTAATTAATTTAAAGTTACAACAAGCTTGCCGTAACTTTATTCCTCGATAATTATCTACAATAAAATATGTGATACTTTACGGTGAATCGAAAGTGAACAAAACAAAAAAAGTAAACAAGCAATATGAGAGAGTAATCTCAAGAGGACTAATTAAACACATTTTAAGAGAAATAAATTGGAAAAAAGCCTATAACTGTAAAGATATTGAACAAGAAGGTTTTTATTTACATGTGTTAAAAAACATTTGAAAATAAGTATACATAAATAAGTAATAAATTAAAAGTTTTCCTATTAGCAACTACTTCCGCCATTTCGATATCAATTTTATGAATAATTGAAAAATAATAGATCAAAAATTTCTTTTATGCATGGATCTAAAGAGCAGACAATACCTAATCTCACCAACATCTTTGGCCAAGGTTAGAAAAAACCCAGCCCAGTGGTTTTTTCGGGTTTTATCAGGGTTTTTTTTTGTTGGGGGGGGGGGGGGTTATCGGGTTTTATCAGGGTTTTTGGGGTTTTATCGGGTTTAATCAGGCTTTTTGGGTTTTATCAGTGTTTTTAGTTCCCCATCATACTATAGGTATGGGGAACTTAGGTAATCGTGAAAATTTTCGACCTCGGTTTTTTGACTTTTCTACACGTTTTCAGGTGTGAGGAATCCGAAAATGACAAAATTTGTATGGTGTCTGTCTGTAGGGTGTCTGTTAGTCCGTTAGTCCGTTAGTCCGTTAGTTCGTTAGTTTGTTAGTCTGTGTACACGATATCTCAAGAACAAATTGTCGCAGAGAGGTCAGATCAGTTTTAAAATGTTACTTTCGACACTGGCAAGAACCCTATTCATTTGCAATATTCGATTTTAAAAACTTCGCAAGTTATTAGAAATTTACGATTTTCTTAACATGGGAGAATAGGACAAAAATTCACTTAAACGTGCACTACATGGAAACTTTTTACTGTAAAATTGTCAGACCAGTTTTAAAATATCAGTTTTGATGCCGGAATGAACATCAGTAACTATAAATATGCTTCTTTGAAAATTTCGCAAGTTATTGGAAATTTACGAATTTCTTAACATGGTGGTATAGGGCGAAATTTCACATAAACGTCAATTTTGAGCGATATTTTCATTGTAAAGATGTCAGACTACTTTTGAAATATTATTTAGGACACTGGCATGAATATTGATGGCTATGAATTTTCCAATATAAATATTTCGTAAGTTATTGGAAATTTACGAATTTCTTATCACAATAGAATAGGGCAAAATTTTACACTAACGTCAAATCTTGAGGGATATTTTCATCGTAAAGATGTCAAACCACTTTTGAAATATTATGTAGGATACTTACATAAATACCATAGAGTATGAATTTTCCAATTTAAAAAAATCGTAAGTTATTTGGAATTTACGATTTACTTAAAATGGCAGAATAAGGCAAAATCGAGCACAAACGTCCATTTTGAGGATCATAAATATATCAGACAATTTCAAAATAACATTTATGATACTTGAATGAACACGATTGACTACAAATATTCTAATGAGAAATTTTCGTAAGTTATTCGAAATTTAAGATTTTATCAACATAGCAAAATGTTGCGATATTTCATATAAATATGCATTTTTGGGATTGTTGCATTGGAAATATTAGCATGAAAAATAAACTACGAAATTGATCCCAATAAAATAAATTAATAGATTAGAATAAATATGTTGAACTGAATGGTGGGTAGCCTATTAGGTGAGGATTTCGTTCTGTCATTGTGCCAAGCGTTTGGTCAAATTCATTTCTCTTAACATGAATATAATATGTCCTGTACAAGAAATTTATGAGAACATACATATGATGGGGAACTGAGCAGAGTCCACTTATGCCAACTAGTTTCAGAGTGTTTTCGGGTTTTATTAGAGTTTTCAGGAATATTTTCTTTCTTCCTTTTATTAAACATTAAGTATGACAGTCATAATAAGATAATTTAAAAAATTATTATTTATAATTTAAAAAATATAATTATAATTAAAAAAATATTATTTATTCATTAAAATCAAAATTTTAAAAATTTAATTTTAAAATTTCTAAAGTCTTTTTATGATTAAGTTATAAAGAAATTTTAAAATTTAAATAATTGTACTTTAAATATTCTAAAGTTCTTTTTTGTCTGCTGTTTACAACAAAAAATTGGGTTTTAATAATTATTTCATGTTGCTTTATTAAACTTTTCGTAGTCAATAGATTTTCATAAAACACTAGCGAGCTTCGCCCGCTAGCGGATCACAATTTTAAAATGAATCACAATAATTAATGATTTCTCAAAATTCCATGTTATTACTCATAAATTTTTATTCTTAAGAAAAGAAATAATATCGGGTGTCCCCACTGCCTTCGGCAGTGTAGACCCGTGCGCGCTGTCCCCTTCCCGCCCCCCTAATAATTTTACACTTTCGAAAATATTCTCATTCGACTTCTAAGCCCCAAAAACCTATATATATCAATTTTGAACAGTTTAATTCAAATTTTAATTTTTTGCCCCCTTCCTACACTAATAATTTTACAATTTCGAAAATATACTCGTTTGACTTGTAGACCCCAATAACCTATATATAACAACTCTGAACGGTCTAACTCAATTTCAAATTTTTTGCCCCCCTGCCCCCTTCTTGCCCCCCCCCCAATAGTTGTACACATTCGAAAATATTCTCATTCGACTTGTAGGCCCCACATACCTATACATAACAATTTTGAACGGTCTAACTAAATTTCTAATCTTTTGCCCGCCCCCCTGCCCCCTTCTTGCCCCCCTAATAATTTTACACTTTCGAAAATAAACATTTTTAATTATTGTCCTTCTACATTACATAACAGCGTTGCACTGTTAAAGTTTTCAGAAAGTTTTTTAATTTTAATTTTAGTTTATTTATATTTTCCATTCCTCGAGACCTACAGTTTTCTTTATATTAACAAACATTTTTTTTCTTGCTTTTATTTTTTAATATAATTTTTTACTTTGTTTTAATAAGATAATTATACATTTTTTTTTCATGGGAAAAATTTCAGGATTTTTTTCTATAGAGCAGTTTTGAGCATCTCGCATATTTCTGAAAAATTCTTTTTCATGTTCTAATAAATAATGTATATAATATTTGTTTTATGTTTGTATGTTTATTGTTTTTACTGTCGGTCTTTTGTATGTAATTGAATACACCTGTGCATTGAATTTTTATATATCTCAATTACAGCATCAGTTGCAAACAAACAAAAGTTTACAACATGCAATCTTCATGAATATTTGTCATGCGACTGAATTTAAGAGTTCGTAGGAAATGTAATAATTTCTTAATTTCAAAATGAATGCTCAGTTTTGTGGCAAATGCTGATTAACTCAAATATTTAAGAGAACTGGGTGGGAAAAAAAAAACTATCAAGGAGCATTATAATTAATTAATTTTTCCCCAAATTTGCAGCCCAAGAAAAATAAATTTAAAGTTTAAAATTTTGTAAACTATTTTAAATAATGTTTGGGGAGCTGTAGATACACTATTCCAGCATATTCTTATGTAAAATGACCTGCTGAATCTGAATATGACGCCCATTTTGCCCTATCATCCACCGTTTTTTAGGAATGGCCCCCTATTTTTATAATTTTTTGGTGATTTTATGGTTTTAAATTTGATTTTTAAGAGGAGGGGGGGGATTATTTTAACCTTTAAATATTTTCTGAGGGGCTACAGAGTTGGAAAATTCTAAAACATTTACATTTATGACGAGGGAATATATATATATATATATATTTTTTTTTGGGGGGGGGGGGGGGGGTTGGGGGAGGTGTTAAATTAATTATTTTTCATTCTTCAAATTCAATTCATGGTCGTAAAATTATCGAACAGGGAAAGAAATTGAGGGAGGGGTGGTGCATCTAGAAAACGGTGGGTAACTGGGCAAAATGGGAGTCATATTCGGATTCAGAAGGTCATTTTATATAAGAATAAGCAAGAATGTTATCAGATCTCGAATTTTTTTCTTTTCTTTTTTTTTTTTTTTTTTTTTTTTTGGAGAACAGTTTAATTATCTAGAGATTTTTAATAGATTCCATTTTGATAATTTTCATTATCCCTTGTCCGTTTAATGTGTTATCTCTCTGAATTTCGCCTCTTCTTAGTTAATTAATTCGAAACATAACATACTTTGTTAAAAGAAATAATTTATTAAATTTATCCATTTTTACGAATCTACAGTAATAAAATTGTTTATTTATATTAATCAATGATTATTTCATTTTGAAACTTATACAAGTGAAGCGTAAATTACACTATTCTTTTATATTAATAAATTATTGATAAAATCTTATTCAAATTTCATTCTTGAAAATTTTTTATCGTTAACAGTAATATTATAGTTATGCGTTTCTACATAGCAGGGCAATATATATATATATATATATATATATATATATCATCATCATCATCATCATCATGAATTTAACATTTTATGAATCCACTGCAGGATGAAGGCCTCTCCTAGGTGATTAAAATTTACCCTGTTTTCTATAATTCTTCTCCATTGTGCTTTTCCAAACTTCACAATTTCATCTCTCCAACGAAACAATGGTCTCTTCCTCGGTCTTTTATCTCTCGGTATCCAAAATAGGATTTTGTTGGTCCATCTATCATCCTTTCTTCTCGGAAAGGGCCCGAGACAGTTTCATTTTAACCTCTTAACTCTAGAAATAACATTTTGTATAATTTTGCACGTTAATGTCCAAATTTCGGAAGCATTTAAGTTAAAACAGGCAAAATGTACTCACCGAAAACTTTTCTTTTGGGAGGTCGCTTTTGAATACAGCGCTATTTCTTCCGAATTCTCTCCATGGAAGTTTAACTCGGTTGTTAATTTCTTCCATGATGTTGGTAAGAACTTGTCCTCGTAAAGACTTGTCCCAGATAAGTATAACTGCATACTGTTTCTAATTCATCCATATCAATAGTGATCTTCAATGGAGAAATAAAGAATTTGACATAACTTTTGTCTTATTGAGTTTCATTTTCAATCCAACGAGCTTGCTTTCTTTGTTTAGTTCCTGAAGCATTTTTTGCAAATCCTAAAATGAGGAGGCATGCAGTACAATATCATCCGCAAATCTCAAATGATTTATAAATTCCCCATAAATTTTTATGTCTTTCTCTTCCCAATTTAATTTTTTTTAAAACTTTTTGAAGAGTTTGGGTGAAATTGTGTCCCCTTGTCTTACACCCTTTCCTGATTTTGAATGCATTACTCGTTTTGTGGAGTTTTAATTTGGCTGTTGCTTCTTTATAAATGTTTCGAATAAGTTGAATATATCCTGAATTAATATTAGTATTTTTTTTAATGCATCCGTAACTGCTAGTGGTGATACAGAGCTTTTTAATAGTTAACGAAAGCCATGCAAAGGGGGAGTTCGTATTCATTACTTCTTTCAATAATTTCTCTAATTGTATTAATATCGTCGATGGTACTAAAACCACTTCGAAATCCTGCTTCTTTAGGTTGTGCTGCATCTAATTGTTTCTGTAGGCTGTTTATTAGAACTTTCATCAGAATTGTATCCAAAAGTGAGAGCAGGCTGATTAGACGATAGTTTCTAATATCCTCTTTTTCTCCTTTCTTAAAGAGTAAGATTATGATGACATTTTTTTCCAGTCCTTTGGAACATCACACAATGTTATGCATTTGTTGAATAATTCAGTAAGAACCCCAAAGGCTTTATTCTCTGCGTCTTTTAAAATATCCACAGTCATTTTGTCTTCTCCTGAAGCTGTTCCATTTTCTATTACTTTTATTGCCATAGCTACTTCTTCCTTCAATATTGCTGGTATAGCGTCGTTTATGTTTGATGGAGTAGGTGAACCACTGAGTTGTTCTGGTGAGCTGTACAATTCCGAATAAAAATTTGCTGCCTCTTTTAGAATTTGCCCTTTATTCCGAATGATATTTCCACTTTTTGATTTCAAAGATAGAATTATTTTCCTACCAAGCATCAGATTTCTCTTTGCAGTCTTCAAACCTTTATTTTATTCAATAGCTTGCAGGATCATATTACAGTTAAATTTCCAGGTGTCTTCTACAATCTATTTCCTCGAAGTTTTATATAGTTCTGAAAATTTAACCTTCGCAGTAATATTTTCCTTGTTACATTTCATTTTGCTTCTTGTTTCCATAAACTGCCGTGTCTTTACCAAGATTTTCTTAATAATAAGTTTATCTTCTTCTAATTCAGCAACATTTTTCCTGATTCCAGAACAACATTGTCAAAATTCATCATGAATTCATTGACGTATTTAGTAACCTCAAGCAGCTGATATCTGTCTGATATCTGTTTTTTAGTTTAAGCTGGGATATTTGTTTTTTAGCTTTCAGAAACTGTGGGTGAATTCTCTTGTTTCGAATTTGCACCAGTTTCTGTCTTTCCAATGCAACCTGGAACTTGACCTTGCAACGTACCAGTCTGTGATCACTGCCAGAGTTAAATCTATCTATCCCGGCACAACCTAAAAGTGTATTTCTCGTCAGTTAGAATGTAGTCAATTTCATTTGTTCCTCAATTGGAACTTCTCCATGTCCATTTCTTTTTTGGGTTCTTAAAAAAATAAAAAATAAATAAAAAAATGAATTGGGAAGAAAAAAAAAAGAATGAATTCATTTTTTTAAATAAATATATATACATATATATATTCTAGTGTTATTAATAACTATTAAAATTTAAAATTTTACATGTTTTAGATTTTCAGATTTAGATTTTATTACTATGCATTTTACTGCTAATAGTAAGTTTTTTTAATTATATGAATTTGAAACTGACAAGACACATATGAACACTTTTCCCGTAAATGAAAGTGAATTAGGGTCACGTTAAATGGAATTACATGTGTATTTATTATTTTAAAAATAAACAAGTTAATAAACTTTATTATTATTTTTATTATTATTATACAGCATTATTATTAGCAAATAGTTACATATTTTTATTGCATTTTTTTAAACATCTCTATTAAAAAGTCTGTATTTTGATTCATTTAGCTGAAGCTCGATTAAAATTTAAAGATATCGTCAATAAAGTTGCTGTAGTGGGAGAACATCAGGTAAAAAAATTTTATTTTCACGTTATTTTAACAAAAAAGAGAAAAAATATATATATGAATATTTTTCTTTGCATTTCAGAACGTGAAATATATAGAACTAAAGAAAGAATACCTTGATAACAACTTAGCAGCAAATTCTCCATCACCTCAGCCGTCCAGTCTATCATCAGACAGTGGAAGCTCATACAGTTCGCCTTTAACTCAAAGTTTTCAACCGTACTGGCGTTACCGTCTTTCAACTAGTTCCAGGGATTTAAATTTGCCAGTTAAAAGTCCAAATTATGATTGCTATAGTAAACTGCAAACAAATGAATCACCATCTTCCAATATTGAACGGTCTGTTTCAGAATCACTCCTAGCTCAGTCAGCCAATGATATACAACCACCTCCAAGAACAAGAGGTAGATCTTCCAACGGGACAAATAGATCTATATCATCAAATTCAGCGGAGAATACAAATCCTCATATGTTATACAGGAATTCAAGCTTTGCTGGCACCGAATATTCATCTAGGAGATGTTCAATTAATGGCTACCCTCCACAACCAATGTCAGCGGATTTAAACAATTTTCCACAAAATTATGGGTTTTATTCACCTCAACAATATCAAAACCAAATACAACCTATGCCGACTGATATAAGACGACACTCTGAAGCATTTGTACCAGAGAGACCACCGAGATCACAATGGCCTCCGAGTTCGAGACGTGAGTTCACTAATTCTGACAATCCAACCTTATCTCATTCTAGAAGTTTTTCAGGTTCTCACAGCAGCTTACCTTCTTATGTATCACCTCAAGAGACTCAGAATCATCCGTCTAGAAATACAGAGAGGTGGAATGAACAGAGACAGTTTGTTACTCGTACTGAACGATCTCCCAAAAGAACTGGAATATGCAGCGATGATATGCTGCGAGAATTAGAGGAGGAAGATATCCCGAAGCAGTACATTGAAGGCTTCAAGGATTTCTATCCTGAGACAATAAAAGAAAATAGTAATTTTTATACTCAGGAAAAAGATGAAAATTACTCGAGCTTACCAGATTATTCATGTATTGAGGACCAATCAAATCAGTTAAATTGCTCAATTTCGAATAATCAAATTATTTTAGAAAATAAGAATTTAGATTATTCCAAAAATGAACACGAAGATAAAACCAAAGAAATAAACCGTGTAAAAAGGAATTTATTTCCAAACAATGGTGATCAGTTGGAAAATCTTGATACAAATTTCTCAAGAAATGCTCAGAATGATGATTCTAGTTCGAGTTACAACTCTGCGAGCAGTGGTACATTTGAAAACGAGAGTGAAAATCTTTGCACCAACTTCTCAAAAAATATTCAAAATGCGGATTCTAGTTCGAGTTATAATTCTGTAAGCAGTGGTTCATTTAACAATGGGTGTGAAATTCTCAGATCGGACCACTCAAAAAATACTCAAAATGAGGATTTTAATTCGGGTTACAGTTCTGTAAATAGTTCATTTCAAAATGAGAGAGAAAATGATAATAAGCATGCATCAGCCAATAACGGAAAAGTAATTTTGGATGATGTGAAAAGACAACCTACCAGCAAACCAGACAACGTTGAAATTACTCCTCCTGTACCTCCAGAGAGACGAAGAAAGAGCATTAAATCAGCTGTTAATATCACCACCGAAGAGGAGCAAAAACCTGTTAAGGTAGGATTTTTATATATTTTTTTTCCAAATTAATTTACTAACACTGGGATTACATTACTTAAAGCTTATACACTATCCGTTTTTGCTATATTACTAATTTAGCATTAAAATTATCTTTAAATTATTATTATTATTACTTGAAATGTTAAAAATTATGATAAGTTCATATAAAGAAATTATTACACTTTTCTTCATTAAATTTTTCCTAAATTTTATAATACAACTGAAACATAATTTTCGACAAGTTAGATAAATGTATTATTACAGCATATTAAGTCTTTTCCCTGCATCAGTTTCCCTGTTGCTGTGAAAGTAGTTTTACAGGCAAAGTAAAGATAAAACGTCAGTCCATTCACTTTCAGTGAGATCAGCCTTGACGGTGAACTTGGTGACTTGGCGACCAATTTGGTGAAAAATAGTAATTTAGGGTTACCGAAGTTTTGAAGATCCCCTACGTATATCAACAGAGATCTAAAACTTTCCACGGGATCCTAGATCTGAAACAACGCGAGTGTGTGTAGTCACTGCGATTCTGTGTTGTTCAGAGACTTATTCTGGGCGATTGAACTTTGAAGCTTGTGCCCTAAGCGACTGAACTATATTCGTGCGCTAGCGAAAATTTCTGCTCTGGAGTATTTGATGTTATTTGCTTTACTCCTGTGGAACAAATTACTATTTCCTTGGACTGTTCCAGAACTTTCCACGAATAGTAACTTTTGCAGTACGAATGACAGATTCATTAGACTGTTCCCAAAATGATCGAAAAATTAACAGTACTATTGGACTGTTTTCAAGAATATTCGTTGTAATGACAGTTTTGTTGCACGAATTCGAGAAGTTACGTAGCATCATCTGTATTCATCATTCAGTAATTGCATTCATCGACTAGAACCTTCCTGTTTCTTAACCAACTAATTTCTCACGCATGAAAGTCGACAGTTTTTTCTTAACAGTATTTGAAACTTTAAAAAAATGAGCTTATTGCTATCTAAAATTTTTGTCCCTATCTATTATACAACTTCTCTAGTTCTTTATTAGTCCCAATTCCCAACCGAAAATTATAATCCATTTTGTTTTTCAAGTTATTTTTATTTATTTATTTATTTATTTCGGGGGGGGGAGGAGGGGGTAAATTAAGGTGCTGTTATAATTAATTTAATAGCAATTAAATAAGTGTTATGCTTCATTAATGCTTTAATTAATGCGTCAGTTATGCTTTAATTAATTAGGTGTTATGCTTTATTCTTCATTAATGTCAGTTTAAATTTTGCTATTTTCATTTTTAATTATTTATTTACTACTTTTTATAATTTTATAAAACTACATTTATTTCAATTCTGTTATTTATTTTGTGCAAACAAATTGCTATTTAGCATAATAATTCTAAACAGAGTCTATTAATGGCTGAATCAATGAATTAAAGATTATGCTACTACACCTATACTTTCAGGTAGTACAGAAGTAAATGTTAAGATTAAAACAAGCATATAAAAGAAAAAATTAGTATTCAGAAATGAATACAAAGTTAAAATTTATATTTTGTTATAAGATAGATCAAATCTTTGTTAAAATAATTCGTTGGCTTGAAATTAGAAACTTTTCTATAATTGAAAATATCATTTTCGTAGATTAATCTTATGCAAGAGGCCGATTATTAGTAAAACCGTAAAAGTTACATTATCTTATCATTTAGAATACTAAAAAAATTATTTCTGTAGTGATAATTCTATTAAAATTGTATTAGATAGCCCTATAGAGATAAGTTATCATTATGCTTATCAGTATGATAAAATTCATAACTGTACTATATTTCAATTCAGATTGATAGATAAGTTTTTTAGAATAAATATATTCCTGTAATATAACAGAGTACCGATTACAGCGAGCGAATTAATAGTATCAGCTATACACGTACTTTTATCATATCTGAAGCTAAGAAATAGAAAAAAAAAAAAATTCCTCGATATTGTAAAAATAACTTTTTTTTTTTTTTTTTCATTTGTATTATTTAAATTTTTATTTGTTATTTTTCATTGAAATTTTATATTGGATATAATTACAACAAATAAGAAAAAAAAAAAAATAGAATCCCTTGTGATTTTTTTTTTTTTTTTAACCACAATAGTAGAGTTTAAAAATAGTTTTTTTGTTTTTGTTTTTTCAATTTATTCATACCAAACTACTTTAATTTTTTAAAAAAAAGTAACATCAGAAAATCATAGTATTATTTATGCTTCACATTTTGTTGTTTCATTTGTTTGTTTAGGCGAAGTTTTTAAGAAGCTTTATGCTTTTCTTAATATCTATGCTAGAACTAAACATTATCAATTAAGGTATCGTAAGTTAATTGAATTAAAAGAATTTTGTCACATAAATTTCAATTTTACTTCTTCCCTACATACACGATAATAATTTGGTATTATAGCTACCTATATCGTCATTTTATTATTTTAGATGCGACGTTCTCAAGAAATTTTATGCTTTTCTGAGAATTTATGTTTTAACTAAACGTTATAAATTAAAACATCGCTGTTAATTGATTTTTTTTTTTATGCCACATTAATTTCAATTACACTTCTCCATACATGATATTAATCGAGTATTATAGCTGCCTGTATCACCAGTTTTATTATTTAGGATAAACGTAAGATCTTTCTGATCGTGACTGGAAACTAAATTGTTTTGTTGAATTAGATAAGCAACCATGAGTTTCATTAAGATTATTTTTTTCTTTAATGTGTATCTATTTCGTAGCTTATTTTCTCTCTTATTTTCTCTCTTATTTTCCTTTTTTTTTTTTTTTTTTTTTTTTCTCTCTACCACTGCAGGAGTTGCCTGACAGCACGGGGAAGGTGAAAGATCGAGTCCAGCATTTCGATGACCTGGAGAGAAAGAGAAATCATCATCCTACCAAACATGTATTATCATCTCTGCCGGACAAGGAGAACAGAGGCAGCAAAGTTAGAACAAAAGCATTTCTTTATTATTTCTTTTGTTTTTCTTTTTTCTTTATGTTCTTTACTACTACTATATATTTTTTTTTTTTAGCAACAAAATAGTTGATTTTTTTTTTTTTTGTTGTTGAAAGAAAATTTTTAATTAAAATTAGTGGACAATTCAATTGTAAATTTTTTCTTCATTTAGGCCGCACATCAGAATTTCATGAAAAATCGCATACATTATGACAAAAATAACAACAGAATCTCATGCTATGAGTATTAGACAGAAAGTTAACATAGGGTGATGGGTGAAATCTTCAAAAGGAATAGGGGGAAATAGAATCATGGTTCACGCATTTCAGCCATCGACTGGGCCCTGGTCGCCATCTAATTAAACTGATCTATACACTGTTAAAAATTTCAACAGAAAACTCTGTGTAATCTATTATCTTAAGTCTTACGTAAAATTACAGAGAAAAATAAACGGAGGTGTTAAAAAACTTACTTTATACATTCGTTTTAATAACTAATGTTAATTTAATTAATTATTGTTGAGAATGTATTTCGGACTTGGAATGCTTTTTCTAAAATAGAAACAGTCATTTTTTAATTTTAATTAAATAATTAAATAATAAAATTACGTAAAAATACAGAATAAAGATTGTGAATCTCGATTATTCACTTTTAACTAAGAATTACTGTAAATTTACAGAGACTCTGGATAAATATTTACATTAAATTTACAGAAATTTTTAACAGTGTGTAATGGTTAATATTTATACATTATGCATATTTTATTTCTTATCCGTATCAAACAATCGTAAATGTGTTGTTATTTAGATGTTTACATGTATGCATGCATTTATTTCTAGATACATGCGCATGATAAAATGTGTGTAAATAACTTTTCGGTGTATATAAGTATAAATAAGTATGCATATGTATATATTACTAAAGGAAAATAATGATTAAAAAGGAACATTTTATATGAGATTGACAAAAAATAAATATGACTATTAAGTAATAATTTATCGCAAATAAAAACAAATATTTTTTTGAATCTTCATGGAATAAATCTAACTGAATCATTTCTTTAAGCATATGTAACATTAAATCAGTTGTTTGATTTTTTTTTTTTTTTTTTTTTAATATGATTTCTATTATTTATTATCATATCCATATGTATTCACTAAAATATTTACATGATCTTCGCATATTTTCCTTATAACTTTTTTTTTTCAAATGTATGTTTCGTGTTAACCTTTGCGTAAATTTGTATAGAATGAATTTACGTTTATACCAATGTTTCAGTTTTATATATCGTTCAAAAATATATGAACACAAAAAAATGCATGCCTTTCTCTTTCTCAGGGATCATACCATATTACCTTTACATACCATCTTACATATAATATTTTCTCTTTATTTAATTGCAAAAATGCAGCGGTATGAAAATTGTAGGACTCTATGACCCTGATTTCTTCTCTCCCTTTTCATTTTTTTTTCTTTTTTTAATAAATGTGACAATAATATCACAAAATTCTTTTTCGCGTTTTTTTTTTTTTTTTCACATCTATACAGATACTGCTCCTCTTGATTCCATTTTTCCGAGATTCGATAAAATTATGTAATAAAATATTGCTTAGATTTCTCCCAAAATCAAATTTTTTACAGTAGTTGCGATGAGAGAAATTAAATATGACACATCTACATACAAAACTCTTCCATTTAAGACCAATTTAAAGCAAATTAGCATAGTATTTTTCTCTCCCGAACTGTTCGAAGAAAGCGCCTTGAGTTTTATTTATGTAGATTGGAAACATACTTTATTAACGCATTTTCTTGTTGTAAAATCACAGTGAAGTCAAAAATGGTTACCAACATAACAAATTATATCATGATTAATACGTGACATTATTAAAGTAACTCACAAATGACTGTCGACTTATGACTACAATTGAAAATTGTCGTAATTTTACCCCCTATTTGACCCTTAAAAATGATCAAAACCATTAAAAGAATTATTATAAAATATGTTAGATATTATGTTATTATGTTAAATGAATTATTAATTTATAAATTCTTTTGGAGGATTATAAAAAAAATCACCAGAAATCTCTTTAAAAAATCACAAAATCACTTATAATCACTGGTTAAAAAATTGTAATAAATTTACTAGTCCCTTTTCATTTATAATTTGTCAGAAAAAAGTGATGTCATTGTGACGTGTTTTTTACTTTGTGTGACAAAAATAAGAGCCTGGAAAACTACGTTTCGGTTACGGTTCACTCACACTTCAGTAACGTTTTGGTCGCAGTGCTATTATACGGGGGAAAATGTTACTTAAAGTATCTGTTAAACGTGAATATCAGTTCTGCCAATCTCATATAATAATCATGTTATTGTATGTTTAATGACAAAAATGAAGAGATCCTTAAAGAAAACAGCAGCATTATGCTAGCTTGTGCTATTATGCTTGAAGTCAGAACATGTATTTATCTTTCAAAGACACATTCTTTCAGAAATACTTATAACTAGAAAACCTGATGATTTTTAAAAAAATTTATGAGTAGACCAGCAGTATATGTATAGGAAAACTATTTGAAATCAACCGAATATGTACAAAGTGAATTCGAAGTATTATTTATTTATTTATATATTTTTTCTGGACTATAACTGAAACTTTCTCAACCTTTTAAGACGAATTCACTACTATAAGACAAATATATATAAAAATATACTAGCGGCGATCTTAAGAAGTAATTTCCTAAAAAGTGAAAGAACCAAGAATTAATTCACTATCACACCATGTAATCACGTATTTAGAATGAAGAAGCTGTTCAAGCATGCATTAAAAGTTGCAATAATTCAAATGCAATTTGTTTCATTTTGGTAAAACTCGTTTTGTCTATCTACAAAATTTTTGACATGAATTGTCAATTTTTATTCTCTTGAAAAACCGCTGCACGTATTAAATTAATGCATTACGCGTATCATGGGATTTCAGCTTTTGCAACATGTTTATAAATTTCCACTTTAAAATGTACAGCAAAAATCATTTGTACTAAAGCACGAGGTCTGTCCAATAAATACGCGAACTAAGGCCATAAAAAGTTTATTTTGCAAAATTTAGTCTACATCGATTTTGTCCCCTTCAAAGTACTCTCCATTCATTTCTATGCACTTATTCCATCTTCTTTTCCATTGTTCAAAGCACCCTTGGAAGTCCTCGGCAGTCAGGCCTTTTAGTTTTCTCGTCGTTTCTTGCTTTATTGTATCCACATCTTCCCATTGATGTCCCCTCATCACATTTTTGAATTTTGGGAATAAAAAAAAGTCGCATGGGGCGAGATCTGGCAAATAAGGAGGATGATCAAGGATGGTGATTGAATTTTTTGCCAGAAACTTGCGAACAATCTATGCTGAGTGTGCAGGTGCATTGTCATGGTAAAGGATCCATCCATCGCCTTGTGTCAAATTTCGTCGCACACGACGCACGCGATGTCTTAAAACGCTTGAGAACTGTAAGAAAAATAATTTATTAATTCCGTCAATTTCCATTTTCGACACACAGTAAAAACAAGGACAACAGAAACTAACACAAGTGGCACAATACGCACAGCTCGACGATCCGCCAGCACTGATGATTCATTGGGTCTCAGGACACTAGCACTGCTAGTGAGCGAGGCTATAGTCCACGTCATGGCCGACAGATGACACCAGTTCGCGTATTTATTGGACAGATCTCGTACTAAAAATTCAAATGACACTGCTCGAGCACTTGCCACAAATATGTGACAGAAGCATACTTTATCATTAGTAAAAATTCTCTTTGAATTTCGATATTCCCGCTGTAGGCGCAGTTCAGGTGAAATAAGTCATTCAGGAAAATTCAATTATTCTTCCCACAAAGAAATGGCAAAGAATGCTTTTCTAGAATTGAAGAATGACGTTTAAAAAATATCCAAAATTTTATAATGCACTTTTTAAATAACCTAATAAACGTCATCTAAAATATAAAAATCGAAATCATCATCATCAATTTCAGTCTTTATCAATCCACTGCAGGATGAAGGCCTCTTGTAGGTGATACCTGTCTGCCCTGTTTTCTGCAATTCTTCTCCATTCTGCTCTTCCATACTTCACAATTTTATCTCTCCAACGACACAGTGGTCTCTTCCTTAGTCTTTTCTTACCTCTTGGCATGCAAAATAGGACTTTAGTACCATGTCCATCATTTCTTCTGGAAAGGTGTACCCATGAACTGTATACGTGCAATATGCTCTTTTATGTCTTAGTGATTCATGTAACATCCATGCCTTTTCTAAAGTACAAATATGGCGTATATACAATTCTATGAAATAAGTCAACATATCTCAGTAAAGTCGCTTAAATGATAATCATTCTGCAACACTAATTTTTTAATACTTTCGTTGATGCGTTAAAATCTGTTACAGTTCAGCCATAATATCTGTGTGTTTGTAAACATTTTCTTTCAAAATAAATTCTTCAAGTTAGTAGAATTTAAAAACATAAAATATTGATTAACGTTAATTTTTTGTACAATTTGTCGTCTATCAGAAATAAAATTATTTGTCTACCATTTAATTTTAATTCACTCTAGAATTTCTTAGGGTAGATCTACGGTGTTGAGATCTATGGTCCTAATATTCAACTGCTAAACTAGTCATAAAAAATAGTTGAATTGACAAGTACTTTTTATGCCATTCATAGTCGAATAATGAATTTTAACAATTATTGTTACCAATTCTATTCACTTTTTAATTATTGAAACAGTCAGAGTTAGTAAATCAAAAGTAGGTTTGCAAAGAATTTCTATATCGAAATTTTATTAGTTTCTAAAATTATCGAAAGTATGTTTTACGTGCTATCACATCTATCATATTTATGGAAAATGCAAAAGTCATTCATTTTAAAATCATTCACTGCACATAGATAGTGGTTTTAAGTTTTAAATTATTTTATCATTTTTTTTCTTATGTTATTTATTTAGCTCGTCCTACATATCAAACTTTTCTTTGCGTAACAGAAAAAAAGAGAAAAAGATATCTGAGAGAAAACCGTCTGTAGGTTTAAAGAATCAGGACATAATTTCTATTTTTCTTGCGCAAAACCGGCGAAAAACACATAAAAGTATAATTTGTTTTAATGAAATTTAAATCAAAGAAGTGTGTTTGAATGTGTAAATATAAGGAGTAATTCAGGTTATGTGTGTTTCACTGACTTTAATCCTCCTGTGTATACCTGTAAGCATGCGTGTTGAACATCGTACTTTATTTGAATTTTGAATTTTTGAGTTTTGGAGAGATTAACATTTCAAACGAAGTCACTAAAAATATTTTTTTACACTCATTTATTAATAAACAATACAACATCAGACGTCTTAAAGGTTAAAAAAAAAATTACATTTAAAAAAATATTCTATCAATAACAATATGAACATTAAATTTCAAATTACTTTCCGGAAATAACAAAACATTTTCCACAGCTGAAATTTCTTTTAACGTTTCCTCTCCATCCCCGATTTCTTTTCCTTGAATAAGAAATGACATCAAGCGAAAGTCTAAACGTCTATCATTAAAATGAAATTCATAAAAGAACAACTTTATCTCAAACATTCAAACAGAAAAATGTAAAACAAGAATCAGAAACGGAATTACACCTGTATTTTATCTCAGAAGATATTTTTCGATCTTTACTTGTAGAGAATTTGTGTTATCTCATCTGTTCGCATTTAAAAATATATCACTGTGATAAAGAATCTTACATGAAGAGGACAAACATTTCATTAGAATTGTTGTTTGCTAAAAGTAATATTTTTCTTCCTGCTCAACTGTTTTCCTTTGTTGTGGTGTTATCTTCAGTAGCTAAGAGTGAAAAACTAACTGCGAGTAATTTTGTTATACTTTTTTTTATGGATATCAACTATGTCAAGTTAAGTCAATATGTAATAACGTTAAAAGAACTTTTTAAAGTAAGTGTGAATGAAATATGATATTAGAATCATAATATTATTTAAATATTAATAAATTTTAACGTTTAAAAAATTTTTTTGTTTCTATTTCATGATGTTTTGGTGTATTAAGAAATAAAAAACAAGTAAATAGTTTATAAGAAGTTCATTGTACATTTAATTGTATGTATAAATTTCTTATTAAATTGGTATTTTTATAATTTCATTACCGTCTTGGTGCACTCGGCGACCCCTTTATAAATTCAATTATGTTCACTTACTTATTTTTGCGCTAGTATTTAGTTGTGGAAATATATAACTGTCTTATATAACATAGAAAAAAATTCTGTTATTATAAATTTTATAATAACTTACAACAAAAGTTGCTCAATACGCGAATTTCATATATTCAGAACTTTTTAAATAGACAGGAATTTGACAATAGCGCAATTTCGAGCATATATTAAAGCAGTCTTTCACACATATATCAATAAACTCTGCACCAGGTGTATGAAAAAAAAAATAAGCAATGAATTTAGATTATCTTGTAAAGTTTTATAATGAAATGCCATAATTTATATTATATATGCCAACCTAGACCCTACTACTTAATTCAGGATCGGCACCGGTCATTACAGAGTCATTCGAAAATAATCGCTACAGTATTTTTACAGTATTACATAATGTAGTTCGAATTTATCACTATTAGTCGACTGTGATTAAGTCGAAATTTTTACACGATTTTTTAGCATTATCTTTTGTAATTTTTGTTCTAATTTATAATATTTAATTATACGCTAAATAGATTAATTTCACGTAGTAGAATTTCAGACATTTTCTTATTATTATAAATGGAATTGTTATTATTATTTCTTTTCTAATTTAGTAATTTTGAAATGGTATAAAAAAAAGTATTTGCTGGAAATCTATGAACATATTAAATAAATTAACAAACAAATCAACTATCCAGAAAATATAAATATGAATATGAACATACTATATTATTGTAAGAAAAGATAACTATGCCTCGTTTTTCTTTTTTTTTATTATTATCATAATTATTCATAAAAAAATTTAAGTTAAAAAAAAAAAAAAAAAAAAAAAAAAAACAGTTTTTAATAGTAGAAGCTTTTTATTCTGGAGCTATAAACAGCATAAGGTAAAAAATTATTCTTGCAAAGACATGCTGTAAAGAAATGAAAATTTCAACGCTAAGAAAATTTTAGAAAAAAAATACAGATATTTTACTTTTGCAAGAGATGAAAACTTTTAAATATTCAAAATATTTTAAAAAGCATACGAGACAAATATTCTTAGTTATTAGTTTTTGTATAAATATTCGTTAATCCTTAAATTTCAAAGGTCTCAAAAACTTTTTAAAATATTTTGAATATTTAAAATTTTTTATCTCTTCTAAAAGTGAAGTATC
The DNA here is from genome assembly GCA_963930645.1 of Salticus scenicus. Lineage (NCBI taxonomy): Eukaryota > Metazoa > Arthropoda > Arachnida > Araneae > Salticidae > Salticus > Salticus scenicus. The sequence continues at coordinate 297,940,291 of OZ005648.1, forward strand.
TATGTTTTTCTCTAAGATTTTCTTAGTGTTGAAACTATCATTTCTTTATGGCATGTCTTTGCAAGAATAAATTTTTATTTTACTCTTTTTAGGGCTCCCCAATAAAAAGCTTCCATTGTTAAAAAAAATCATTTTTTTTTTTAACTTAATTTTTTCTTTTATGCTTTTTTAATTACAAAAAGAGGCTTCTAAAAAACTAATAAAAAAAATTCTTAGGATATTGTGTAGACACTGAAAGATTTTCTTTTATCAATTGACTCACCTTTTCCATTAATTATCTACGAAAATTAACACATTGGCCCTTGGAATATCGAATCCACGACCATCGCGTTATCAGCATGACGTTCTAATCCAAAATCAAAGAACAGTCAAGAAAAGTTATACAACATGCTAGAAAAATCTAACAAATACTTATACAGAAAGAATATTGTTCACGAATGCTTTTTAAACTATTTTGAATGTTCAAAAATTTCCATCGCTCGCAAAAAGGAAATATCTATATTTTTCTTTAAAAATTTCTTTTTGTTGAAACTTTTATTATTTTTTATAGCATGTCTTTTCAAGAATAAATTTTTATTTTATGTTTTTTATGGCTCCCCAATAAAAATGCACCAGTGTTTAAAGAAAAAAAAATGGTTTTAACCTAAACTTTTATTATTTGCCTTTTAGTAACTAAAAATTTGCTTTTTAAAAACACTAATCAAATTTTCTTAGAATACTGTGTAGACGATGAAAGATCTTCTTTTTATCAATTGATACCTTTTCTATTAATTATCTGCAAAAGAGTAACATACTGATCTTCGAGAATCGAACCCACGACCTTCGCGTTACCAACATGACGCTCTAACCAACTGAGCTAATGAGGAAAGAAAATAGCTGCTTACATTTACATTAAAGTAGAGGCGCCTTATTTTTCAGCATGACACCAATACACGATGACAAATATCCAATTTTTAAAAAGCTTCTATAAATACGACTTTTCAAAAGATAGAACATGATATGTCATAACAAAAGATACAACTAATAAGGAATAACTCGCGATGGAAGACAGTCGAATATATATTTTTATTTAAGAATGCATATTATAGTTTTTAGCATTTAGTTTTCAAATATAAATTTTTTCTGTCTTTTACTTAACATATTTCATTTGATTTATGTCATTTTTATTCTTTTATTTCAGACAAGTCTCATGGAAGATGATGTCTCTATATCAACGGTGAGCATATTTAATTTATTCATATTTTAACGAATTTCCATCTTGGAACCTGAAGCCAGGCCCTGACTTACGGCAGGGCATACGGGGCAAATGCCCTGGGCCCCCCTTCTGGAAGGGGCCCCCCTACAGGCGTATGCAGAAACTCTGCAACCTAAAGACCTCTTATGCCACTGAAAGGGGGCCTCCCAGAATAGGCTTGCCCCGGGGCTCCAGGTAGTCTAAGTCGGGCCCTGCCTGAAGCTTTCGGAGTTTAAAAACAACTTGCCATCATTAAGTTTATCTTGGCATAAAAGTACCAAATTAAAGAAATCCTCTATTCCACTAGAGATTATATCAGGTTTTACTATCCACTAATGCATAGGTGTAATTGTCAAGTTTTGTGCGTGTATGTTTCTGTAACACAATATTGTATACAATATGTATCTTTTTTTGTGAATCTCATGCATTGCTACTTGCTAGCCACATTTATTTTAAAAGATATTTTTACCATCATTATTGGAGAAATTCCAATTCAGGAGCACGATAGTGCAAAATTAATATTACAAAATTATATGATAAAATAAAATAGATGGAGCTATTTAAAAATATTAAAATAAAGCCACAATTAAAAAACTTTTTTTTTCTTCTTTACTAAGCAAAATTAGCTACATTTTCCAGTTCATAGGTAAAACTAAGTTGTACTTGGCTAGGTGCTTTATTTCCTAAAGTGATAGATAAAATTCCGAATCTGAAAAAATGAAAAAGTATTAAACGATTTTTTCATTTGTGAATACTTAACATTTTTTTTTTTTTTTTTTTCGATATTTATAATGCATTAATTTCTGTTTGTAGGCAGTTTATATAGTATCAGCCGTCCTTATGAATCCTAGGTGCAAAAAATTTTCATCCGAATTTTATTAATTTTGAAAGCATTTGCTAGATATAGAATCACGCTGTTGATCTGAAAAAAAAAAAAAAAAAAAAAAAAAGAAAAAAAAAACCTCTTTCTTTTTTTAAAAAATCAATTTTGATATTTTAAGAAATTTATAGTTAAAAATTTGAAATTAGTTGCAAAATTAACAGAAAATATATAAGTTATATTTACATTTTTTTTCCCAATAAAGCAAAACATTTTAGAGTTATATGCATATTGTTTCGGAAATATTTAAAGCAAAAAAAATATCAAGCGAATAGTTCAGCATTTCTTGAGATATTTCATGTGTAAAGATTTGAGGTACATACAGCAATCTGAAAACAAGATTTTCTTATTCGAACTGTTAATATGATGAAAAAGAAATAGGGCTAATTCCTTATTTTTAAGAAAAATGCATATCAGAATTTGTAACATTCATGACATGAGAATCGAAATATAAATGAAAAATTGGACAATATTTTTAAATAAAATTCTATCAGAAAATAAACGTATGATACAGGTATAAACGAACTTTTCATATAGTTAATTTCAGATTCAGTTTTTCGTAGTATTGTACAATATCAGATTTTTTTTTTTTTTTTTTTTTTTTTTTTTGTAGGACTGAGGACTATTAGTCTTAATCTACGGATTTTTACGATACCAGTTTTACGATAGTTGGACATTTATCGAAATCGAAAATTTGTCGAAAATATAATATAACTGAATAATTTGAAAGCGATGTTCTAATTTGAAAAAAAAAAAAAAAAAAAAAAAAAACTAATAGTCCTCCGTACTAAACTAAATTCTGCTTCTGCCAGAATTTCACCAAAATCTTTTTTTTTTTGTTGTTGTTGTTGTTGTTGTTGTTGTTGTGATGATTTCAGATTTGATAAGACAATTCTAATCAGGTCATTCCTTTGAAATGTCATTAAGGACTTTTCTGCATATGATGTGATTTGCATAAAATTTTTAAAGTAATTACAGCTATTTTTATAGATTAAAAAATTTTATTAAAATATATATGGAAAAAAAAAAACGCTTAATATTTTATTCATTTTGTGACGAAAGCACGGAATTCTTGTAGTTGTATAAATCAACTTTGACTGGTATTGCAAATAATGTATTAAAGTTGTGTTTCCATCATTTTTACTGTTAAACAACTTAATTTTTCCTTAAATTTTTAGCAACAAAGCAATGAAAATATGTTAGGTAAATTTACAAAGTAAAATAAATTCTGTTATTAAAATTTATGCATAATTATTTATGTGATAATAAGTATTACAGAATTGAAAAAATAATATTTTCATGATTATAAAATGATTATAATAGGTAAAAATTTCATATTACAGCTAGATCCGAAACTCAAACGAGAATGGTCTGTGAAAGCAGCTCAAGGTGATTACTATGCTCTAGTGGGGCTCCTGAAAAAAGAACCAAAATTGGCAGCAATTAAAGTAAGTGTAAAGATATGCCTACATATAATGTGAACCGTGTAATTTATTAAATTGTGTTTATTCAGTTGTCTCTTCAAAGAAATACAATACACACATTTTATTATAAGTACAATACTTTGAATAGACATCATAAAATGCAAGAATTCGTAACATCTGTTTCGGGTTCACAGAAAACACCCTCGTCAGGCAAACAAAGTAGGTACGAGCGCTAAAAACAAATCGTCAATACACATTTTATGTGTAAATTTTTTATAAAGAAAAGAAAGCTAGTTTAAAAAAAAAAAAAAAAAAAAAAAAAAAAAAAGATGTTATCTTAAACAGTCAGTTTAACTTTGTATTTGTGCTTCAGTACAAGTCTTGAAAGTAAATATTTTACATAATAAATGAGTAAAATTCCATCGAAAATAATTATTTTTCATTTTATTTATTTATTTTGTAACATAAATGGATTTTTTTATGCTAATAACGCACCAGATTGAGAGTAATATAAAACTTTTTTTATATTCAAGATCCCATAAATATTATTTTAGAATTCCATCATCATATCATTTATACTTGTATTTTGAGCTTCCGTAATTCATAATGTGTCATTTCAATTAAAAACAATTGCTAATGATAGAATATATGCATTTTATGTTTAAAAAAAAAAGTATAATTTTATAATACAATGAAAAATTTATCATATTCCTCTAATCATCTATAAATTATCTAACTTAAAAATAGATTTATAATTAAATTATGAGTAAACGAAAATTTGTGTTCAAATGCGGGTTTCTTTTACACTTCAAATTACATTTGGAGATTTATAGTTTTTTTTTTTTTTTTTCCTTTCTTTTTTTTAAATCTCGTCAATTAAAATTAAGTAAATTAAAGATTGTTGAATATTTCATGATTTATTTCAAAATTTACAGATTTCAAAAAACAAAAAACTCTTTATTTTGAGACTTTCAATTAATATATGTACTTAAAAACAAGTTAAAGTAAACATTTTGAAATTAACCTCAGAATGTCTCATTTGCTAAAATTGTTTTAGAAACGTTATACAATAAATATGAAAATAAATAAAGACTAAAATTCTGAAATATTTTACTGTTATTTTATGCATCAAATGTGTGAAATTTCTAGAAAATCTAATGTAAGTGATTTAAAAAAAAAAAAAAAAAACGAGTGTCGTCTATTTTATTTATTTATTTATTTATTTATTAATAACTCGGCTAAAACAAACTTGTCACATTTTCTGAATTATTTCTAAAAATGCTATTCAATTTTTTAAATATTTATACAAAAATCGATGCAAGTTTTTCACACATGCTATTAATAATTACTTCATGGATATGCTAAAAGTTAGTCGGTGTGGATTTATGAACAATCATATTAATTACTATAATTTAAGACAGGATTTCAGAAATTCCATTTACCAGGTTACCATGATGAATAAAATTTAAGTTTTTATGATTAAATTTCAAATGACTAATTTTCTGTCAAAATAAAAATTTAAAAAGAAAAAAGAAATTCACCATTTTTTCGCTTTTAATTTATTTTCCTTAATAATGATGAATCTAGCTGAGAATAAACATGATACTACGAAAAAATTATGCAAATAAATATGTTTTTTAACGTTTATTTTCTTTCTTCTAAACTGTTAATTTCTTTTACATTTATTAATGTTGGTAAGGTGACTCTATCCTTAAGAAAAAGGAATTTCAAACCTTGTGTTTTCACATAAGAATGCAATAGAACATAAATTAAAAAGCTGATATGAAGTTTATTACTTATAAAAATTATCCTATACATTTGAAAGGAACGGACTTAAAGAATTTTAATCCTGAAACGGCTATTAATCATTGGTTATTTCAAAATGAAGGGTGTTAGGCATGTAAATGGCCAAAAATTATTATTATACGGTAAAGCACCGTTATACGTCCTTCAAGGGACTGACATAAAAGGACGTATAAATGAAAAGACGTATAATCGAAATTTTAATAATAACAATTTGATTACTACAAATTTAATGACAGGTAAGCAACATTTATATGAAAATACTAATTAATAACGTTTCTTAAGTTAGTAAATGTATATTATACTTTTTTTAAAGACAATAATTAATTAAATATATATATATATATATATATATATATATTATAAAAAGTGAGAAAAATCATACTATTAATGCATGACAGGATACTAATCACATATATCATATATTGAGTATTATATTAAAGTTCTTAAGAACTACGTGAACACATTTTGAATATCAATTATTTATATTGCGTATCTAATAATAGGATTTATGTAAGATATAATACGATTTATGATTTATTTTTGCGTATCTTTAATAATAATTTTTATAATACAGATAGTTATTTAATAACATTAAAGATCTTTAATATTCATCTGATTTGCTGATTGTCTATGAATATTAAAAATTCTACTGTGAATGCAATTGATTCTTTGATCAATCAGTATTCTTCTATCTTTCATGTGTTCCTCCATTTAAGATGCTTTCTAGGAAAAAATCCATCTTATTTAGAATGGAAAATAATGACAGGTCGAGAAATTTTGCGAATTTTAGTAAAGTGGAAAAGACGTATAACCGATATTAGCGACGTGTAAGCGAAGAATTTTTGCATTAAAATGAATAGGAATGAATCGGGGCTTCACTAAAAGGACGTATAAATGTAAAAGACGCATAAACGAGAGACGTGTAAACGGTGCTTTACTGTATATATCTATGTACTTGATTTTACTTTACTTATTTTTTTTTCTATGTATGCTACAAGTTTTTTATTCTGTTTCCTACGTTTTTCTAGCCTGACTTTCAGTATTTCAACCGATTTTTCAACTCCCAATTTGAGAAGTTAAAAGTATTGTTAATTATACATATCATTTAAATTTATCTTAATATTTTCACTTTAATTGAAAGAGTTTAGTTATTAAGGTATACATTATTTAAGAAGCAGTATAACAGTCATTTTTTGTATTATCATTTTCATACCCATCATTTTCAATGTATGGGTAAAAAGTAAATTAACATTTAAATTATCATCCAGTGACGTTATCAGTAACGTTATCAATTCAGTAACGTTACTTTTATACATCGAATATGTTCCGGTTTTAATAAGTTTGGGGCACTGAGAATAACAGGTTTTTGTCCATGAAGCGTTTCTCATTTCAGGAATGTAGCATTATTTTTAATATGTTTATATCTGATGGTTACTGCTTTAATAAAGGAACATTAATGGTAAATATTTGGCACATTAGCTGCCTAAAATTTCCCAGGAAAGTGCCGGAATTTTTTTTACATTTACATGTAAATAAATCTTGCAAACTGGAATTCATTGAAACTTTTGTAAATTCAGTTAATGTTTAGAAAAATATTAATTTTTAATTATACTTCCCTAATTTTTACATAATTGCCAAAAATAAATTAATATTCTTCTGCTTAACTTATATCATTAATTGATAATCATAATCGTTAGGATTTCGTTTATTCAGTTCACTTTTTCAGTGAACATACAACACAATGTAACACACTTATACTATTATAAGTGATATATATATATATATATATTTATTTATTTATTTATTTATTTATTTATTTATTTTTTTTTTTTTTTTTTTTAAGTAATTTATTTGATTGAAAAAATATATATTGTAAAATTTTTTTACAGTCTCGATTATATTTCCCTAGCCTATTACTAGCTTTTCATTGCCCTTTAATATAGCAAAAAACAGTGCTTTCGAATCCAAATCCAATTAAATTCAGATCATTTAAGTAAACGAATTTTTCCTGTCTAACCTGATTAATTTCATGCTTGCCATATGTATCCTGGAATGAAAACTTTGGATAAAAAATAGTATGAGGCAGTCTTATTCAATTTGCAAAACGTCAGAGCATGTCATCTCATCATACTTCTGGTGTTGTGTGTGTATTGTGGTGGGCCCCTTGTTCGTTACGCCAAACCAACATCAACATTAACTCTAGTTATGTCCACAAAAACACTTTCGGAATTTTTTAATCTGCTGAGCGTGGTGTCAGGTATCGTTATGAAATTTTCATTTTCTGTCTTCTCATAACTTAGTTGTTAAATGTCGAAGGAAAAATGTGCACTGAATGCAAGTATGGCACAGCTGACATTTTGTTGCGACTATGTCTTATTATATACTAGAACACATAATAATATATTTCTATGCCAAACTGAAATTAATATGGTTGCAGCAAAATTCAAAATTATACAGAAGAAGTTTTTGATTTTAAAATTAACCCCCCCCCCCCCACACACACACACCCTTTTTTAAAAAAAAACATTTTTCAACATAGCTAAAAATCAATTTTTTTCCTTTAGATTATGACCTAATTTTCATAAACATATTTCGATTGCTAATAAATTACAAAACTATTGGAATTCACTATATAAGCTTAATCATGAGGTTATCTTTATGAATTGTTTACCGGGATATATAAATCACTTCAGATACGTTGAAGTAAATAAGAGGACTATTTAAAAATACATTTTAATGTATATATACTGCGTTAGACATTGTAAAAATGACATGCATTGTAGCGGTGCGTATAATATGTGCGCTAATAATTTTTAACGCTAGATTACGGCTAGTGACTGGCAAAAAAAGTTCCAGCTACTCACCGTAAAAATAAATTTATGGATTTTTTTTTTTTTTTTCAAAGAAGGGAGTGGTGCAATTTGTTACAAATACAGATACTCAATTTTTTTTTTTCCTCGAAGAAGGAAGTTGGACGTACGGTAAATTCCCCGAATTTATCAAAATTTCTTAGAGTGTGATCAGTATAGATATTATTAGGCATAGCATTAATCTTATGAATGGCATTTTCAGGATTACACAAAACGATGGCCAACAGACAAAATATTTTAAAGGAAAGTTTAATACACTTTTTTTTTGCATTAAACGTAACAGAAGTTATATACAGAATGCGATAAAATAACCTTTCCCTATTTGGAGGCATCTACAGCCAAAACTGATGAACAGGATAAAACCAAATGTCATATACAATTTATGGAAAACTTGGGGAGGTGATTTCCGCAAAGAAGACAATTAGCAACAAATGTTGCCGACTAGGGAGATTTTGGCGCTGCTGTCACTGACGCTCTATAAAGTTTGCATAATCTACTTCAAATGTGTAAATTTGCATATAAGTCATGTATTCCTGGGGACTTAAGTGTTGATCAATAAAAGAATATTTTCCGTGAGTTTAATACTGTATGTCATTCATATCTGCATGTTCATTTTTTTTTAACATTATATGAAGCTTTACAGAATCCTTTTTTCGTGCATTTAGTTCAATGTAAGTATTAACATTTTTCGTTTCCAACAGCTCCAAAATCACATATGCATTAAAAAAGTAGGATAATCATCCTCGATTGCGTAAATTTCATGTGCGTTCGTGCCAGCAATGTTAAAATATCACCTATCGGCGATTTTTTTGTGCATTTTGTTTTTCTATTGCGGAAATCATCTCTTTATGTCCTTCTTATTTTGTATATGTAATTTGATTTCATTCCATTCTTTAATTTAAGCTACGGATGTCACCAAATAAGAAAAGTATCTTATTGCTATTTTGTATATTGTTTTAGTAAAGGCACAGTATGTCCCCGTTTGAAAATGACAGTCTTTTTTTTTTTTTTTTTTCCGTCATGGCGTATTATAATTGAACTAAATCTTGGCTAAAAATAAATAAATAAATAAATAAATAAATAAATAAATAAAAATAAATAAATAAATAAAAATAAAAATAAAACCCCTTAAGAATTTGCTACTTTAAGAAAAACATAAAATTCAATTCATATTTTTGATGATAACTTTCTTAATTTTTATTCGATTCAAACGATTTTTTAACATAAGTTGCCATATGTTTAGCTTTTAACCTTAGTAATAAAAAATGTGCTTCATCCAAAAATTTCGCGCATATACAGTCGGTAACAAAAGTGTCCGAACACTAGCAAAACGTCCTATGTAAAAAAAGAACACTTCATACGGTTTAGTTATATAAATCCTTATCGAATCATGTTCTTAGACTGACTAAGAACAGGATTCGACAAGGATTTATTTAACAAAACCGTATGAAGTGTACTTTTTTTACATAGGAATTTTTGCTAGTGTTCGGACACTTTTGTTACCGACTGTACAATGTGCAGTAATAAAATATTTTCAACAAGTACTCATATTTCATTGAAGATTAAACGTATGCATTATATGTTTCAGAATAATATTTGTCTAATGTATTGTTAATTTTTCTGCAAGTTTGTAAAAGTTTCTTGAAATTCATTCTTTAAGCAAAAAATTTGCTAAAAAAATTAATAATTTGTGGAAGGGAACGGATTATATTTGTCAAATTATCCTTTGTATTCCTACAAAAAAAGAGTACAAATATTGTAAATAGTAAGGGAAATCATATAAAAATTATGTACAAGTCATTTGTAACTTTTTTTAGATCCAAAGCATTCATGTTTTTCTTCAATTTGTGGTTGATCTGCTAATTGCACTCGGGACTAAATCATTATTAGAAAGTGTGAGTTTATAAATACTTTTTATATGTCTTAATTCGGGGCCATTTCGTCGAATATTTAATTAAAAATAGAAAAAAAAAATGTAAGGAAAAAAAAGAAAGAAAAAAAAAGTTATAATTTGATTACCTACTGTACACAAAACAATTTCATAATGCTACCTTCTCTTTGTTGAAATCGGTGAAAGTTGATTTTTAATAATACTATGCAACTTCCAGGTGAAATAAATTCTACTCTTTAATATCAGATGCATTTAAAACCGTACAGAAGACTGGTAAATAAGTATATGCTATGATGTATTGACAATTATTTGTTGAAGGTTTTAATTGGTGTATGGATCTTAATTGGTCGAAGTGTTTAATTTTAATTTGAAAAGTTACGTCCCTGTTGTACCTCTAAAAATTCATTGTTGCAGCAACCCATCCTTGTATTGTTGTAATTGTAGTTGTGAATATAATTTTACAAATATTTTTATATAATGAATATTATTTATTGTCCTTTACGATGTGTCTATGTTTGCGACGCTTTGTCAAATTTGCTTGAACACTTTTGAAAATAAAAATAAATATATAAATAAAAATGATAAGAGAAATTCATTTTAAAAAGTACGCAGAATTTCTAAAAACTGAATTGATACGAATTGTCAAAAACATCTTTCAGAAATCCATGCGATTTTCTTGCCAAAGGAATGAGTAAAATTAAGACTTGATCAACATTCAGTGAGTAAAGTGGAATTCAACTGTGAGTAATTTTAGAGAGAAGACTACCAAAATTGGTCTGTAAAATAAAAATTAGAGAGAAAAAATTACGATTGACAGCAATAAGTTATTCTATTGACAGTGTTTTCGCGGTACAGTCGGTAACAAAAGTGTACAAACACTAGCAAAAATTCCTATGTAAAAAAGGTTCACTTCATAAGGTTTTGTTAAATAAATCCTTATCGAATCATGTTCTTACACTAACTAAGAACAGGATTCGACAAGGATTTATTTAACAAAACCGTATGAAGTGTACATTTTTTACGTAGGAATTTTTGCTAGTGTTTGGACACTTTTGTTACCGACTGTACACGAACAATTAGTCTATGTGTTACGTGTCCTCATTGGCACCTTGAATAATCTTGAACACTGGCTGACATACCAGCGCCATCTGCGTTTCTGAACCACCCCTTTCCGTATAGTCCTGTAAATACTTATACTATCCGCACAAACTTACAGTCTAGCAATTACTGACGGTGGAATACATGTGAGTTTGCTATGTATTGGTAGAACGATTTGTGCTATGATGATAAATGTAACTTACTTATATTTTACATCCTATTTCGGTCGCACCTAAGCGTTTCCCTACAAATTGCTTTACGTCCCTTGAAAGCCTACGGGGCAATCTGTCTAAAACCATCAGAGTATTAAAATTATAAATTATTTTCTATGAAGTAGTATCATGTGTTCGATAGACGCAACTTACCTGTCGTTTATGTTCCGTTTACGTCACAACTAAATGTTTCTCTAGATTGCTTCATTCCTCTTGTAATTCAACGGGACAATCCCTCTAACACCATCAGTAGTTTTCACATTTTGCAATAAGCAGCAAAACTATCCGAGCACTAGCAATAATCCTTGTCTAAAAGACGTAAACTTAATACTGATTTGTTAAATAAATCCTTGTCGAGACATGTTCTTAGTTAGTCTAAGAACATGATTCGACAAGGATTTATTTAAAAACAGTTTTAAGTGTACTTTTTTATGTCGGAATTATTGGCTAGTGCTCGGATACTTTTGCTGTCGACTGTACAGTTGATAACAAAAGTATCCGAACACTAGCAAAAATTCCTATATAAAAAAAGTAGAGTTAATACTGTTTTGTTAAATAAATCCTTGTCGAATCATGTTCTTAGACTGACTAAGAACATGACTCGAGAAGGATTTCTGTAACAAAACAGTATTAACTCCACTTTTTTTATATAGGAATTTTTGCTAGTGTTCGGATACTTTTGTTACCGACTGTATATACATGTTTTCGTCATTCTAAGAAGCTCAAATGATATGCATATTATTCAATTCAAAGTGTACCACACATAAGCTTCGACAAGGTGGCACTATCTTCCTAAGGACTATTTCCTGTAGGTTCTATGTAGCAGCCTTTATTTTTTTTTATTGTTAAATGTATATATTTATTTATTTTTATAGATTTTGAACTAAATTTCTCATGTGCCGAAATTTTTTTATTGTTGTTTTCTATATCTCAAAAATACATGATATTCTTCAGTCAAACATGATTAAAATTTGAAAAGCAGTATAAATAATAATAATAATAATTACAAAATGAAAAATCTATTCAAATCTACACAACTTTTGAAAGGTTAACTTGGCAACAATATGGCAGCTTATGTATAGACTTGAATAATTCTCAAAAGGATACGTCGAGGGAAGAAAAAGATGCGCTACCGGAATGCGATCTGCCAGACAGTGACAAATGAGGGGTCGTCCAGGAGCACACTCATCACTGTGAGGAGATATTTCTGGTCTTTCTGCTTTACCCTCGACCAACAAATCTCTCTTTCGCGATATTTCTTTCCTAACATCGTGAGAAAAGCAGACTGTGGACTTCTCGTTTACTTTTATTTTTTATAATTTTGCTTGGTTAAGTTTTTTTTTTTTTTCACCAGTTATTTTTCTATGTTTCGTTTTTCGATTGCTTTTTATCATGTTGGTAACAGCCTGTGAAAATCCCAGTAATGTAGTTAATGACACTGTATGAATCAAAATTCATCTGTTGAGAACTTCGTTTTAAGATCATTAATCACATTGTAGGTTTTAATTTAATTTGACCCCGAAGTAACCGTTTAACTGATATAGAGAGTAAAAACCAAATGAATAATTTTATTATACTGTTGTACAAATCTTGCGAAATGCAACAAAACTAAAACTGAAATATTATAAAAAAGAACATCGAAGTATGTTATTATAGTACATTGAAAAAAGATAGAGAGAGAGAGAATAAAAGAGAAGAAACGTAAATTTACATATCTTTACCCATTTAATTTTATATTCGAAACCATTTCTTATCGATAATACAGGCAAACCGTATTTTCTTATTAGAACCACCAAAATACAAAACGGATATGCGCATTTGCCAGCAAACATCAACTCCACAATTTCAGCTTAATGTAATTGTCCAGTAAGGTTGGAAATTGTTAATGACTTCTGTCTGTCTGTCCGTCCGTCTGTCCGCGCTTTAACTCCCGTAAATATTTATGGAATTTCTTGAAACTCATATATGTTATTCAAATTCACTATCAGATGTTCCCTTTTGAAAATGGAGTTAATATCTCTACTGGTTTGTGTACAGTGATACCCAAAAGTATTCGAAAGCATTGTGCATTAGAGATATTTCTATTAACCATATTTTAATGCTTTTACTGTACACAAATCTTAATGAAATTGAAATTTTTTATTCAAGTTCACTATTGGATGTTTCATATGCAAAATGGAGTAAATACCACTTCTACTTTGTGTACAGGGACACCAGAAAGTATTCCAAAGCATTTGTGTTCTATGAGAGGTATTTCTATAAACATATTTAATACCTTTAATGTACTCAAATCTTAATGAAATTGAAATACATTGTTCAAGTTCACTATAGGATGTTTCATATATAAAGTGGAGTAAATACCACCATTAGTTTGTGTACAGGGACACCCGAAAGTATTGCAAAGCATTGTGTTCTATGAGAGGTATATCTATAAACCATATTTAATACCTTTACTGTACACAAATCTTAATGAAATTGAAATACGTTATTAAAGTTCATTATCGGATGTTACATATATAAAATGGAGTCAAGTTCACTAGCGGATGTTTCCTATGCAAAAGGGAGTAAATACTATGACTGTTTTGTGTATATGGACACTCGAAAGTATTCCAAAGAATTGCGTTCTATGAGAGGCATTTCTATAAACCAAATTTTAATAACTTTACTTTGCACAAAGTCTGATGAAATTGAAATACGTTATTCATATGCACAAATGACTGCTTTCTATATAATGTTATAAGATTAGTATTATATTTACAGGGCCACACAAAAATATTCAGTTTCATTAAGAGCTATTAATAAAAATTCTGGAATTGCACTTTCGTTTACATTAAGCGTTTTAACACTTTCTAACAATTTTTAAGTGTGAATATGCTTTCAATTAATGTATCTGTCTGACTGTTCGTCTGCTCATCTATCTATCTGTCCGCACTCAGCTCCCGTAAATGCGTAAATATTTATGGAATATCTTGAAACTCATATATGTTATTCAAGTTCAAGTTCACTATCGGATGTTCCCTATTGAAAATGGATTGAACGTCTACTGATTTGTGTACAGGGACAACTGAAAGTATTCCAAAACGTTGTGTTCTTTGAGAGGTATTTCTATAAATCGTATTTTAATAACTTTACTGTACACAAATCTTAATGAAATTGAAATATGTTATTCAAGTTTACTATCGGATGTTTCCTATGGAAAATGGAGTAAATACTACCACTGATTTGTGTACAGGGATGCTTGAAAGTATTCCAAAGCATTGCGTTCGATGAGAGGTATTTCTACAAACCAAATTTTAATAACTTTACTTTGCGCAAATATTAATGAAATTGAAATATGTTATTCATATGCACTAAAGAATGCTTTCTGTGGAATATAGTATAATTAGTGTTAGTCTCACAGGGGGGGTCACATAAAAATATCAGTTACAACAAGAGCTACTAATAAAAATTTGCTGGAATTGCGTTTTCATTTACATTAAGCGTTTTTAGCACTTTCTAACAATTTTTAAGTGTGAGTATGACTTTAATTTCTTTATCTGCCTGTCCGATTGTCTATCTTTCTATCTGTCTGTTTCCCGCCCCCAACATCCGTAAATATTTTCAGAATTTTAATGATATTTTTTGATGAAGTTCACTATGTAATGTTCCATATTTAAAATGACATTCATAGGTTCTGTACAACTCGTTTGTATACAAGACCAAAAACAAAAAAAAAGTGCCAATGCATTGCGTTTTTGGACAGAAAATTTTAAAAATCACATTTAAATAAATTTTTACTGTAAAAATCATAAAAAAATTGCCATATATTATTAATATTCTAAAATAATGTTTTGTATAGAATATGATATGATTAACCTTCAGATTTACAGGGCTACTCTAAAACATTCAGATAGATTAAGGGTTTCAATTATAATATAACAGGGTTTTTTTTTTTTTTTTTTTTTTTGCGTTAAGCCTTTTCAACATTCAAATAGATTAAGGGCTTCAATTATAATATAACAGTTTTTTTTTTTTTTTTTTTTTTGCGTTAAGCCTTTTTAGCACTTTCCAACAATGTCTAAAAGTGGTTTTAAATTCAATTAGTCAATCTATATACTTTTCAATCCTTCTGTCTGTCTGCTGTGTGATAACGTAGGTAAAGAATATAGAAAGTTCTACGATACAGCAAGTACGTACAGTTGGAAAGTGTTAATAATCAATGCGTATTGCATGATTTTTCGTTCTTATTTCTTTTTAATTTCGTTTTCACGCTCAGAAAATTCACAATGATTATTTTCTTTTTCTTTCCAAGAATTGATTTCATTATATATATATATATATATATATATATATATATATATATATTCATATTTTGTTTTAAGACTGACTAAAAAATTAGAAAAAAGGAACTTTGTTCATTTTCCTCACTTTATACCTTAAATTAAAATATAAAAAAAATTTAACATATTAATTTTTGGAAAAGGAGAAGAAGTTTGACAGTTGAGAATTTTCTGAATATTAAAACGGAATTTAAAAATTAGATAACCAGTAATTCTACAAACGAATATTTCTATGCTATAACATTGGATTTTGGCTTTCGGTGAGGAATAGGTATTTTAAACTCTCAACGATAGGTTTACAAGGCCACGCAAAAACATTTAACTATACTGTACGATGCAAAAGAAAATTGCTCGAAGTGTTTTTGATTAAACTACATATACTAAAACTCCGAATGCCAAATAATTATGTAAAATCATTGGCATATGTAATTTATAGAATCTTCCTTTTTTTTTTTTTTTTTTTTATTTTTTTTATCCTTCAGTGTTGGCAGATCTGAAATATACAGAACTATGCAAAAACATTACATTTAATACGTTATCTTTAATTTTAAAGCTATGAAGATAACTTTTGTAAGTGTTTTTCGTCCATTACTGAGAGGAATATATATTTGAAGTCATCATTCCGGAGAAAAAATATATTCAAGGTTAAATTATCTAATGGGCAAAAACTTTTTTTTTTTTTTTTTTGTTATTGTTGTTCATGTTAGTATTTTTAAAGAAATTTTTTTTATATAAAAATACCTTTTAGACATCCAATGTATATTTCTGTCTTCGATTATTTGTTGTTAAAAAAAAAAAAAAAAAATGCTATAGTAAATTTTTAATACTATTATGAAGTTTCATATTTAAAGGCCTATTAAGTTGTTTAATATGAAATTTTAAGATATACATATAGGTATTAACAGAAGTCATAAATATTTGATATGAATATTAAATGAACGACATAAAGTATTAAATGACCGACAAGAAAAAAATAAAGTAATTTTTTTTTTCCAAATCTGTTTTTATTATAGTAACACTACCCCGTTTTTGTGAATATAACAAAAAATTCTATGGCTGTCACTTAGTAAAATCTCACACAATATAGTGTATTAGTACTACTCTTTCCTCGGCTGAATGTAGTTACATACTTTAACATACAGAACTATTTATTAAGTATTTAGCGTAAGTACAGGGTGGCTATCAAATAGCTTTTTCTGTTTGAAGATTAAAACTAATGAACAGAGTGGAACCAAATTTTATACACAAACTGCAAAAAACATGGGAAGATGATTTCTGCAAAGAAAACAATTAGCGCCAACAGTCGCCTGTAGGGGAGATTTTGGCACTGCTTTCACGTGCGCACTTTGAAATTCGCACAATCAAAGTAGATTATCTAATTTTTCTAATGGACAATTTCCTTAATGGATTGATTTTAGAAATGTTTGGAATAAAAAGTGTCAATATTTACAATAAATGCACGGAAAATGAATTATGTAAAGTTCTATTGATATTCGAATAAAACTACACAAGCAGAAAAGAATGTCATACAGCATTAAATTCATGGAAAATATTCTTTTATTAATCAACAGTGAAATCTCAGGGATCACGTGTAATATGTGAAAATTTACACAATCGAAATAGATTATGCAAATTTCGTAGGGCGTACGTAACAGCACTGCCGAAATTTTCCCTATCGGCGACATGGTCACCCTCTATTGTGATATCAAAGTGTTTCCTTAGCTGGATATTGTGCTGTTTTGTGTTAAAAACATATTTGTGAGCAGAAACGTCAGAACAATTCGCGAAAAAAAAAAAAAATTAAATAAAAAAAAAAATAGAATAAAATTTATAAATATTCTTAACAAATATTAATTTTTGTTCAAAGGTATGAAACTTACTTTTAGCAATTTTGGGATTCGAATCCAAAACCACTGGTTTGGAATTTCAAGCTATTATTTTTCAATTTAAAATTACCATATTTCTTTCTTTGTTTTTAAATCTTTAATTCTTTTTTTAACGTTTAAGTTCTTCTTCTGTAAAATTGACTTGTCTATTATGATTTAATTCGGTAATGTAATTTTATACTTTTATTTTCTTTTACCTCGTAATTGTTGCAAAGCTTCTGCGTAAAACAAAAATTATATTTAGCTGAATAAATTCTTAATTATATTCAAACTGTGTTGCTCATTTTTATTCATTGACATGAATCTTCAGAAAGAGTTAAAAGCCCCCTTTTTTTTTTTAAAGCAATTTAATTAATTAGTTTATCTTTATTGTTATTTGTAGTATTAGTTATTTCATGGGAAATTTTTTTATATAAATAGGTAATTATCTAATCACTTACACTTGATCATATCACACAAAATTTGACTATCTAATAACTTGCATATTTCACTTATCGAATTTGAACGGCAAACAGTCCATTGTATGATACTCAAAAGTTCACTAAATAAATTTATCGAAACCTGTCACAATAACCGATCACTATTGGCAGTTTTATCCAGTCGCTCTTTTAGAGTCGCATTTCATAACTCATTGTAGATAAAAACTAAGTAACTCCTCTCTTCCTCCTTTAGAAAAAAATCTTAAGACTGAAAGCACCTAAATGATAAACGAATAAAATAAAAAATAAATAAGGGGGGGGGGGGGGATTAGACGTAGGTCAGCGGTTGCCCCCCTTCAATAAATCACAACGACGTTATTTCCAATTAGGGGGGCCCTCGGCTTCGGAGTCAGGTTGCGAATCTGTCGGCAGGGCCCCATCCATCATAACTTGGCCCCTAGATAACTTGGTTGACGTCCCAAACAAATATGATTAATCAAAGCTTGGATACGGCGTCTGCCTTGGCGATGATGGCGCTAAAACGGAGGCTGAAAGACGGGTAAGAGGCAAGTGAAGTTCCAGATTATACAAGGCCCGTGGAAGATGAAGTGCCAAAGGGAGTTAGAAAATGTTACGAAAGGGGAGGGGGAATGTATTCTAATTAATAATTTCGTTTTGGGGAAAGGTAGAGGAAGTGGTTTAAAAACGAAAGGAAATAATTATTGCTGTGTAAAATAAGCATTCTACATATACTACAAGCAGACACTTTACCATTCTAGCGAGAGTTTTACAGAGGGAGAAAAATACAGATTAGCCCAAGTACATTACAATAATATTTATGCGTATGTAATTAACTTATCATGCATATAACTACAATTATATTTTTATTTATACATTTTTTATGTATATAAAGCAGAGAACGGTGCACATGATATAATTTTATTATTATTATTATTTTAGTTATAAAAATATCAACTTATAGCTCAAAACGATTACAAAATAAGCAGCGCCAACTGTATGCAGCGGTTAGGCGGCAAAATGCAACCAACGCAACGGGATAGAAACCTTAAAGTCCGAAAGTATATGCAATCATCTGAAACAAAATTTTTAAAATTTAATTTTTTTTTTTTTTTTTTTTTTTTTTTTTTTTAAGTTTTTAATTATAAAGCAATGTAAAAAAATGATTCTTTTCTTTTCTTTTTTAATTCATTTAAATATAGTGAACAGTGAAACGGGCAAATGCTAGTCAAAGTATTAAAGGCTGCATTTTATACAATGAGAGAAAAAAAAGAAAGAAAGAAAGAAGTATGCTGCATTTATCTAGAACGAACAAGTAGTCATTTTCTTAACCCCTAAACTAGAAATACAGATTTCCGCGCTATGCGTATAAAGTAAACAAATAACCTGAATAGACGAAATGATCGAGAATTTCTAGTTTATACTTTTTTAGATAGCGAATCAATATTATGAATATAATGAATCCTTCGTATCGCGAGAAATTCTGTCTTGATTTTCAAGAATTGGGTCATAAACCAAGATTATAGTTACTAAACTCGCCTCTTGTGTTCACATTTATTTGCAGATAATTTTAAATAAGTTTGACCACGACAATGTAGAAAAATAATCTCGGATTCTATTGGGGGGTTCTTAGAACTCATTATCAAAGGGAACTAGAATTTATAAGGATGACATAGAACTGTTTTTACTAGAGCCACAAGTTAGTTTCTAGATGCCATTCTCGGAATTTTTTCTCGGTGTACACATATAGTTATATCATTTTTTACTTCCATTACCCGAATACCACAGGTAATGGAAGTATTGTATTCGGTCCAAAAATTCGGTATCGAGTTTTCATCTGATTTACACGTTTTAAGGTCCCCTGAGTCTATAAAAGTGGTTTTCGGCAATTGGTCAATGTGTGTATGTATGTGTGTATGTATGTATGTGGGGAATTTTCTGAATATCATATCTCCAAAACTAATAAATACAGAACGAAGAAACTTCAGAATTGACACAGGTATGGTGTACAGATGAATTTTCCAAATTTTGGTGAGAAATGGAAAAACAGAAGTTGGTCATCCGAAACCGTAAGTGGGACGTAAGTCTGTTTCTCAAAAACGGCAACGGCTCTAACGATTTTCTTTAAAATTTCTATATAAACACTCTATTAGATGTCCTTTCGAATGATATAGTTAGTT
Source organism: Salticus scenicus (assembly GCA_963930645.1). NCBI lineage: Eukaryota > Metazoa > Arthropoda > Arachnida > Araneae > Salticidae > Salticus > Salticus scenicus. Next base: position 297,960,528 of record OZ005648.1, read on the forward strand.
GGTTCAGGAAAATTGATAGGGGTCTTGCATAAATAGCTCAATTTCAGGTCTCGCAACTGCGTTCCTTTAAAAACGGCAGCACGAATTTTTTTCAAACTCGCATAATAACTCTCTTTTAGATACCCTTTCATATGTAATTGTCATTTTCCGGTCAATAATTGAGTTTGTCAAGTTTTGGTGAAAGACTGTATCTCAAAAATGGCTCTAACGATTTTCTTGAATATTGCTACATAAACCCCTTTTCAGATACATTTTCACATGTATTACATGTTTATTATAAGAATATTAACAATCATCCTGATTGGGTAGATCTGTTTTTGATCCTGGAAGCAATTTTTTTAAAAAACAACTCTACCGATTTTTTTTTTTTAACTCGATATTGTAAGTTAGCTCAATTTTATGTCTTCTGATCACATTATCTTCAAAAAGTGTATAATATCCGTGTAACAGTAGGTAATTTAAGTTGTGTGATTGTTTCACACCAGATTTTTAAAAATATTTCTTTTTACGATTCATATTGCGATCAATTGATAATTTTACGTTGCAACGAAATTCAGGCTGAAAGATAGGTAAATAGTAAAGTTCCAGATAGTACATAATCCGTAAAAAATAAAGTGAAGAAGAGATTGGAAAATGTTACGAAAGGGAGAAGGTGTATTCTAATGAATAATTTTATACTGGAAATAGAAAAGAAAAGATTTTAGAAGCGAAAGAGAAAATATTTCTGTGTACAATGAATATTTTAAACATGCTTAAAGCTGACACTTTAACATTTTAATGACAATTCTGCAGTAATAAATAAATAAATAAGAGGAAGTATGACAGATCAAGCTAAAGCACTTTACCATAATATTTATGTACATAAAAAATATATATCACGTATATCCAACTTCTGGCATATTAAATGGTAATGAAGTTTAGAGTGTTTTCTCATAGATAGCTTTTTCAATTATTGTTCTATTTTTCTTTTCTTTTCTTTTTTTCTTTTTTTTTTAATATAAATAAAAATGTTATATGTCAGGATTTATCTGTATTGCTTCTCTAGTTGGTTCTTTTTACCAGCTTACATTAATCATTTGATTATTACGCACTACAATAAAAAAATAAACTAATAAAAATGATTACATAGATGATTTGGTTAAATTCAATGAAATAAGATAAAAAATGCCTGAATAGAATCCATTAATTCATTCGTCGAAAAATATTCAGCATGATAAAAAATTAAAACAAAATTTATAAAACAAAGTTTTAAAGCTTACACTATAAAAGATAGTTTCTTAAAAATAAGTACATATTGTCTCAAAATAGCTCCAAAACAATATATACTTAAATTTGAAAACCCATGTACTCATTTTAGAATATATTCACATGCTCAAAAACGGGGTTGACCAATAAGAATCCCAGTATCCCCATGTTTGACATGTCAGTATACTCCAAAATGAGTACATGGGTTTTCAAATTTAAGTATATGTTGTTTCGGAGCAATTTTGAGACAATTTAGCTCATTTTTAAGAAACCATTTTTAACATTGTATAACACAATACCATTAAAATTATAAAATATCATGATGAAATATCTTGAAAGAACTTTTAAATTATAATTTACATCTTTTTTTCAAAGAAAATTCTTGAATTTTAAAGATTCTGATAGAAAATTATTAAATACAATATACAGCTACACTTCGCAGCTTATAAAATTGCTTGAAAAATATTATAAAATCAAATCAAATAGAATTCTAGAAAATAAGAATTTCAAACAAAGTAGCTACGTTTAATAATAATAATAATAATAATCCCCCTCTTTTTTTAATAACAGTTCACTTTGTTCGTTTTGAAAGGATCGTACAATTTTATAGCTTTTGTTTTATTCATGCATTAATCTCCCTTTTGTAACTACAGTAAATTTAAAAAGGGGTTTCATTATATTAAGCAAAATTATTTGATGCGGCACTCACACGACTTTTTATTACTTTGCATTTGAATGCTGTAAAGACAGCTTGCAGATAAAGTGGTGAGATGGCAATTACCATATATAAACCTGTTTCAAAAACATTTCAAGGTAGTAAGGAATATACCATAATATACTTGAATAACACGTATAAAGTTTTTAATGTTTCTGAAACGGCATTTATTGAAATTAGAACGTGAACAGTCAGACAATCATATAAACACAAACCAAAACCATAAACTCTCTCAAGTTTGGTGAAAAGTGTTAAATAAGTGAAAAGGAATTTAGGACAGTATTTGTCAAAAAGTATCAGCATTTTTACAGAGTGGAGCTCGAATAAATAATGGCCGATTTTATTGCGTTTCTATAAAAGTTCGTGCCCGATTTCATAGATGACATTATCCCTGATTTAATTAGTTATACTTTATAGATTAGTACTAAAGATTACTGAGAGACAAAACATTGTTAATATGCTGTTGTTTTACACTATTTAAAAACTTACATGCATTTCGAAACCCGATTTCTTTGCAGTTCTTACAACACACACTTTCATTGCATGCAACTTAGCCTTTGCCACAAATTTTTCTCCTCCAAATTTTTATTAGCATTATTGTTATTATTACAATGTAAAATCCATATTTCATCTCCAGTTGTGACTTGAATAAAACAAGTAATATTAAAGTCAATTTTTTAAAATCAATTACTTCTTACAAACACTATCGGATAAAGTTTTTTTTTTAATTTAAATAATTTTGAATTAGGAAATAAAAAGCGCGCGTGAAAAATGAAATAAAAATATTTATAAGATTTAAAAAAAAAAACTTTTTATATACCATGTTTTAAATTTTCTGATGAATCATAGAGCTCTTATCAATGTGCATAAAATTTTTAAAGTGATAATGAGGTCAATTTTTGTGAGATGCATAATTTAACTTTTTATAATTTTTTAATGTTCACATTTCATTAGATGTATTTATTTTTATGTCGAAGGAAAATGAACTCGTATATATATTTTTTTTTTTTTTTTTTTTTTTTTTTTTTTTGCAACAATTAAATTATAGCTAATATTTTAATGGCTATTATAAAGCTATTGCGATGTTATTGTTTTCATATTTTAATTAATTATAAGAAAACTAATAAAAAATTCGACAATCGGACTTCGAAGTATTGTGTTGTCACCGTGTTCTGAGCAATCCTGAAAGTTTCAAATTTCTAGCTAGTCGGGATGTTAGTTAAAAATCGATTGCAAGATTTGTACAAGATATAGGGATAGTGTGAACTAATAGTAGGAACAGAAAAAGATTCATTTTTTCTTTTATTTTTTATTTTTTCCCCTTTCCCTTTTTTTTTTGGGGGGGGGGGGCAGCAAGAAAAGGAACATTGGAAATACGGTTGAGTTCGTTTTGTCGAAACGTACGGGACTCATATGGGATCAAAGTCAGCGTTACCAACTTATAGGGACTTTTTTATTTAATAATCACCACTAATTTTGAAGACTGATGTTTGGTATACAAATATATAACACAATATAGTTAATAATATTTATCTTTATATCTATGGATTATATTGATCTAAATCTAAAAAAAAAAAGTTACGTATGAAATAGCGCACGAACTTTTGTAACAATCAAATATTATTTGTGAGATTGAAATTTCGATAGCTAGAGTTTTTTTAATTGACAAATATTTGCATTTGTTATTATTTATACACAAATTTGCGCAAATAATAACACAGATACAAACCTGTCAATTCATGTACTCCTACTCTGCATTTTATATTATGTTCTTATGTGGTAGTAGTCCTAATTTTTACTCGCGATAACAATGTCTTTGTCATTATTATTATTTTTTTTTTTTTTTCCTTCTTGGGAGTATTTTTATAAGGGTGCTCATGTTTCTCGAATCGGGCAAGTGCATTTTAAACCCTATCTTGTTACAAGTTTGAGAGAAAGTTAAGAAATATGCTACTAATTGGAAAACTGAGAATTTCCCTAATCTGATCTCTGTAATCCACTCACATTGTTCAGTGCTGTTTTTATCAGCGCAGTTTTTTGCAGGGATGTTAAAAGTTTTTTTTTTTTTTTTTACGAAGGAAGTATTTTTTTTTTATCTTCAAAATAATAATAATAACAATAATAATAATAATAACAATAATAGCAGATTACGTGGTTTTAAAATTAAAATTCCAGATGCACATAATAATTAATTACTTAAGAATGTAATAATTAATTAATTTCAAGAACAGATTAATTAATCAATTAAGGGTGAAAAATAGAATTCTACGCTATTTAATGCAAATATCGATTCTGAAATAATGCTGGAATTAACGTTAAATGTAAAAAAAAAAAAAAAAAAAAAAAAGTGATTTTTTTTATTTTTATGTAAATTCTTTAGAAAAAGGAATATATATAATAAATAATATAGTTATTGCAACTAGTATACTATCCTAATCTAATATTGAATTTGTTACTTTGTTTCGACAAAAGAGAAATAATTCGTAAATTTCATTTGGAATTTTTTTTTTTTTTTTTTTTTATCATTTCATAAAGTTTATCTTAGATTACTTTTTTTAAAATATATTTTTAATAAACTTAGTAGTTTAATAGTTTATGATAAAACCAGAAAATTGATTCTCATATATGTAGTTCTATAAGGATTTTATGTAATTACTGTCCCGCATATACTCTTCAAAAACAACGAAAAATTGCTTTTATAAGTTTAAAATATAAAATCGTGTTAATAAAAATTTTTAATTTAATTTTTTTTTCATCATCGAATTTTTCATATATAAAATATGTGTCCAATCTCTCAAACGTGTTATGGGTAGATTAAATCGTTTCTTGACCATTATTCTAAAAATACCAATATTAGGACCACATTATCCTTTAAAACTCTAAGCATGTGTATTTTGATAACAATAATAATAATAATAATAATAATAATAATAATAATGCTTTTGGTAGTATTCGTTGTACGAATTACGTTGTACGAAGTTTTAAAAATAGAATTTTTTTCTTAAGTGCCCTCAATAATAAAAAGGAAAAACCCTCCTAAGCAATTAATTGAAAATAAAAAATGTAAATGATAAATATCAAAGTATCAAATTTGTTGTTGTTTTTAATTACAGTTTTCTCGTCATAACTTTTTCTATAGAACCTTTTTTTAAGCAATATAATTTGTATCAACTTTCCAGTAAGAATATAGGATTAAAATATTAACAGTATAATGCTTCACGTAAGTTTTCTTGACTGTTCGTACTGCTAAAATAAATTCCTCAAAGCCGTTTTATTTTGCGATCATACTCTGAAGTTTTCTCTTCGTTTATGCCCTACTTTGAAGTTTTTGCAAATTCATCTGTAAAATAAAAAAACTATGAATGAAATTCTGTCTATGACAGAATTTAATTTACTACGACAGCGCTACTTATTTGTATTTTAATGCCCTTACGAAAAAAAAAAAAAAAAAAAAAAAAAAAAAGGCGCTCAGTAACATTTTTAAACACATAATCAATAATGTATTGATTTTTAATTCCAAATAAATTAATAAAATTTGAATGTATTAATTGTATAGTATCTTCCCCTATTCCCCTAATTGCTTAATACTCATTAACTAAATATTTTAATTAGTAAAATAATCTTAATAACAATTTTGTATTTATTATTAATAATTAACAGTTATAATTTCTACAGGACAAAAAATAATATTTAAAAAGCTATAAACCAATTATTCGATACTTAAATTATACTCAAAATCTATCACCGATTAATTAATATTAATTCATTAATTTCTCAAAAACATAATTAAAAACAATATATTCATCTTATAAATCGGAAAATAACACACATTTTAAATAAATTTTACAGTTTTAGTCAAAATAATCAGGAAATATGTAGTCGAGACCCGTTGGCTCTGTGGTCAGAGTACACAACTACGAACCCGAAAGTTGTGAGTTTGATCCTCACCGATGGGGAGTGAAAATGTATATATATATATATATAAGTTTTTACGGATTTCACAAAATATTTTAAGATAGAGTAAGAAATTAAATGGTAAAATTGGATATTGGCAGGCAATTTCGAAGTGGAGCTCTATTGGTAATGACGCAAAATAGCAGATTAAAAGAAATAGTCCTGTCGCACTAAAAAAAAAAAAAAAAAAAAAATGTGCATCCAAACATTTGCAGCTCTTCCAAATTAAATTTTCTTCAATTGTTATATAATATATTTCCTTCAATGTCGTATTATTATTATTATTAGGGTTTATGCCAGCATTAAACATTTATTCCACAAGACCAAAAAGATTTTGGATTTAGTGATTCAAAATCTAGTCACGACAAACGTAAAAAGTTCACATTTTTTATGCGTATTTTTAGAGCTTACATCAATTTTTAATGCAGAAAAACAACGGAGACATTTTAATTTTATATATTTTAAATACAATATTCGAATTATATATTTCTTAATTTAAAGTTTACACCTATTTGTATTTAAAATAAACTGTGCAAACATCATAAATTTCAAAAAACACAACGATTGTTTTGGGTCGAAATAATTAATCACAACCATTTGTTCGAGGAAGAAAAGTAGACACGAGTACAGCAAGACAGCTACATCGCAGTGTAACAGCCTCGAGGTAGCACTGATACAGAACCTTAAAGATAAAAATACCATGGAGTTGATTACTGATTACTGAGCTGTACTATCGTTGTTTACAAACAAACAATTGAAAGTTAGAATTGGAAGATTGTCTTAAAGACGTGGATTGAGATTTCTTAAGTTTTATTTATTTTATTTTATTGAACCGACATTTTGTTATTTACGAGACATCAGTAATATACTTACACACACGCACATATGTGTGTGTGTTGTTCTGTTTTGTTTTCACATTTTAAATATAAATAAATATATAAATAAAAACACAGGTTTATAAAAATATTTTAGGCTACAAATTTGTCGTCTAAGTCTATAATTTTCACGACACTTGTGGATGACTTGGCGAAAATTACCGCCTTGTCACCATGCTGACGTAAACCCTAATTATTATTAGTATTATTTTTTCTTCTTATTATTATTTTACTAATCAATTTTTATTATTTTTTTCTTCCATTCTGTTTCCTGTTTAGGATATTGCTTCGGTGAGTATTTAAAATTTTTACCATGTAACTTATTTATTTATATATTGTAATGCAATCACATTAAATATAGATATTGAAAATGATTATTATAAATTTTAGGTTGTATTAAATAAATATCTTCATTTAGAAGAAAAATATATAAGTAAAAAATATAAGTAATATACAGTCGGTAACAAAAGTATCCGAACACTAGCAAAAATTCCTGTGTAGAAAAGGTAGAGTTAATACTGTTTTGTTAAATAAATCCTTGTCGAATCATGTTCTTAGTCAGTCTAAAAACAGGATCCGAGAAGGGTTTATTTAACAAAACAGTATTAACTCTACTTTTTTTATATAGGAATTTTTGATAGTGTTCGGATACTTTTGTTACTGACCGTGCAATTATACATAATTTTTATATAAGTTTTAAAATACCCTTTAAACATTTTTTTTTTCTTTTTTACAATTCAGGGTATAGTAAAAAATAATTTTGTAACGTTTATCTTTTAACTTTTATAACTACGTACAGTCGGTACAAAAGTATTTGAACACATCATGTTCTTAGTCAGTCTAAGAACATGATTCGACAAGAATTGATTTAACAAAACAGTATTAACTTTACTTTTTTACATAGGAATTTTTGCTAGTGTTCGGATACTTTTGTTACCGATTGTATAAACCTCCGTACGGTTTTTGAAAAGTATTATATTATGTACCAAAATATTCTTAAAATAACTTAATCAACTATATTTAAAATTAAATAATTAATATTGTACATTATTTACTGTATTTCATATTAATTTCATAAAATTATTTTAATACTTAGATTATTGTATAAATTAACGTGTCACAGTAGAATCACGATTCAACATGTCTCATAATTAATTTTATCATTAAAAATTTATTTTTCTTTATTATATAATATTATACTTATTTTACTTTACGATAAACAATAAATTTATCATGATTGTTACAAAATTAAACACTTAAAAACATTAACCACCTATTTTAAGCCTCTGTTAAAAATTAATTCCATTCATCATTTCACAAAAAAGGTGCTAATTTAAACTAATTAGGCTGCAACCAATATTTTTAGATATTTGGTGCTAATTTTTAGCCATTTTAGTTGAGAATACCATACTACAAAAATAGTGAAGTCTAGCAACAGATTTCTAAAAATATTGGTTGCCACTACTAAATTGACCTAAATTGGAATCATGTCTGTTCGAAATATTGAACTTAGTTTTAAACAACGTAATGTTTAAATTCTGCTGATGTATAAGCTTTTTTTTTTTTTTTTTTTTGCCTTTATTTAACTTTATCTCACCGTCCGTCCTTTCTTTTTTTTCTCTTTTCATAATTCTCATCTAATCATATTTGCTGAATCAACTCTACTATCATGGCTGGATATTTCAGGGGGTAAGTTTCTTCTTCTTTTTTGTATGTCAATTATTATATATATATATATATATATATATATATATATATATATATATATATAATAGATATATATATATATATAAATAAACCAATTCTATCCCACAAATTCAATTCACATGATTTTTTTTTTCAAATACTTGTATACTAATAGTTAATACATATATACGAAAATTACGTTACGTTTATATACATAATATATAAGATTACGATACGTTAACACATATATATAAGAAAAGGAAGAAAAAATGCAGTTCTTGATAAGAAAATAAAAAGTATCAGACGATTCTTTTTTTTTTTTTTTTTTCTTAATACTTGCACACTAATAGTTAATACATATATACGAAAGAAAATTACGTTACGTTTATACATATATATAAGATTACGAAAGATTAACACATATATATAAGAAATGGAAGGAAAAATCTAGTTTTTGATAAGAAAATAAAAAGTATCAGACTCTTTTTTTTTTTTTTTTTTTTATTTAATTATTTTTTTTCCCTTATAATATAGTATGGGGAACGTAGGTGTTCGTGAAAAGATAGTTAGTGTGTTTATTAGTTTGTTTATATATGTAAACATTACCTCATAAAAGAATAATCATAAACACGTCGAACCGGGAAGAACCCTATTCATTTGCAACAATATAATTTGAAAACTTCGTAATTATTCTAAATTTACATGAGTTTTCTTAACATGAGAGAAAAGAAAACTAAAGTTTTCAAAACTGTGCATCATGAAAATAAAAAAAATCATGTGTGATACTCACATGAACATTACTAAATATCAACATTCTACAAAGAAAAAAATAATAATAAATAAATAATAATAATAATAATAATAACACATTCCAAAATTAAGATCATCCTAACATGATAGAATAAACAATATTTCACATAAACTTATTATAGGAATTATTGCACTGAATAGTATATGCAAACTAAAATACGAAACTAATCCCGGTAAATTCAAACAGCAAAACATTTCAGTCCGAGACTGTGCCATGTGATGGGCGAGTTTATTGCTCTCAAAATGAATATAATATACCCTGTAGTAGAAATGTATTAAAACACAATTATATGATGGAAAACATAGCACCGAAACCACCTATGCCGAATAGTTTAATAATAATTTTCTTAATAACTAGTCAATTATGCTAGTATAATCTCATAATAACTTTCTGCAAAAAAAAAAATAAATAAATAAATAATATATATATATATATATATATATATATATATATATATATATATATATATATATATATATAATAGATAACGTAATAAAATTTAATCTTAAAATTTAGCAATTAATAGAACTAAAACAATAACAGCACACTAAAATATAGAACTGAATTTAACATAGAGGAAAGAATGACACAAAAAGTTGCGATATAGATAAGGAACCAATGAGTTGCCATAGTAACTTAAAATACTTACGCCGACCTGAAGGATAATAAAAAAGGACCATTAAACTTGTGAAAGAGAAAAAAGATAATAAACCTCATAATCAATTGGATATAAATGCTTAAAATTAGAAGCATACAATTCAAGGGGCGCATACTTCATAAAGCAGAGAAAGCTGCAACGATTTCTATATATATATATATCCTTATTTTTATTTAAAAATGAAGTAAACTATTTACAATGTAAATTTTATTCACTTATTTGTTATTTATTTATTTATTTATTTATTTTTATTTATTTATTTATTTTTCATTCCATGCTGTCCATCATTCTTGCCTTTGGTATTTATCTTTTGTGGTGATTTTAACAGTTTGTAAGTACTTTTTGTTTATTTTATATAGGGTAAGTGCACCAGTGATTGACGCTTTTAGAGCAATCTCTGATGTTTTTAATGTTCTAGTCATCAGAAAATATTTTTAGAAATCTTAAGTTAGTACATATGGTACGAAAGACATTGAGAACCACATATATGTTAAAATATATACATTTATTACTATTATTATTTTTTTTTTTTATGAATATTTATTTGACACCCACTTAGTGTTCCAGTAATTGACGCAGCCATGTTTTCATTTTATCAGTAATTGGCCCCCTATGTTCCAGTGTTTGACACTGCTAGTTATTCATTTTCCCAGCTATTAGCACCCTATGCTCCAGTGTTTGACATAAAATGTTAAAATCCTTATATGTAAAATATATGATTTTATTATTTTTTTATTTATTTATTATTTCGGGATATATGTCAATTACTAGAGCATGCCAATCACTGGAGCACCTACGCTAATATTTGTTTTGATTTAAAATTGAAATACAGAAGATCAATACTTTTTTTAATATCTTTGACTAATTGTTTAATTTAAGCTATTGAAAATTACCCTTTGTTTCATAAATGTTATTATGTAATTTATGTGAATATTTTATATTATTTTAATTCATTTATTTATTTTTGGTATTTTGTTTTTAAAAATCGTTAGAAGTAATATTAAAAAGATTATTTTTGCAAAAAACTGCTATTTATTATTTTCATTATTTTTTACAGATTTACAAAAACAAATCAAAAGAAAAGATGCTTTTATTAATGTTAAAATTTAATAAAAAATTCTTTAAGTTAAATGTTCACACTATTAAAAAAAAAAAAAGAAAAAAAAAAGGTAAATTAAGTAAATTTGGGGGAAAAATAATAATATTAATATCCCTTAAAAAAAGATATTTGACAATAATCTGTCTTTTATGGATAACACAGGGCCACTTCAAATTAATATCAGCCCTTCTAAATTTAAATGATTCCCAACTTTCGTTATACTTTCTTTCACATTTAACAGAATAAAGTATAGGATTTATAAGAAAAGTTTCAATTTTCAATTTTTGGTTAATTTATACGCTTTGGGAAGTCCAAAACATGATTTGATTATTTTTAGAAGTTATGTGAGTGCGTGACAAAAATTTTGTGGCAGGTCTAATTCAAGAACAGAATTTATTACAAAGATCTAATAATTTGATAGAATTTAATTCTACGATCTCGCTCAATAACAGAATTTATATGTAACTGAATCTTGGCATAAACAACAATTGAATCTTGCCTATGAACTTTTACTTCAATTCGCTCAACAGATTAGCGCTGTCATTCCATTTTCCCCCCATAATTTTTAATATGACAGTATTTGAAGAAATTTCATATAAATCGTTGTTGCATGAAATATTTATTTTTAACAGTAAATAGTCAAACAGGAAAAAAAGTTTGTTTATGTAGGAACATTGGTTTCGCCTCTTAGTGGGATGTACCCTCCCTCCATTTTATTGTAAAGTGTAAATTTACAATATGGATATTTTTCAAAAGAATTCGCGAATACTTTGAAAACGAATGGCTGAATCATAGATCAGCGATAATTTGAAACGGAGTTATTCATTTTATTTTAGTATTATTATTGTAGGGGGGGGGGGACTACATAAATTTATATTCTTAAATGTCGTTTGCCAGACATAAAATTGAGATTATTTTGACATTTAGTGAATTGTCTGCATTCATCATAGAAAATAATTTTAACAAATAACTCGCACATATCTCAAAGAAAAAAGAAAAAAAAAAAAAACATATATCCGTAAACTTTAAATATAGCTAACATAAATACCTAAAAACCGATTTCTGGAATTTTAGAAATTCCGCCCCCAAGGGGGGGGGAGGGGGGGGCAAAACATGGTTACACATGCACGAATCGTGATTTCACACACACACACACACACACACACATACACAAAACTTCATATCTCAAAGAAAAATATCATATATATACGGGATATTTTAGCTTTAAAATATAGCTAACACAAATACCTAAAAAGTGATTTCGGAAATTTTAGAAATTCGGTCCCCAACAAGGTGTAGAGGGTAAAACGTGATTTAAAATGCACAACAGGTGATTTCACATAACCCTTTATATATCAAACAAAAAATAGACATCCGTACGATTTTTACTTTAAAATATAAGAAATTCAAATATCGAAAAAGAATTTTTGGAATTTTAGTTGTTCACGAATTTTGGTGTGAAGCTTGGATCCAGAGTCTTTACAATAAGAAGAGGTTTTGCAAAAATTCCCCCCTTTCCCCTGGAGGGCGGACGGCAATAATACGTTGGAGAGCATAACACGACTTATAATTGCTTTACAGTAAAGAAATTGCACATGGGGAGACAAACTCAATTGCAAAAATATAAATAAATAAAAACAAATTTGTCGATTTCCGATTTTTTTTTTTTTTTTTTTTTTTTTATCAGAGGGTACAGGATTTTGCGGATTTTGCAAAAATAGTTTTTCAAGCGTAGTTCTGTCCCAAATTATCTCAGGACGACAATTTTTTGGTATCTGTTTTGGCTATGTGTACCCAACACGCGTTATAAAGGGATTTTGCGAAGTGTCCCCCCTTCTCACTCTTCGGGATCGGGGGGTTAAGAACACATTTTCAATTATAACTTTCTTCTAATTTATCTAAGGAAGGGGATTGTGCTGTGTATTAATTGGTTATGTGTGCCTAAAACACTTTATAAATAAATTTTGTAAAATTCTTCCTTTCCCTCTAAGGGGGGTGGAGGGACAAAAAGCACGTTTCCAAGCGTAATTCCATTTAAAATTATCTCGGAAAGGTAATTTTTTGTTATGTAGGTGTACTAAGTTTATACAACTACACGCACTATAAATTGATTTTGCGAACTATCCATTTCCACTCCCCCCCCCCTCCCTTTTTGAGGGGAGACAAAAAACACGTTTTCAATAGTAACTCTGCTCTAAATTATCTCAAGAATGGGATTTTTTGATATGTGGGTTGGGTATGTATACCGAACACACACTATTATAAGGGAATTTTGTAAATCCCCCCCCCTTGGATGGAGGGGGGCAAAAAGATTTTTAATGAATTTCAATTAATCCTTTTTTTAATTATTTTATGAGATTTTTATAATAATAAGTTATATGTAATTTCAAGAATTAATTTAAATATTGTGACCAACCAAGCGCGCAACGTCTGCTAGTTTGTATATAAAACAGTATCATATTTGTATAACCTTTCAGTGTGAGATTAATATAAGCTTTGCTACTTTTAATACAATTATGAAGTTGTGGTAAAAAATAAAACTTCAATTTTTTTTTTTTTTTTTAAACAAATTTTAATTAAATAATGATAACGACTTATTATTATTTGTTGTTAATAAGTATTAATTAAGTTGATATTTTTGGGTTTAGATTAGAAACTTTTATCACAACTTAATCAAACAACAATAATTTCAATATTGTTAATATTAATACAATCAATATAAATGCTATTTATAGTAAATTGACGCTTGTGTCATATTAATATTACTAAAATTGCAGCATAACTGTAATGAGCTTGTTAGGAAAAATAACAGCTGAAAACAGGAAACAACGTATTAACCGGATACGTAGTATACTTTACATATATATAACATTAAAAATATATATTATCAACTTCTTGCCATCATAATTACGACACACATGTAACGAACCTTAACTATATTACAGTAATTTGCAGAAAATAGCCCAAGCTTAGAGAAACTGTCAAAGTTCCTGTGCAGGAGAAGCATTTATCTCATTGAGAATCAACTACTAAATAATTCGTGACAATTCCAAACCAATAAATTTTACGTTAGCTTCTCGTCTCACAAACCACTGAATATATTAATATTATTAAAACTTAAATAATTATTTCTCGAGACCGTGTACATGCCTCTTATCCAGGTAACATATACCGGAAATGTCATAGTAGTACCACTGTTGTACTAAATAATATTAATTCACTGCGTACTTTGATATCAGCGTTCTTTCCGAACAAACCCTCATAATAATAAATATATTTACTAATCAACAAAACCTACCCAGAAAGAAGTAATAAAAAAAGTATATCTAATTACGTTCGGAAATAGCGTCTATTTTCGATAGAAGGAATTTTTCAAGTGATAAATTTTATCAATGAATTTTTTCGAGGCTGCCGCACGACCTTGCGTACTATTATTTATTTAATTATTTATTTATCTTCTTCGCCGACGCTTTTTTTCTATCCACAATGCACGCACACCTTGGCTAGGAAAAAACAAAACAAAAAATAAGAAGTTAAAACCATAAAAGAGACAATCCCTAGAGGCAAATTGTCGTTGAGAGCAGACTTGGGTGGGCCCCTCTGATAATGCTTATGGATGACAGGCGATTTCAAAAGCTGTCATTAAAACCACTCAGAAGGCTGGGTGTCGACCGAACTTTCGAACAATTATCGGTCCAAGATAAGTATAATAAACGCAAAAGAGATTTAAATCCAACTGCTGAATTGCTCCTGGTGGAACAGACTTGATTTTTTTTTTTTCTTTTACTATTCCCCTTCCCTCCTTATTTCATCTATTCTGTTTCAGTAGAGGAAGTGCTTAATTTTATTTTAATCGATAACGAGTAATTCTGTAATTCGAAAACATCCCTTGACGATCTAGTTTTTACGTTTAGAGGGAAAGGTTTTATACACGTAAAGCTTACTTACGCTATTGAGCATTTTACCATAATTCTGTCGTTAAAAATGGAATAAATATACCGTAATATACCAAATTATATCTCAATCGTTACTGAAAGAAAAAAAAATTGTCTTTTAAAAATTATCGTCGTATGAAAGTGAATCTTTTTACTTAAATCAATTTCGTAATTACAGCTGAATATGATTAAGAAACTCTCGATTGATTGGCATTCAATGATTTTAATTTTATTTTCTCAATAATACATTACGAAACTTATTATGTCAGGCAAAAACTCACTGTAATGCATACCTCATTACATGTATATTTTTCGATAGAATAGAAATTCTACTACAGCATTTTATTGCTAATATTAAAATAGTTAATTTTTAACCATTGAATTTCCGATCATTTCACTGGGAACTTATATGTTTTAGATTTGTTCTTTAATATTGTTCTTGATTTATTCATTTGTTTTTCGTTTATTTGCTGAAGTCTTGCATAAGATGTAGTACGGAAAGAAAAAAATAAATATTCAAATGTTAGATCATTATTTCTGCCTTAAAAGTATAAAATTGCTGGCATTCATTATGCTTATATTTTTTTATGATATCTATTTTTTCAATATATACCTATTGATCTGAAGGGTTGTGTGTTGTGTATACATATTACTTTCTGTCACTTTCGAATTACTAAAAAAAAAAAAAAAAAGAAAAGAAAAGAAAAAAAGCGTAAATACGGGTAGAACCTTTTAGAAAGACTACAGAAAGCAACCTATACAAGCCTTGGTCTCTAGCGCAGACAATTGACACTAACCTCTACGCCAATTTTTATTACGCATGACATACCTCTCCTCTCATCCCCGTTTTAATATAATAACAGAAAAACCTGACGCACGCGCAATAGCCTGGAAAAGACTGAAAATAGACAATGATAACATTTCATATTGTCAATATCGTCAAAAAATATTTTACTCTTTAATTATACAGGTACTTATGTCTTAGTTTTTACTCCATTATTCGAGAACCAATAAACTTTAATCTGCATACATAATTCGAGATTGAACTTTTTTTTTTTAAATTGATATTTATATCAGTTAATGATTTACACTTTGGGTAAATCTTTTTAATAAAATGCTTAATAAACGTAATATAATATCCATCAATATGTAGGACTATTGCTGTAATTTTAACTTTTTATAAGAGATAGCATAATATTATTTAACAGTACGTTATTGTGCGTTTGGATATTTGAAAACGAGCTACTTAGCATTCTTCCATATTTTTGCCCGCATTCAATTTTTAAATAACCTTTAGTTTTAACTGTGCATTGAAGTGTCGGGGGATCCAAAAGTAACAAAATATATATCATTCAAAAAGTGCAGACTGTATCTCCATGCGGTTTTCGCAGAAGAGAAGATGGAGAGTTTATAAATCATTTCAGATTTGCGGATGATATCGTACTGTTTGCTTGTTTTCTCTTTGAGGATTCGCCAGAAATGCTTCTGGAATTAAACAAAGAAAGCAAGCAGGATTGAAAATAAACCTCAGAAAGATAAAAGTTACATCAAATTCCGTTGTTTCTCCACAGAAAATCACTGTTGATATGGATGATTTAGAAAAGGTTAGCAGTTATACTACTTATCTGGGTCAAGTCTTTTCGATGAACATCGTGAAAGAAATTAACAGCCGAATTAAACTTGAATGGAGAGCATTCGAAAGAAAGAGCTATATTCAAAAGTGATCTTCCAATTTGTTTAAAAAGAAATATTTTTAATTAATGTACTTTGACTATTTTAACTTATGTTTCAGAAACTTTGACATTAATGTGTAAAACTATACAAAACTTAGAGAAACATAGAGAAACCCACAAAAAGCATGGAGAGATGCATGTTAAGATTCCCCTGAGAAGTCAGAAAGCGAAAAACCTGCATTAGGGAGCAAACCAAAGATATTGATGTTATTTATAGAGTTAAGAAGCTAAAGTGGAGCTGGACTGGGCCCCTTGCGAGAAGAAATGATGATACATGGACCACCAAAGTCTTATTTAGGCTATCGAGAGAGAAGAAAAGATCGAGGAAGAGACTACTGTGTCGTTGGAGAGATGAAATTTTCAAGTTTGGAAGAGCAGAATGGAGAAGAATTGAAGAACTAGAGCAGATTGGTACCACTTGGAAGAATGCTTCATTCTACAGTGGATTATGGAGGAATCCATCATGTAACGAACTGCGTAAATGACTCTCCAGCAGTGAGGATATTGATGCGAAGCCATTAACTGCGCATGTGCCTGTAACAATACCACCATGCCATATATCGGTCAACACATTAACTCACTAGGTTTTAATATAACGCCGCTACAGCTAAGATCTCCTTTTCATTTGGGCACACCTTATATAAGAGAAAATATTAGTTAATTTTTTACTAACAGATTGCACTTTATTCGTAGCATCCTCTCACATTTTTAACAGATCCACATTCTCAAATGAGGCCATATTGAGAATACTGAAGCTTTTTTTGTGTGTGTAAGAGAGAGAGAGAGAGAGAGAATTCTCAATGATGTGCAACGTCTGACAGACATTCTTATGGATGACATCTGTCACATTGAGCATTTATAGTCCTAGTTACGTTAGTGAATGTACTGTGCCACTGTAAAAAAGTAATTTTATAAGCAAAACTCCACCTGATGGAGAAAATTTAAACTAATTTGCTAAAAAATATTTTGTTACCTAAAAAAAAATCTCAAATCTTTCTGTGCATTTTAGTGAAAACCACTTAGTGCTACAATCAATACTTTTTGAATAATATTTTTTTTGTTTTTCCTGTGACATTTGAATCACGCGGTATATCTTTAACTAAATGTACATTATAAAAAATCTTATTAAAAAAATAATTAAAAAATATGGTGAGAATTGGAATGAATCTTCTAAAAAGGCAAAATCCCAGCTACAGTAATACTATTTTGCTCACCAGAAGATATCGTTAGAAGCTATTTTATTGCGCATTTATGCAAATTTATGTCCAATCTCTTTTACGCTTTTCCACGTTTTTGCCCTATTACTTGAAGCTCGTATACATTCACTAATTGTCCTTTACTCAGTTCCGTATTTCCCCACTCTCTCGTCAAAGCAAGCAGTAGTGACAGAAGCCCATAAAAAACATTTTCAGCGTGACGGGGCTATTTGCTCACGCAGTTTACCCCCCACGGATTTCTGTAGATTTGTGGTCCTCTATTTGCCACTAAATATTTTCCGCCTTCAGGTATTTTACGATGGTTCTTCTCTTTCTGTCTCAAAACAGCCCTTGTTTTCAAATCGTTCGTTTTTTTCTCCTTTTAAACAAATCGCAGTGTCTCAACGCTGACTAAATCCTTGATCCTTTACGATTTATTTTTACGGTGGCGGAATTCCGAAATACTGGTGAAATATGTGGAATTTATTTTTCATTATTACTATTCTTTCTTTTGCTAGTCTGCATCCGCATTGTGGTGGGCCCATTATCGTGAGCATTTTTTGTTTTAGCTTAGGATTTTTTTTTTTTCCCGAATCACGAAAAGTTATTTCTTTGGCCATCTTTTGTTTTAAGTGAGATTTTTTTTTTGTTTCATTTCTTTCAAAAGTTAAAGAACAGAATTGATAAATCACTCACGAATAGAATTTAATTAAAAGGAAAAGGATTTTTTTCCCTTTATACATAATAAATAAAAATAAAAATGAACTGAATTTATTGGAAAATGTAATTTACTTTTAAAGGAATTTATTAAAAAACAGTTAATTGGTATCAGTTTACATACATATTCTGAGGAACACGTAAAAATTACTCAAAAGTTTTTCTTGTATTTAAATAATGCAACAATTTAGAATGTCTTCACAAATTATTCTTGCGGTTTGAATCAAATCGTAACTTCCTTAATTTCTCATCTTTTTATTAATAAAAGCTCAAGTTTCTGGAAAGTAACTTTCTAAACTGATGAAATTGTTAAAATAATTTATTGAAATAAAGAAGATATTTTTTTATTCTTGGCTCGGATTAATGAATAAAATAATGAAAGAAGGTTGATTTAGAAAAAAGAAGAAGAAATGTCGTCACAGTTGCAACAATGCCTTGAAATTAATAAATAAATAAATTTTACCCGTAATTTTTATTATATTCAAAGAATGTATAAAATATGGGGGGGGGGGGGGGAAATCATTTAATAATAAGAATAATTAACTTTAATTACAATAAATGGATTGTAGTAAATTTTCGGCAAGTTCTAATAACACTGCGCTGCAGAAAAAAAAAAAAAAAAAAAAAAAGAAAAAAAAATTGAGCCCTGGTACCATTCCTGCTGATTCTTATGTAAAATGACCTCCTGAATCCGAATATCTGAATATGACTTCCATTTCGCCCAATCACCCACCGTTTTCTAGAAGCACCACCCCCTCTATCAATTTTTATCCCTGTTCGGAAATTTTATGACCATGAATTTGATTTGGGAAATGAGAAAAAAATTAATTTAACACCTAATAACAAAAAAATATAATGTTTATTTAATAACATTAATAACAGACTAAAAAAATATAAGAAATGTATTACGTAATTTCAGCGGCAAATCCCCCCTAAATTTTCCCCTTGCCACAAATGTTCATGTTTTAGAATTTTCCAACTCTATAGCTCTTCAGAAGATATTTAACAGTTAAAATAATCCCCCCACCCCTAAAAATCAAATTTATAGCCACAAAATCACCGAAAAGTGATAAAAAATAGGGGGCTGTCTCTAAAAAACAGTGAATGATAGGGCAAAATTGGCGTCATATTCGGAATCAGGAGGCCATTATACTCGTACATAAGAATTCGCCGAAATGGTGTTGGGACAATTTTAATGCCGAGCAGTGTAATAATATATGGGCCAGTTCTGGAAATTATGTAAGAATATGGCGAAATTTCACGAAATCACAAAAATCATTAAAACAATCAAACATAAATAATACATTTGTTAAAAAATGTTTTAAAGTTTTGTTACATTTGGTTGCTAGAAAAAAAAAAAAAAAAAAAAAAATATCTCGAAAAAGTATTATTTTTATCTTGCATTTGTAAAATTATTGTTTTCATCCAATACAACACACAAACAACCCCGCACAATACAACAATCAAACGCATATACTCTTTCTTTTATTATTATGTAGGATAAGCATTAAGCTTATCTGGTAATACGCGTACTTAATAAAGGATTCATTTATAAATTAAAGGAGTCGCCCAAAATTTTTTACCCCAACTGAGAGTTAGCGTACTTTCGGTAACAAAAGTATCCGAACACTACCAAAAATTCCTATGTAAAATAAGTACACTTAATACAGTTTTGTTAAATAAATCCTTGTCGAATCCTGTTCTTAGTCAGTCTAAAAACAGGATTCGACAAGGATTTATTTAACAAAACTGTATTAAGTGTACTTTTTTTTATATAGGAATTTTTGCTAGTGTTCGGAGACTTTTGTTACCGACTGTAATTTATAGCAAAAAAGATCCGTTAAGCTAACATTGTTTTGCTGATTTAAATTTTAAAAAATAAATAGTTATTCTCCCGCTTAACATTTATATGTATCTTCATAATCTATATTGCTTCCTCTACTCTATATATACCAATTCTTACAACTTGCACGTACCATAATTTTCCACCAATCTATGTTCGAAGGTATATATCTACCAAATAATACCGTCATTTACTCGAAAGAAAGATATAAATCCTTGTCATATCGTGTCATTTGCTACAAAACGACACCAGTTCACGCTAACGAACAACAAAAACAAACATTATTCGCTCAAGCATGCGTATATATCACCAGCTGAAACAGACATTTTAGAAGGAGCCATCATGTATCATAAGCCTCGAATCATAGGTGATCTTGTCTGATTTAGATTCATCTGCGAAGCAAAACTCTCAACTTGAAACACTTCTGTTGACTGTCGTCCACATGCTCATAGGCAGCATGTTTTGTTCTGACCCCATCGTAAGATTCATAAGAGCTATGCCCATACTTTACCTAGAATAGACAGATTATAGGAAAATATTTGACATTCTGACACTTGAGGAACGTGCAAGAAAGAGAGGAAGGATGATGTATTTGGTAGAAAACGCATTTGTTAGTATGTAGAAGATGCATTATTTTCCTCTTCCGGAAGTCATTATTTGTCTAGAGGACGTAATTTTACATTCTGCCATACGTATACGTGTATAAAGTAATGCAAGTGTATAAACACAAACAGAACTACAGTGGATTTTGCGGGAATTCCAAATATTTCTGAACTAGTCAAAGTTTTAGTTCACGAGTTTTAACTTTGTAAGATTATATGTTTATGGCAACAGTAGATCCTCTTTTTATTTTGAGAGTGACTTAAATTGGTGTTTTTATCCGTCGAATATTCCCCGTAAAAAAAATATTTTCAATGTTATTGAACTTTCGTTTGTAAACTTGAAATATATACATCACGTATCGTCATACCGATTTGTAGACATGTTTGCATGCATAAGCATTTTTAGGCATTAAATAAAATACATCAGATTTGAAAAGTTTTCTGCAATCATATTTAATTTTCACTAAACTAAATGAATTTTACCAAGTGAAACTATTCGCTCTTTCTTATAAGACCTTAACGATAAATTCATTTTCTTATACACAAGAAAAAAAGATGCATGATAGCAAAGGGGCTCGTTGTTATTATTATTATTATTATTAATATATATCATTCACTTATGTCTTCTTCTAGTATGTTTGATGGTTGGCAAACTTTAGCACAGGGGATAATTTTAAAATTTCGTATAAAGGTTACTTTAAGCGAAACTTGGTACATTTTGGAAACATTCTTTGAAAAGTTATATGAATATTTTAGAAAAAAGAGTTTTAAGATCTTATTAACTTTACACATTTCTGGATGGATAACACTTTCCATGCTTTTTATTTTGTTTTTATTTTTTACTCACACTTCAATAACTTTTAATGCTACATATTTTTAAACAATTCTCTAGCTTAAATATTATTACTTTCTTCTATATGTATGTATAGAGAAAGCATTGGATTCGTAAAAATTTTCGAACTCCAGTTTTCGATGGATTTAGACGTTTTGGGATATCCTGAACATGATTTGACTGTTTTTAGAAAATATCTGTCTGTCAGTCTGTCTGTGTGTGTGTATCAAAAATTTTGTGGACGCTGTAACTCACGAACCAATGAACGAAATTTAACCAAACTTGGTATTTAGTTGAACCCTGACATAAACTGGTGCTGATTAGATTTGTGGAACAATTTCCTAACAGTTGGCGCTGTGATCGCATTTTTTCTAAATTTTTAACATGGCAGTATAGGACAAAATTTCGTATAAATGTACATAATGAGAGTTTCTTTAAACGTATGATTGTAAATTAATATGAATTATTTATAATAGTAGTACTTTAAAAATATTTGTGCATGTGGGAGCATCCGCTTCCCCCCTCCCCTGGTGGGGAAGTACCCTTCCAGGAGGGAGTAAATTTCAATATTTTTTTTTAATGTCTTTCAATATTTCAATACTTTTTTTTTTTTTTATGCTTTTCGAAAGATTTCGTCAATACCTCTAAAATGAATGGTTGAACTATAGATCTGTGATAATTTAAAACAAATTTATAGATTTTTTTTTTTTTTTTAATCTTTTAACGAAAAAAAATCGTATTTCTTTTGATATTGGCAAAAAAATGACTTTCTTTCGGCGTTTAGTGATATAATTCTGTCAGATAAAGATCGTCTGCATTTATAATGTAAAATAATTGAATAATTTAATAAATAATTTGTATTCAATGAATTTTGTGTAAAATTATATCGAAGAAAGTCATGTGGTGGCCACATTATACTAGTTTTTTTCATTACGCCAAAATACCAAATAGAAAACAGTTATCATGAAATTTATATAACAAATAATATGAACTAGAGATCCGTTTATTTATAAAAGTACCAAAATTAAATTTTATTACAGTGTATAGAAAAATAAAAAATTCAAAATTGGAAATTGGAAATACATATATATATATATATATATATATATATATATATGAACTTAATCCTTACTGTTTATAAATTTATGAAATCTAAATCTATTTGTAAGTCAAAACGGGTTTTTTGGAAAATATTTTTAAGCAAAGTATTTAAAAAAAAAAAAAAAAAAAAAGAAAAAAAGAAAAAAAAGAAAGAAAAAGAAAGAAAGAAAAATGAACAAGGTTTTATAATTCAGATATTTTAAAAATTAATGAGGCTTTTTATTTTTAATAAACGATAAAAAGAAAGAAAAAAAAAAGAAGAAGAAGAAGAAAAGAAAAGAAAGAAAATTGTTTAAAAAAAAAAAAAAATGATGATCTATCTATAAAAGGGTTAATGGTCCTAAAATTGAGGGAAATATCAGATTGATCACGCGTAAAAAGTTTTTGAATTAAATATTTTAAGTATATATTTTAGGATTTCGTCCCTATTATTTATATTATTCTAATTATTTATTCTCCAGGGGTCCAAAAATTCACAATTGTGAATATTCTAAAAATCGTATTAAAGTCTCAGCACTCACTATTTTGATACCACTTTTTAATGGCAATCTTCATTAATCGTTTGTAGTTTCGAAAGAATAATACAAAGATTGCTTTATATAAAAAGTGGTATTCAAAAATAATGACTACTGATAGCCCTGCGAAGTGGACGTTGTAAACTACTTTTTGCCAAATTAGTGTCCGCGAATCATCGTTGTATTTTTAAGAAAACCATATAGTATATATATTTGATCTAACAGTTTTATATTTTTGTGCTTCGACATGTTTCAATTATCCTCTTATTCGTAACTATTTACTATTCAATTTAAAATAAAAATCATTTTGAATAGAAAAATAAGGAAAATGTTTTTTCATTTTTGGTAGCCATTGCGGCAGTTGTACCCAAAGTGTATACAAGTTCATTGTCAAACATGCAGTATTATAATATTTTTAATATTAAAAGCGGGTTTGAATTGTGAAAGTTCCACTTTTTCCTCTTCATTGAAATGATATAATAGCTCAACAGATTACAGTGGATTAAAAAATAGTGATTCATTTTCAGATTTTTGATATGGAATAGTTAGGGAAAAGTTTTCTATAGCATTAAGCAATACTCAATTTAAATATTTTTTCAGTCGGGAGAAAGATAATAGTTTTACCCTCTACCACTCCCTAAAAAAGGTAAAGTATAAATTAAAATTATTGAAAATAGAAACGTATTATTATTCTTCTTATCAGATTCTTAATACGTAATAGCGAAAAAATGTTGTATTTAACATTATGGAATAGCCCTCCCCCCCCCCTCCCCCCCCTCCCCAACCAAAATATTTTCTCAATCGATTAAAATCAAAGTATGGTAGGAGGGAAAAGATATAAAAAGGGATAATGTGAAAAAAATGAAAGCAGATATATTTGTTTTTTACTTTCACATTCTTAAAATGTAATAGCGAAAGAGTTATATTTAATGTTAAATTGTACCCCCATCAAAATATTTTTTTTTTATTTGATTAATAACCACGTTATCACTGCATTATTATGATTAATGAAGCTTTATTTGAATTTTACTAATAATGTTAAGTTCATAAGCTATCAAAAATGTACTTTCTTTAACATCTGTACACATATTGAAGAAAGAAATTTTTAAATAAATTAATATAATTTAGATAATTCGAGTTCAAATTTACATCTAAGTCGTAGATAGATCTTTTATAGAAAATTTTACATATTTAACGATGTTGATGTAGGCATTAAAGCCATCTATAGGTCTGGGGGAGGGTGGAGTTCCCACCGCAGATGTTCTTTCTGTTGGGTCCTAGCCTATATTCACGTGAATTTAGGAAAAACTATATGGAAAAATCTCTCCGATAAGCGCAATCTGAGATCGAAACCAGCACTTCCTTTTCTATAGTTTCAAGATCAGAATCTCTTAGCCATTCATATTTGAAGGAAATATTATATACATTTGAAAATAACATAATAAACAATTTATACAATTTATACAAAAATGCAAAAGCATATAAAAAATATGTTTATTGAATTGTAAGTCGAATTGAATAGCACTCTTTTAATTTAAACTATACAAACAATTTCGAAAAGAAATTAGCAAATTATTTTCTATTTAATAGGTTTTTAATATAATCGAAAGCTCTTCATTAGGAGGAGAGGGAGGGGTGTATCTTTGGGCTTTTTTAGAAAACAAAATTATTAATTACATTTTAATGATTTTTCTAATGAATACATAATTGCATTTCTAACATGATTTCGATTAAATCATAATCTAAAAGCAATTAATCGATTTTTTAATTCTATATCGTCAATGATACAAACGTTGATCGCCGTAAGTACTGGTGATTTTATAACAGCTTTTTGAAATTTTCGAACTGCTTTTATTCAGTTATTGTTGTTATTTATTCAGTTATTTTATTTTGTTTGAAAAGAACAATTTCGTATTCTTCAATAATAATAATAATAGATAAATAAATAATAACTCATTGGAACATTTATTGCACATTTTTATACTTTTTTTTTTTTTTTTTTTTTTTTTGCACAAGTGGAATTAGCAATACCTCTGCCATGCCAAATATTGCGTTATTTTCTTTATTTGAAATAATTTTAATACGTTAATATTGATTGGTGTTAAAATCATTTTCAGAATTAGTCCTTTACGGAAAAACATGTATTCTTTAACTCAAGTTACGTTACAATTAATCATTAACAAACCGATATCCAGTTTTACCAACCGATAGAGCATAATATTTCACAAATGATCGAAAATAAAATTAAAATATATATTATTGTGATGAAAAATTATTTGTGTACACTGAAAACAAAAAGTTCGTACAAATTGACAGCAGTGATACCGCTGTTCGATCTGAATAAAATCTAGATGCATCGTTTTATTTCTTGTGCGTAGCAATTTTTCCAAATTAAACAAGAATGTGCTTAAATGTAATCACTTCTGCACTTAAAGTATTTTTGAGGAAGGCGTCAACTACTTGCAAATTCATAAAGTTTCAAATGGTCATAAAATATTTTTTTAAACAGAAATCCACGAGCACTTCTTATTAATAGTCTATATTTGTCTAAACCACGTATTCAATAATTTAATCAATAAAATTAATTTCTTAAAAAAAAAAAAAATTAAGCTTGCTTAGCTCTCATTTAAGGCCAAATATATATATTGCATATTTCTAAGTTAATTAAAAATTAAACTTTTTTGCCAAATTTTAAATAAATTCCATTAATGACATACAGGATTGAAATCATCCATTTTTTGAAAGAATAACAGCACCGATCGTCGCATTATAATTTCTTCTAAGAACACAGTTTCTAGAAATAATTAAAATATATATATATTCTGTGTATAATTCTGTATTCTATTTAAAAAATCTTTTGTGGTGCATAATAAATTATTATATAATATAAATTGTTTTAATAGTCTTTATTTTGTCTTTTTTTTATGCATTTATTAAATTGTTGAATGAGAAACAAATATAGATTATGATTTGCTTTATTAATTATATCATATAATAATTGGCATCGTCAAAAAAGTTAAACCAATTAAACGTTGTTTTACTGAATTGGCAAATATATCAACAAAATCTGTACAAAATTCACTTATCGTATTCAATCTGAGCAAGATTTCCAATTTTCGGTGCAGATTTCAATATATTTTCAAACGCACCGAGGCTAACATTTAAGCTCCATGTGTATAAACCAATAATTTTAAATTGAAATTCTTTTAATTACACTGTTTAAACAATTGTAATATTAAACAAACAGTTGAATATTTATCAACAAGCTACAAGGATATTTATTCTAACATATGATTAAAAATCATAACTTGTTTTTTTTTTTTTTTTTTCCATTTCTGTGCGATCAATTCATATATCTCCATGATACGATTGAATTTCCCGACATTCAATAAATGAGAATGTTAAAGGTGAGGGCCAGGGGCAGCTACTTATAAATATAAAACCGGACGTCGATGTAACAATATTGACAGAATAGAACAGTTAAGAAGATTGAAAACTGCAAGACTTTCAAGTGTACGGATTATTTGAAATATTGATGATGAGCGATAGAGCTAGTGTTAAATGGCACATAGCGAAATATATGCGGAAATTTGCAAGCAATAAGCTAACTGAGAAAATAAATGTTGATACTGTAGTAGAATTGGATCGAATTAATCTTTATTGAACCTTTCTTTTCATTTTCCTTCTTTCTTTCTTTCTTTCTTTTTCTTTTTTTTAATTGTTTATTTATCTCGACAAAACTGAACTCTATGCACCTTTTGTTTCGTATGAGTGTTAAATGGGCTTTTTTTATAACGAAATTATTAAACATATTATTTATTTTTGCTTATTTAACTGAAATAAAATTTTCTTTATTTAATTGTTTTTGCTTTTGCCTTTTCTTTCTTTCTTTCTTTCTTTTTATTTTATTTAAACTAAACTATTTGTTAATTCTCTCGAGTGAGATTGAATAGTTTCATTTATTTGAAAATGCATTTTCAAACTGCATTATGTCCAAATTTATTGTGTATTTATCATGTGACTTCGTTATCAACTCTTATGTGACATTTTAATGTATTGTAATATTAATTTCAACGTCAGAATATTTTGTGCGATTATGCAGTGTGTTTCCGAAATCGAATAAAACTGAAAAAAGATATTCAAGAAATTCATTAGATAATCAGAAATAAATATACCACAGGAGCACATTCTTCTATATAACCCTCTGACTGCCTTCGAAAAAGACGAAAAGTTAATGTTTTTACTGTAAAAATTTTTTAATGTCCTAAAACAATGTTTATTTCAACTTGAGATTGAAAATTTAACTATGCACATGATTATAATACTCCACGACTATCTTTTACGAGCTTGAAAAATAAGCTGAACATTAATAAACATATAATTTTAAATTATAAGTGTACTGTAGAAAAGAGAACAGAACATTGACCAGATATATCTGTCAGCGGCGGTCAGATGGTTTTAATGCAAAATTATTTTTTAAAGACAAAGTGCTGAAAACAGCACCAACTATGCAATTGCTTAATGCTAAAATTAGGGGAGGGGAAATAACTTCAGTAAAGACACATGTAGCTATTTCTTGTCTACTTAGCGTCATTTTGCACTGTTTTATGACGATAAAAAACATCTCTGCATTTATATTAATATGTTTGGGATTAATTTTTGTGGACATTTATATAATGCTTTTATAATATGTATAATACAAAGATATTAATATTACTGATTTATTTTACTTATTTTTATCATTATATTTACAGACAGCTTTGCATTGGGGTGCCAAACACGGTGATGCCAATATTATTAAATTGATTGCGGGTACTTACAAAGTAAACCCCAA
Source organism: Salticus scenicus (assembly GCA_963930645.1). NCBI lineage: Eukaryota > Metazoa > Arthropoda > Arachnida > Araneae > Salticidae > Salticus > Salticus scenicus. The sequence continues at coordinate 297,988,879 of OZ005648.1, forward strand.
CATTCGATCGGTGAGTATATTTGTTTATTTATTTATTTTTATTTTTTATTTGTATTATTATTTTGCAGATTTTTCAGCTATTTTTCTTTTAATATATAAAGCCGTTATTCAGCATTGGAAAATTACGTGTATTATTTTTTTAAAGTATGTTATATATTTCGTGAGTTAGTTTGGATAATGAATGAAAGACTATACGTTTTGGGGGGTAATGTGTAACAAAATGAAGCATAAAATGCAGCATGATACACAAAGATTATCATGCAATAGGTACAATAGAACAAAATGTTTGTGAATGAATGTGTAAGACCGTATATACACTCCCATTATTATTAAATCGTTCATTAATACCAAATATGAAATGAAGATATATATATATATATATATATATATATATATAGAAGCGACCGAGAATAATTTAGAAAAAAAAAATAGATTTCTTTAAAAATTAATTTTAAAATAATATTTTGCTTATTTTCTGCTCTAATAATTATTTTGCTTTTTACTTATCTGACAAATTAAAAACTATTCCACTAAGATTAAAAAAAAAAAAAAAAAAAAAAAAACAGCGCATTCAGATAAAAATTATTTTATAACTGTAAACATAATTTCCGATTTTAGATAGCATTTTGGATAAATTTTTAAGAATAAAATTTATTAATTTATTATTCTGATTTAATTAAAGTGATAAATTTCAAATTCTAATAAATATGTTGTTTTTCTTTCCCCGAATATATAATATACTATAAAATATTTCGATTCATCTTAATTTAACAAGAAGTGGGTGAATACGGCAAATGAACCTAAGAAATCGGTTAATTTATTAGACCAAAAATATCAAAACAGAGCCACTGAAATTTGAAAACTGAAAATGTATTTAATCATTGCCAATATGAAAATTTTCATAAATTTATAAGTGTTTGGAATAGGTTTTTTTTTTTTTTTTTTTTTTTTTTTTTAGCAAATAATTCAAAGTGTCTAAACACAAATGTTCCAAAAAATATTTTTTTTAAAGTCATGAAGAAAATAGGACGTTTATAAAACTGTTTCAAAATCACTAGTGGAATAACGTTTCATAAAAATTATAAGATGGAAATTTATATAATCACGGTGTAAGTTGTTTGTTTAACTACTATAAAAGTACAACAAAATATCGAAGGTAATTAATAAAATTATAAATACTTAAAGTGTTCTAAAAAAAAGGTTATTTTTCGCTTCTGTATGTTGATACAGAAGATCATAAAGTTTTCTGTTAGCATTATTTAAAATATTAAAAGTCAAATATTGTTTTTTGTTTCTCCAAGGAAATATGCCCCAGTAAATACAGAATATCACGTTAGTCTAATTTGCTTTCTCTGCTTTTTTTTTTTTTTTTTCCTTAGAAAATAATAATGATACTAATGATAAAAAGAATTTAATTTTCTGTTATATATATATATATATATATATGTAATATTGTCATAAATACTTAATAATAAATTATTATAAATTTAAATTAACATTGAAAGATGAATGAATTCTTAGTTTCAAAAAATTAGCAAGTCATGTTGACTTGAGATAACATTGTGAGATTTTTATATACCGGGTGCGCCAAAAACTCGTGAAAACTTTAAAAATTCATTAAAAAAGAACAAATGATGATTAAAAAAAAGTGCGGTTTGCACGAATGGCATCAGAAAGACGGCAAATTTTTTTAAGAACAAAAAAAAAAAAAAAAAAAAACGATAGGTGGCGCTGCAGTGCATACACGAAACTCATTTATGCAAATTAGCTTGTCAGTAAATAACCTGAATGCACATGGACTCTTCTGAGATTCATCCAGACATGCTGTACTAAGCTGTCACATGTGTTACGACTCGCCTTACTGGCTCCATACAATGTGGTGGAGGTCATTTTGAACAATTTCAGCTTAAATAAATCTTTGAAAATGTAGAATTATATTGGTATTGTATTTCTGCTCATTATATTTTAATGTATGAATCATCTGTATTAATTTGTTTAACGTATTCAACATCAGCGCCACCTAACGGTCATTATTTGAACATTTTTTTTTTTTTTTTATTTATTTATTTATTTATTTTTTTTGGGGGGGGGGGTGCGGGGAGGTGGGTTCTTAAAAAAAATTCGCCCTCTTTCTGATGCCATTCGTGCAAACCGCACTTTTTTATCATCATTTGTTCTTTTTTAAAAAATTTTTAAAGTTTTCACGAACTTTCGGCGCACCCGGTATATATGCACACACATACCGTGTGACCATAATTAAACTTGGCATATGCAGAGCACTCTGTAGCTGTAACTAAAATGCGGATTGAGTTGAATATTTGTATAGACATTTCAAAGGATGCACTAAAAGGTTCTGAAATAATAATAATAATAATTAAAAATTTCCACTCTGAGGGAACATACATCAAAACACAAACAAGTTACAATTTTAATACAAACAACTTTATTTATTACAGATTTATTTGTTATTTGTTACAAGTTACAGACTGTTTATTGATGGAGGTCATATTGTTCAATCTAGGTCTCATCATTAAGTTGTAAAATAAAATGTACAGCCGATGAAGAGTGGTGTTCAACAGCTGATCGCCAGTAATCTTCCGCACATGCAACGTTATACGGTTCTTCAAGTCAGCCAAAGTTACAGCATTTCTTTTAAAAACCAAACTCTTTAAATGGCCCCATAACCAAAATCCCGCAGACTAAAATCGGGGCAACGGGCCGGCCAAGGAGTGGAAAATGAACGGGTAATCGCACTGTCATCTGTAAAATTTTGCGACAAAAACCTTTTCAAAATGTAAGAATAACAGATTTAAATGCCGTATGGTTTGAAAATGTTAAAATAGACCACTTGTTTATATTATGACGTATGTCCTCCCAGAACGGAAATTTTTAAATTTTTATATTTATTTATTTATTTTTGTAGGATTTTTGAGGGGTCCTTTGAGAGACCTTTGACATGTCTATATACAAATTTTCGACTCAATCCGCATTTTAGTTACAGTTACAGTGTGCTCTGAATAAGCTAAGTTTAATATGGCGACCCTGTACATATATGTATATAAACATCAACTATAAGTTTATATTTTTAAATAGCCACAATTTACGAGATCACATAATTTCATACTTCACACTCTGTTTAGAAGTGTTTGGAGGTAGCAAGAAGTGTTAAAAAGAATAAAAAAAAAGAACCAGTTTTCATTAAAAAAAAAAAAAAAAATGATCGTACGGCAGAAACACCTAACACTAAAATTAAAGACGAGAGCTCCTTTGAATCAACGCGTAAAATCTCTTCAGTTATGTTTTGATTCACATTTATACTGTCAACATTACTAATAAAAACTTAGCTAGAAGGCACTCAAACAATTCCTACATATATTGATCACTGTAAATCTGTTCTTTTTTATATTTTCAGAATTCCATTTAATATTCTCTTTTTTCTTTTCTTTTTTTCTTGGCTGACCCACCCATCTTCGTCATTAATCACTGGGACAAGTAGAATGTAAGTATGTTTTATTCCTATATCTATCTGAATCTTAGAACATAATAATCCTTTTTAGGAACAGATTACAGCGTGTGAAAAATTGAGTGTGCGGAGATGAGAATTTGTATGTTCTAATTGAGTTGCATTATATACTAGAGTATTATATACTAAGAAATTCCCAATTTGCATTGTAATTAAATGTGCTATTTGTTTTTTACCAGTATTTTTTTAGCCTTTTGTTATCTTTTGGGGAGTGAGAAATGTACTCTTAGCTTATTTGTAAGTGATAGTGGAGCTAATAGAGATAACAGCTCTGTTTGTGTCAAATTAAGTGAAACTGAAGTGGGGAGTAACTCAATTCTATCAACCGGAAATCTCTAATCCATCCTGTACAAAATATTTAAATTATTTATATAATTATTTTCCATTTACTTTGATTTTTATTTATTTATTTATTTACGAGATCAAATGAATACATGTTTATAAACGAAAAATAAATAAATAAATACAGGGTCTCATAAGTCTGTAGACATTTTAAAATTCATAACATATTGAATGAATTGATAGAACTGAACGCAGTTTGCAAAAAAATCGTTCTCGTGAAGGGAGATTTTTTTTTTTTTTTTTTTTGGTGGGGGGGAGGGAGTGTAAAGAAAAAAATACAGTTAAATTCTTTGTTGACGATAGTTAGACAAATAGTTAATTTTTTCGCACGTAGGTGAATGAAAAATATATAAATGAAAATCCTGAAAATTGCACAATTTTGAAATTAGAACAGTTTATTTCTAAGTTTGCCTTCTACTTGTGCATACATGAAGTTTCAATTGCGATGCTGACTTGGTGGATAAAGCGTTATTGGTTATGTTTCCCTCAGATAAGAACTGGCGACTGAACCTGCAGTTAGCAGTGTTATAACTCGTTCGCAAACTGTACTTTGTGGTGACGACGAACACATAGAACAGGATTTATAGACCTGTAAACATTTGCATGCGAATAAGTACAGTTTATCATGAAAATGTGTAATAAAAAATAGCTTAATTGTTATTTTTTCTTTACAAAAATAATACCTCTTCACGGGAATGATTTTTTCGCATACCGCGTTCAATTCTATCAATTCATTCAACAGTTACGAATTTTTAAAATGTCTACAGACTTATAGGACAGATTTTAAAATTGTTGAGGTATTTAAAATTCAAATTAGTTTAGAAAAGATTTTTATTTAAAAAATTCGATTTATTAATTACTTATTACAACGACTAATTTTATTGTATTGTGATATATGAAATAAACGAGAAAAAATATATAAATTTATCTAGAGAAATGCTACTGGCATTTGTAATTTATGATAGATATCTTTAGTACCATTATAAACATTGTGTGTGTGTATATATATATATATATATTAGTATATAGTTGCATTAAACCAAGAACTTTATAACCTGTGTTGGAAAGAAATTATCTGCACTCACAATGTTATTAACGTACTGCACTGAGCGCTATTTCGGCTGCCTTTTGTCCTTCGCTATAAAATATGAATTGCTTTATTTTACGACATAAGTGCATATGTAATGGATCTTCCATTTAAATACTCACATTGATCATAATTTATGCTCTTTTTCTGGTAGGAATATATAAGGAAAGAAAATTGAATGCATAGGACAGATAATTGTGTTCGTTTTCCTAGTCTAGCACTGTGGATGGATTCCCTCTTTATCCAAAGAATATGCATACGCTTTTTTTGAAATCCATTATATTATATACCAATAGTTTCTAAAAGTTAAACAAGAAACTTTTTTCCCCTGTTTTTAAACAAATGAATTCAGGAACATAAAATTTGGATGATATGTTTGTTATCAAATAGTTAATCCAATTTTAAATTACTTTAATATTTACATCAAACTTAATCTACAGCGGACGCGGTAGCCTGGTCGGTAAGAGCAGCGAATTCGTGATCGAAAGATTGCGGGTTCGGTCCTCGAGCCGGCCGAAGACGGTCGTGTACGCTAATGGCGGCTGGTGCACGTTAAATTCCGTCGTGGTCTCGAAGTTCCCATCAAAAATTATACCTCTGGAGGTACCAGAACATGGGTTTAACTCGACCTTAATCCGGATCAAAATTCGAGTTCCTGTTGTTCGGCTGGCGCTGTCATCTTTCACCAGCTTCTGGAGCTAAAAGTCTTTTTTCCTCCCTAAGTGGCGCTCCTCTGAAACGGAAGGCGCACCCCTCTTGCCTTAAATCCGGATAGTTCCACTACCGGGGCTAGGAATTTCCGAGTGGCATACGACAACAACAACTTAATCTACATATTATCAGCAATATTTTAATATGTCGCCATATGTATAAGAACCATAAGTGTTGTAAAATTAAAAGTTGGTGATTCTTATCTGTACCAATATTACAATCCAATTTTATTAAAATGAACTGCACACGACCACAAATATCCATTCACTATAAAGAAATTTCGTTTTAAAGAAATTTTGTTTTAAAGAAATTTCTAATTTTGCAGGAAATGCTTGAATCAAAATTGCTGCTAAATTATTAAAATTTAAATTACACATTCTAGCCCTGTTAAGCGGTCTTGACACCTTTGACTTGACACCACGGAAGATTTCATATAAACGTTTTATTTCCATTAATATTTATAAATTGAACTATATTATATTTGTTCAAAGATTTTATAAAATATATATTCAGGCACCAATTCTTATGGATTTTTGCCCAATTGAAATCTTTAAATTGCGTCTTCTAAGTTCACATTTTATCATGAATTCATGATCGCCAGAATGCCAAAACTTCTACAGATATTTAAGAAAATACTTTATATATATATTTGGATGTTCAACTGAACCTACTTAAAAGAATTAGGGAAGTATTTTGCAGTGTCTTAAATGAAAAAAACCTTTTTTAAAAAAAACGTTTTTTCTTTTTTTTCCTTTTTTTTTTTTTTTCCCGCAAATTTTATGGATATGCCTTTTTAAATATTTTCCCCAAAAAAACTAATTAATAAATTTAAAAATTCATCCCTAATTATTTTAGGTAGGTTCTAATATACATACAAAAAGAATAAAATAAATAGATAAATAGATAAATCTTTCTTAAATATCTGTAGAAGTTTAAGCATTTTGACGATCGTTAAGCATTCGTGAAAAAATGCAATCTGAGAAAAGCAATTTAAAGAAAAAAATACACCAAAAAAATGCACCACTGTAAAAAATACACCAAAACCATAAAAATTGTTGCCTGAATATACGTATTTTATTGATCAAATCTAATATAGTATAATTTATAAATAATAAATGGAAATATAGTTTTTTTTTTATAAAACCTTCAGTGGGGCCAAGTGAAAGGTGTCAAGTCCCTTTGATTACCTATACTGTAAAAAATAATCTGGTGTGTCACTCACACGACTTTCTCTTACCCTGAAATTTAATACTATAAATACAGGTTGTAGATTAACAGGTAAGATAACGAGTACTGTTAAGTAAACCTATGTTAAACAATTCAAATTAGGCTTCGGAAGAGTTTTATCTGATAATTAGTTCTGTGTGAGGGGGCTGCCGCCACCCTCAACGCCCCGTTTCATTAATGCACCTACATTTATATAGATTTTAAATCTGTTATTAAAATTAAATGTTCACTTAAAATTATTCTGACAATTTTCACACGCAACATTCCTTGAAACTTATCAATCTTGATCAAACTTTTCCAGCAACGTCACTCTAAGAAACACAGACAAAGACCAAACGTTAAAAAACTTGACTACGGTAATCAGGAAGCCTCAAAATGTGTAAATATACAAAAAACAAGCTATGAATATTTAGCTTAAAACATACATTATTTACCATATCTCTATGAGGAATTTATTTCAATTCCCGAGCAGCTTTCCTGGAAATGGTAAAATATTATTAGTAAAGCACATCCACTAACAATAAAAAGAATGTTATCGCTTAGATATTTGCAGCCCTGTATACCTTTCGAAGATTATATACAGACCACATGGTGCATCTAAATATAATCCTATAGTAATCATATATGGCCCAGCCTGAAATATACTTCCATCAATTTGCAACGATTGTCGCACTTTTATCTAGTTCTTTTGTGTAGCCCTGTAAACGAACAGCCAATGGTTTCCCTACCCTATTCTACATAAGACATGTTTTTATGTATATAAAAAATACATATTCTTTTCATTTGGTTTAGTGCAGTCTATATATATTAAACTCTACTTACCTGCAATTTTCCCCATAGACGTAATGTATTTGAATACTTTTGAGTGTCCCTGTACACGAACCATCTGCTTCATCTCAAAGAAAAGCTTAGTGTAGCATCCCTATATGATACACATTTAGAATACCGAGTTTGGAATATCTGCTACTATTTGTTCTTGAGATATGTTGATAACACACACACAGACACACAGACCATTCGCTAAAAACATGATTTTCGTATTCAGGGGACCTCAGAACATGTAAATATAACAAAAACTCACTTTCGAAAATTTAACCCTAAAACAATACTTTCTCTACCTTATAGATAAGAGAAAGTAATAACGGCACTTTTTACAGCAGAATATGCTGGCACTTATATTTCTAACACGTTCTACTGTTAAATAAGGCAATTTACAGCGAAAATATCTATAAAAAGAGACTATTTTACAGTTGTTTCTGCTGTAATTTACTTATTCCTAACAGCAGACTATGCTGGCACCCATATTGCCAGCACATTTTGCTATAAAAAATACCGTTATTTTTTTCAGTGCATCTTTAATTTACTTTAATCTATTCTTTTAATTTTATTGGCTTTTCATATTATATTTCGTAAGTAGGTATTGTGGTGGAAGTTATTGTTTGTGAGTAAAACATTTATAAGAAGAAAAGTAAAACATTTATAAGAAAAAAATGTTTTTAGTAAAACGTAAAAACATTAACTTGCGTGATAAACAAAATTCCAAAAAATCGTTGAAATGTTTCAATTTACAAATGTATTCTTGAACACGTAGTTTTTTAGATAAACTTACCATTAATCATGATGATTAGTTTTCAACTGAGAAAATTCACTTTTAAACATTAAAATATGGTTTTAAGCATTTCAATTTTTTCTTTTAAGTGTATACTCATATGTAATCTATTTGTATACATATTTATTGAATATTTTAATGCGTGTATATAAGCGTATGCGTGTGTAATTCTCTACAATAATTACCTTTTTAAATATATTTATTCTAACATGTTTCTTTCTTTCTTTTTCAAAACTGTTTTAACTCTTATGTGGACTTACATTTTCGCTTTTAGGGGGTAAGTAGAATTTTCTCTACATTTCTCAAACATTTTAAGTCATTTTCAAAGATGAAGGAAAATAAATGTATTTTATTTTTTTAGGGATATACTGCTATTCATCTTGCTACTTTGTATAAGCATCCTATGATAGTGGATCTGTTAGTTAACACATATGGTAATATATAACTATTTATTCAATGTACATTTAATTATTATACTGTTTAGATTATATTTTTCTTCTGATTATATTATATTTCATTATATACATTATCTTGTATTATTCAAATTGGAATTAATAAGAATGGTTATTTTGTGATGATGCCGAACTATACATATTTCAATATTAAAGTACTGCCTTTTAATGATAAAAAATGTTATTATTCAAATTGGAATTAATATGAATGCTTATTTTGTGATGATGCCGAAATATACATATTTCAATTTTAAAGTACTGCCTTTTAATGAGAAAAAAAAAGTAATTTTAAATAAAAGTAACCCATTTTTTCACGAATTTCAGATTATTGTACAGTAAATGATTCTGCACTGAAATGATTTTTAATTTTCTTGCCTAAATGAATTTTTAAATAGGCTGGGCATTATTTAAAAGGGTTAAAATCCTACTTTTTCTTGCCTTAAAAAATGAAAAAAATATATTGGATTTGGAAACATTTCTGATTTCTATTTTTGTGGTTGACGTTAATTCTTATATAGGTGGTTGACTTTTTTCCCCCTTATTCTTTATTTATTTTTATTTTGAGTAAGATAATCCAAATTCTGTTTGCTTTGCATGGGCTTATTTCGCTCTGATATTTTCTTTTTTCTTTCTTTCTTTCTTTTTTTTTTTTTTTTTTTGCCGTAGAAAATGAAAGAAAAGATATTGGATCTGGAAACATTTTTCATTTTTTTTCCGGTTGACGTTAATTCTTAAAGGTGGTTGAAGTTATATATAATATATATATATATATTCCTTATCGTTATTTCTTTTTATTTTGAGTAAGATAAGCCAAGTTTTGTTTGCTTTGTATGTGCTTATTTCGTTCTCCTCTTTTTTTTTTTTTTTTTTTTTTTTTTTTTTTTTTTTGACTCTCTGTTTTTATATGAGAACAGTAAATGGTTTTCGACTGAAATGGTTTTTAACAGTATTTAACATGATATTATGCAGTATGTAACATAACAAAATTCCACATAAACATCCATCATAAGGGATATTTTCGAGATAAATATATTAAATCCCCTTTTAAAACATCATTTATGATATTAGCAGGAATTCGTAAGTTGTACGAGATTTATATATATATTTTTTTTAGTATAGCAGAAAAAAGGCAAAATTTCTAATAAACATTCTTTATGAGGGATATTTTCATCGTAAAGATGTTAGACCACTTTCAAAATATCAGTTCTGATACTGGTTTGAACATCATTGTCTATGCAAATTCTTATTTGAAAATGGTGGAATATAATATTTCACATGAATTTACATTATAAGGATAATTGCACTGGAAATAGACTTGTAGGAAAACTAAAATACGAAACTCACCCTAATAAAATTAATCAGCAAATTAGGATAAGGTAAATATATCGAGTTGAACAGTAAGTAGCCTATTTGGTGAGACATTTCTGAGTGAAACTGTGTTGTGCGCTTGTTCAAATTAATTTCTTTTAATGTGAATGCAGTATGCCCTGTAGTATAGAAATTTATGAAAACAAATATTGGTTGGGTAGCTGAGCAGAGTCCACCTATGCCAACTATTTATGTACTGTGTTAAATTTAACCGGTACATCATAATATGTCATCAATATTATAAGTAGACAGCATTCTTCATTGCTGAGTCATTTTATTTTCAGAGGAAGAACCAGCAGTGGACTCGGGGCCGTATTCTTTCAAATTCGAAATATAGAATGGAATGTGAAATCATTTCCTTCAAAATCAGATCGGGATATTTCAAAACGTTTATATGAAATTGATTTTTTTTTTTCTTTTGCCGAATTCTGAGAAGAAAATTGCATTTGTTTTCGAATGACTTACAAAACATGCAAATATTTGAAAGCAAGACTATCATTATTACAAAGGCATTTAATAAATGTTCTTTAAAGGGCTTCTTATAATATTACGCAGGTACAAAAATCAGCCAAAAAAACTGAAGGTAGTTCGGATTTCTTATAAGTTTTTGCAAGTATTTTAAGGGTTTCCGGAGGTATTTTGAAAAAGGATAAAAACAACAGGTTTCCTTTTTCAAATATTCAGTTTTTTTTTTTTTTTTTTTTTTTTTTTTTTTTTAAGTTCCTTGCAGATTTACTGTAGGTTTCCTGAAGATTCCTTTAAAAATTGTTTTGTTATTTTTTTGACATGGGTATTTACAAATTAACACTACAGCGATTAAAACAGTGAAAATGACTGCTTTGGCCATTAACTTTACATTCAAAATAACACGCCTAACCATTCTAATGTTGAGATTAAATATGAGATTCAAAACAACTTAACTGAAACCCTGCAATTTAAACGTGTCATAGATAGTGCGTAATGCATTGAAAGTCTCTTGGATACCCCTGTACAAACCAATTGGGCCATTTATACCGTTTATAATATGGAACGTGGATATATATATATATATATATATATATATATATAACGGAATAATATACATCGGTTTCAAGGCGTTCTAAGAATATTTATACGGAAGTTAGAATAGGGACAGACGTCAAACAAAGAGAAGTCATGAACACTTTTCATCTCTGTTCAAAAGTGTTAAGAAAAGATACATTTAATCACAGAAACAGCTTTTACATTACTTCCAAAAGTTTTCTAGACTTATTCTTAACTTTTGGTTTCCCTTACTTCAATATATTTTCGTATTCTCATATCTACAGGATCCATGTAAGTGATAACCTGCGTTCAGAAACCTTCCACTGGCGACATTTTATCTTATATGGGGGTATTTATCTACTAGTCTAGCTTCCTTAAGTGATTATACCAATCATATGTAGCGTGGAAGGGGGGGGGGATTTTGAAATATTGATGGATCAATTTCATCTTTCTTATAGCTAACACCAAAGATATGTTTCTGATACATTTCAGCCTACGAGTTTTAAGTATAACTAAAGTAATTATATTGATTACAAATGTAATTAAAATATTAATTAATAGCTGATGCCCTGCATGACCTTTTCTTTGTCGGCTTCAAATAAGAAATTTGAAATGTGTCATAAGATACTTTTCAGGTTTATTGAATAGATATCATAGAAACTTATATACCTTTATTCGTGGTGCAGGAAACTTTGTTTAAGAAATAAAAAAATCATGAAAAAAATTTTAGATCACGGCGATAGAGTTTATTTGTTTATTTTTAATGCCAAGAATTAATGAAAAAATAATATAAAACTATTATTAAATCTATGATCGTGATAGTACATGAAAACAAATGTAAAAAAGAAAAGAAAAAAGAATTGTTCAACATTGTTATATTTTCAGATAAAATATTCTCAGTGAGAATGTTCATTTGCAAAAGTTCTTGATAATAGTTATTATAACAAAAATGATATCTCGTAATTTTTTTTCGTTTGATCGTGAATTACTAAAACAACTTACAACAGATTGCTTTAACCTCAATTAGTCAGAATATTTTTCTATATTTTACAAATTTTCGCAATCAGTTTTATGTAAATATTTTCTGTTAATTATTATAAAATAAATTTTTAAATATTTATAATACTTATTATAAAATAAATTTGGAAATAATTATAATAATTATTATAAAATAAATTTCGAAATTTCTCTATCAATTATTGTGACACTAATCAAAAGATTGTTACATAACGAAAATGTATTTTTGAAATATAATTTATTGTCTAATGAATAATATTGAAAATTTTCTGATTCTTATTGTAAATCTTCGTATGTGCTTAAACAAAATTCAATGCGTCACCTTTAAAATTTTAGTACATGTACTCAATGTGCTCAATTCTAATACAAGCTGCACTATTTTCATGTTACCTTTTCTTGAATAAATTCAAAATTTATGGAAGTTACATTTTTTCTTTTTTTTTCCTTATTGCTACCTAGGTTAAAGTGGGTTTTGTGTAACCATGAGGTTAGAGTAACTGGTTTATAACTCAACTGATAATTTGAATTTAAACCTGATAGTCATCATATCTGTTAGTTTGAACTTTTCTTTGTTATTTTTAAGCCATAGAAATCCAAATCAAATACAGTGATGGTTTTTGATGTTTGAAAAGTTGCTTAAATTTCACTCTAAAATAATGCCCTTCTCAAAAGTTTTACCATTGCTATACTTGGAAAGTAAACTCCACAATTTTTTGGTAAAGTAAGTTTAAGCATAGCCTCCTAAACTATAAGGCTATGGTTTAAGTAACTAAGTCTTATATGTAAATTTTGGATATAACTTCAGATTTGTTTTGTTTCTTAAAGCATTTTGTTTTACCACCCGAGGTTACAAAATTAAAATTCCAAGAGAATTTCGTATATCGGGTAACGGTAATCAGTGTTTTTACATTTGTCCCAAGCACCTCTACTGCGTCACTTATATTTCTTTATTTTGCTTTTTCAGTTCTGTTTTTTTTTTTTTTTTTTTTTTTTTTTTTTCGATGAATTATTTTGTTGGAGAATTAAGAAGTTTAAGATGTAAAGTACTTGTTGGAGGCGTTCGGGAAAAAGTTTGAAATTCTGTAACGAGGTATTTTTAAAAATTCAGTAAGTCCCAGATTTAAGAAAGTTTTCATTATCTGGAAACTCGACTCGCATATCTCTTAATGTACTGTATATATTGCTGCTGTATATAAGTGCAATAGATCGAGGTTCCACTTGCCCGAATCATGAGGTAAAAGGAGACACAAACACAGAATTTATATATTTTTTGTATTCTTTAATTGGCACATTGTTACGTTATAAAAAGGTGATATTTTTTAAAAGCCAGTTATCTGTAGTTTATGCTTAATTTTTTCAGACCTGTAAATATAATAGTAACCGAGCAAAATGAGATGAAAGTCAAAACATGCCAAAAACATTGCTATACACAACCCCACTTCACGATATATATATTTATTTATTTAAAAAAAAAAGAAAAGAAAAAGAAAAAATAGTGCAAATATAGATATATGCCTAGTATCCATAAACCGATCTCTTGTGTTTGTTTAACTAACATAACAATAAAAAGAAAACTAAAAGAATTGTTAAACTAACATAATAATAAAAAGAATTATAGCGTATCCATGTATAATGATTTTTGGAAATAAATCATCTAGATTGATTCAGAAAACTTCATTAAACGTTATTAATCATTAAAATGACATGCTTTATGCGATTATATTTAACCTTTGATATTCAGTCACAAACTTCTATTAACTAGCTTCCGTTTAACTTAACAGAAAATAGATAAAAGATACGGGCTCGAGAGTTGCTCTATGCCTATTAGCTTGAAGCATCCCGAAGACGTCAATTTTCGAGAGCGGGTGTGGAAAACCATAATGGTTCTCCCATTCAAATTCCCTAAATAAGTCATCATTTCCTTGAGGCAGATGAAGCAATAGACTTCATTTACAATTCATTGTCTCACTACCATCGCATATGATGACTTCATATTCTTTTCAGTTAGTTTATAGAACAATTAACTGGGGAGTTTAATAAGACCACCCAATGTAATCTACAGTGGCGAGCTTGCATAATAATGCAATTGAGGTCCATTTTTAGAGTAATTCTGATTTTATTTTTAGCAGTTCGTCTTTTTTAATCAGACTGTCATTTCTTAATGTTTTGTCAGTCAAGACTCATCCACGTCGCATAGCTCCATGCATATGTATTTTTGTCCGTTAATTGCGACTCGGTGTGGTGCTTTGCATAGTGAAAAGGGTTTTCATATTTATACCGTATTATAAAGGTTAATTTAAGATGGTTATACCACACACATGCTCATGCCAAATAATGATTTTGATTGCTATATTAAAATGTAGGGTAGGTGCTCTAGTGATTGGCATGCTCCAGCAATTGGCATCTATCCCGAAATAATTAATAAATAAGAAAAATAATAAAATCATATATTTTACATATAAGAATTTTAACATTTTATGTCAAACACTGGAGCATAGGGTGTTAATAACTGGTAAAATGAATAACTAGCAGTGTCAAACACTGGAACATAGGCGGCCACTGATAAAATGAAAATCTTGCAGTGTCAATTACTGGAACACTGAGTGGGTGTCAAATAAAAATTCATAAACATAATAATAATAATTGTTGTCAAATGTATATATTTTAACATATATGTGGTTCTGAATGACTTTCATACCATATGTACTAACTTAAGATTTCTAAAAATATTTTCTGATGACTAAAGCGTTAAAAACATCAGAGATTGCTCTAAAAGTGTCAATCACTGGTGCACTTACCCTAATAAATTAGTCTTTCAGTGCATTTCAGAATTGTTACAAATTTTTTGGATGTCCTTTGTGTTAAATTTTGATTGATACTGTAAAAAACTGATTTGTAATGGTGATTTTTTTTTTTTTTAAATAATGACAAAACAAAAAAATATTTTTCATTTCTTATTTTATTTTATACAAAAGTATATTTAATTGTTTGTTAACAAAAGCAAACATTTCAGAATTTAATCATGTAGAAACATGAATGCAAATTTTTGATAGGTAAAAAATAACTTAAACAAACAAAATAGTCTGATTATTTCATTGAATACACAAAATAAAAAAAAAAAAAAACCACTGAAGAGGCATCAATAAGAAATTTTTTATAGTTAGAATAAAACTTAGAACGCATATTTACTGTTTTATACATTTTTTTTTTTTTTTTTTGCAAAATCTGAATCATAAATTGTATAGCAAATTTTAAAATATCTTTGGTTTTCCCTTTTTTTTTCAAAAGAAACTTTATAAATATCATCGTAGATTTTATGTATCTTTATATCTGAATAATAACGTGCAATATATAAACAAATCATATTTGTATATTAAAAGGCGCTCGTTATGAAATAAAATATTGTAGACTTACATTACACAGTACACACATTATAGATAAAATATAGAAACACATTAGAATTTGCGAAATAATGACTGCCTTAGTTTTAAATCTTGTATGAACAAAAAACAATCATCCAATTATAAAATTAGCAAATTCTCAAAACTTTCTTCTATCAACCAAACGTTTTAAGAGAATTTTTTTTTTTTTTTAAGTTTTTGAGAGTGCGCCAATAAAAGTAACTTTCTTAACATGATATTTTAAAATAAAATAGCAAGTAGTAAAATTATTTATTTGTTTAAAACTATAATTTACAGATAAAAGAATTTACGTGTATTACATTATTATTTACGAAATTTTACTTCACTTGGGCAAATATTGAGCAAGACTCCCTGATCTCTTTCCTCCACAGTTCAGCTTTGGCTATTGCATTCTGGCATAAATATGATGTAAAATGGACGAAGTTTTAAAAGTTGAAAAATTCTAAAATGATTTTTGTCGGTTTCGTTAATAATCGTTTTATTGATAGTAAATTTCCAAATAATGCGATATGCTTATTGTATTCAACTGCATTTAAAATTTTATTTCCCATTCTTACTTTCGGAACATATATTGCATAAGTGAAGTATTTTATTCGTAATAAAAAATTCCACTTTGAGATTTTGATGTATCTATACGTTTTTATGTCCCCTGAAGTTGTTTTTGATATTTTTACTTGTGATGTATATGTATGTGAATACGATAGCGTCTAAACGTTTTGATCAATTGAGCTGAAAGTTGGTACATATGTTATTGGTCACCGTAGCACAAACCCTATTGATTTTGGTGAATCTAGCATTTATAGTTCTTTTATAGGGGCACAAAGAAAGATTCTTTATCATTATAGCGTATAGGTCCAAGTTATGTAAAGTGCAATAACGTCCAAATTCTCCAGATTTTTTCCTTTACTATCTATGTCTGCTGTCAGCAGGTTTTAAGCACTGAAATAGATGAAAATATATATGTGCTTTAACTTTCTCTCAATATAACTATTTCTCACTTTGATCATTCAGGGGCGGGGGGGGGGGGGACAGAAAAAAAAATAGTAAACGAATAGCCTACGAAAAAAAGTAACTAGTGCCATGCTTAGAGAGAGCGGTACTGAAATACTTTCAAAATCACTGCACTGATGCCGGAGGGGGGAGAGGGATATTTCTCCTAATTTGCCCCTGACATAATATTTTGTAATCAATAACTAACGTTCAGGGCGTGTACATGAAATTGGTGAGCATGCAAAAAGTTAAGATAATAAAATTGTGTCATTTTAAGCTTTAAAAGACATTCCTTCAAAGTTCATTCGTAAAAATAATCACAAAAACCATTATTTATTTATCTCTAATATTTTTTTTTCTCCACCCAAGTCATTGATAGAATTAAGGGACAACAACAGTCAGAGCGTAATGTGTTCGAATTTCAGACAGATCATCGGGTCATCAATTATATTCATAGCCCTAAAGCCAAACGTAAATGGCTGGAATGGCAATACCACACTACGAAATATGCTGGTAATTCTCCTTAATAGATTAGTGATCATAAAATTAGACAAAACCACTTTGAAATTCATTAGCGACCAGATTAACACCGGAAGCTGAAATTATCCGGACCACCCTGTCTTAAAAATACATTGAAATCGTTTTATGTATGTTAACCAAAGTTATTTCAGAGCTGGACCACCCATCTAACATACGGCTGCTGACGGGACATTTTGCCAAATTCACAGCTGATCGATCATAAACTATTGATTGTTGTACGTTATTTCAGGTGCATTGAATACGTCATTAATAAAATATTTTGTAAGCGCAGCTGATTATTCAGAATAGCATTGGCGATTTGTTAATCGACGATTTTCGAAATGTATCATGTTGAGTATCAAAAATTATTAAACATATTTGTAAACAAACTCAATCATAGTTCTTGTTTAGACAATTAATAAACGCAGTCTAAAAGTTTATAAATTTTGCTATGCAGTTTACAGCTTTATATCTGTTCTAATTTAGAACACTATAAATAACTTATTCTAGTTAAGAACTTAAATAACGGCTAGATTTTCAAAGAAACTTTTCCGAAGCGTTTCCCTTTTTTTTTTTTTTTTTTTTTTTCGTTCTAATAATATACACACTATCTGATATATAGTAAACATTCTAATAACGTAATACCCATATATATAACATACGGGACATTTTGCCCGAACTATTGACGAGACATTTTTCCAAAATCGCAACTAATCGATCATAAACTATTGATTTGTGTAACTATGTCAGATGCATTGAACATGTCATTAAGGAAAGTGATAATCTGATTATTCATTTATATACATAAAAAAAAGTAGAAAAATTAAAAAAGTTTAAATATAGTGCTAGTTTAAATACTTTATTAAGATAGTCTAATATTTTACAAATGTGCTCTTCTTTTTACAACTTTGAAAGGATTTTCTGATTAAGCAGATAAATAAAGACTAAATTTCCAAAGATATATTTTCTTTTTCTTTCTTTCTTTTTTTTTTTTTTTTTTTTTCAAATTTTTCGTTATTGTAATACACAGATTACCTAGTACAGTAGTACTTTACTTAAGTAGACGATAAAAGACTTTTTTTTTTCTGTAATCAAAAACTTAGTTAAGATATGATGATTATATACTGCCTTTAATATAATATACTTTTTCCTGCTAAATTAGTATTCTAGCACTTCTTTCCAGAATTATGAATTTTTATTTTAAACTTTCTATTCTTTTTTAAAGCCCCACTTGATTTATAAAGGGGAATAAATTCGTAAATAAAAGAATAATAATAAGAAGAAATGTATAATAAGAATAATAACAGAAAAATAATAATATTGGAAATAATTTCATTTGCTATTTGTTTGTTGAAAGGAATGTTTATAAGTGCTATTTCCATATAGTTTTTTAATTCAAAGTTAATACATACACTGTAAAAATTCTTTTTCTGTATTACACAACAATATTGAGGCAGCCTATACTTGCCACAACTATGCAGAGAAATGTTACCAGCTGTAACTGTGTAACCTTACACGGTATGCTATGGTTACGCAGGTACAGTTGGGAACATTTCTCTTCATTGTTGTGGTATTTCTCTACATGGTAAGCTGCCTCAATATTGTTGTGTAATGTTACACAAAAATTTTTACAGTGTATAAAGTCAAATTTTAAATGAGGAAAAAAAACTACCATTTTCTTGTTATGTTGATGTATTTTATTTTTATCCTTATTTTTTTCTTGTTATACAGGGTAAGTCAAAATGAATATAGCGGTTACAAACGGCTATAACTATTTTATGGAAAAGAATTTATCGATAAGATTAACACAGAATGTAGACGGAACTTCAAAATTTTGTATGCATACGTCATAGATGTTCTATGTGACTTCCCTTGGTCACACGGACAACATCTAGGCGGTAGTCCATTTCACGCCATACATTCTGAAGCATTTGTTCAGTCACCGACGCAAGCACATTACAAATGCGTACTTTGAGTTCTTCAATTGTTTTGGGCATGGGAAGCACATACAGCCTGTCTTTCACATAAACCCATAGATTAAAATCGTAGGGTACCAAAGAACGCATTTGTAATGCGCTTGCGTTGGTGACTGCAGACATGCTTCAGAATGTATGGCGTGAAATGGACAACCGTCTAGATGTAGTCCGTGTGGCCAAGTGAAGTCACATAGAACATCTATGACGTATGTATACAAAATCTTGGAGTTCCGTCTACATTCTGTGTTAATCTTATCGATAAATTCTTTTCCATTAGTTATAGCCATTTGTAATCGCCATATTCATTTTGACTTACCCTGTATTGTTAAATGCAATTTTGCAAATCGATATACATTACAAATTATCGTGAAAAAAGTTTTCCATGTTTATTTGCAAGTTATATTATATATTTAACTAATTTTAATCAAATAATTTAAATATCTATGTCTAAGTTAAGGATCATAATAAATTCCTATTTATTTTAGGTGCTGATCCATCGATTAGAGATTACAGTGGCAAAAGAGCGAACCAATATCCTGAAAATTATATTCGAACAGTTGCCGGTTTAAAAACTATAGAGAGGAGGCCACTGAAAGGTAATAAATAACCTCTACGTTGTTAAAAGTAATCTCTCTTTTTTTTTGTGTGTGTGTGTGTGTGTGCGTGTGGTTATAAAATTCACCGGAAGGCTGATGTCAAAAGATAAGGAACAAAACTCTTTTAAGTAAATATAATAAGTAAAAAAAAAAAAAAAAAAAAAAAAACTCACAACATTTGTTTTGAGTCAAAATACCTACGCTCGATTCTATTTTAATCGAATGAAAAGTAGACACAAATGCATCTTTGCTGCTTTCACGCTATATTCATGCATATTTTTTCCATCAAATGAAAGTTTGAACTTAAGTATTTCGATACGAAACACTTGTTCTTGTTTTTCAATTTATAATGTTTTCTTGAAAGCTATTATACTTCATAATAATTTTTTATCAAACTCCTAGTTATATTATACTTGATATTGTTTTTCGATATGTTTCTTCCGATATTTTTATTTCAGTTGTATTTAAATACATAAACATATTTAAAAATTTTCTAATTATAAAAAAATAAATAAGTAATTAAAAAAAAATATTTGATTTTCTACTGCTAATTAAGTTTCGAATAAAAGCTCAAAATAAAGACAAATTTAAAATGTGATTACGAAAAAAAAAAAAAAAAAAAAAAAAAAATGTATTCTGCCTTTATGTTCCTAGTCTGGAAAGCAAGCAAAATTGAACGAAGAAACTGTATTTTGAAATGCTCATAACTTTAATAAGATACAAATCGGAAAGCACCAATTCGAAAAGAGAATATCTTCCAAAAAATGCAATTAACAAGTTATTCCAAATTTTAACTTATTAGTCCTAGGCAATTTCTATAAATTTACCTCGATTCTTTGAAATGAAAAATATAGTACTTCAGAAGAAATAGAAACATTCTGTAAAGGTACATGCCCAACAAAACAGGGATTTATTTTACTAAATTAAAGAACTGGTGTACAACCAATATTTAAACTTAAAAATTTCTTTACACACCATGCAATTAAGGAAAAACACTACCAGTTTCGAAAGGATGGGGCCTTTCTTCTTCAGGTGCAAAACACGAGTTACTGCCTTGGAAATAAAAATACTTACTTACTAAACATACGGCCTTGGCTTTTGCTTCCAAGGCAGTAGCGCATATTTTGTACCTGAAGAAGAAAGGCCATGTCTTTTTGAATCCGGTAGGGCTTTCATTAGGTTTATGGTGTGTGAAGAAGTTTTTAAGTTTAAATAGTTATTTATTCTGTAAAAGTTTATTTTGTAAAATAAAGTAAAATAAACAAATAAAACGTATTTGGTATTATAAAGATAACTAAGACACCATTTTACCAGTTTATATCATAAAGAGGTCATGTAGTATTACAGACGTCGCAAGCAGCATCCTAAGTAAAATATTATTTTTAATTACTCACATAGTGACCCTCAAATGAATGTCTTTTGATAACCTAAAGAGAAAAGGGTTGTGAGATCTATCGTTCGTAACAATACTTCACATAGAAGCTCACATAAGTCATCTAACAATTACGAAATAATTATATAATAGCATTTAAGTAATGCTTTAATATATTTTATAATTTTTATTTTTCCAGTTTGCTCCTCAAAAATCTCTATATGTAAGTAAGAATCGATTTCAATGCCGTGTTTCAAACTTATGAATAACAAAATTAGATTTGAGTTATGGTGCGCATTTACAGTATCGTTATATTTTGGTCGCGGCATAATATGCGTTTTCAATGATGACTTGTTGTTTCTATAACAAAATCTGTATTGGTGAGTTCTCGAGATTATATCGAAATTTAAAATTTCAAAATTAAATATTTGGATTTTTTCTTTTTTCTTTTTTTTTTTTTTTTTTTGTTATAATAGTATTAAATTGAAGCTATATTTCTCAGTAGTCACTTCCTACTACTCACTTACTGTGAAATTTTAATTTTAGGCTTCGTTGAAATTTTAATATCATATTATTTGATCAAAAACAATACCAAAATAGTTAAGTTTTAGTTGCACAACACATGCTTTAAGTGCTGCGACGTGAATGCTTATAATTACCTTTAATATTAAGGGAATAGTGTTCAACCTCTAAAAACAACAATTTTAAAAACTTTTTTTTTTTTTTTAACTTTTAGTTTAGCAGATTATGCAGTTGTTCAAGTAATCGATAATAGATGTTTGAATTTGATCATAAAATGTGTAATGAAATTCTTAAGGATAATAATGTTTCTTCAGGAATTATTTGTAATGGCCATTACAATTATTTCTTTCTTGGGCAATGGGAATTATCCATAACTCTTAATCCTATAAGAACTACTATAGTACTTGTATAAAGACTGCTTTAGTTCTTAGAATGAAGTACTTATAACTTTCAAAACTAAGTATTAAAATTACAACTTTTCTACACAATAAAAGTTAAATTTTTATTAAATATATCACTTGTAAAATTATTTTATAATTTTACGGTAATTGCTTAGTCTAAATAAATACAGAGTATTAAACAAAAAGTACATTTTTTAAGATTATTGCTGTGAACTAATAAAATAAACAAATTCCCTTAAACATGGTAAAATAAGTAAAAAAAAGTAAAATGATTACTTATAAAGCATTAAAATTTCATTACATTGAACTTTTTTTTTTTTTTTTTTTTTTTTTTTTTTTTATCGATATTTACTTATCAATGGTTAGTTTTAAATACAAACGCTAAAAGTTTACAAATATTATTTTGAAACTATAAAAATTTTTTGGTATTTTTCATAAACCTTAAGGTTTTTTTTATTCATAGACTAATTAAAGTAAAAGTTTCCAGTGAAAGACTTATTATTAAAGGTAATTATCTCATTCTGAAATCCAACGAATCATGAATTTAGATTAATAACTCGATTAGAATAATATTTATTTATTTATTTTATTTATTTATTAATTACTAGCAAACCCATGCGGAATTTTTGCATTTTATTTCTTTTCTTATTTACCTTTAAAAATTTAAATGCATAAATATTATATGAATTTCACCATTTAATTAAAATTTTAATTAACCATTCGCCAAGTTATTATTAGAACCAAATTAATATTGTGCAATAGTGAAACTAAAATGATACAAAGAAAGGTTTCGAAATAAAATTCATAACTGACGACCCAGTTTTTATACTACAGCAAGACAGTACTGTTTTAGTACAACACCCATAATATTATTAAATATTGATAATCTCTTAAATATTATATTGCCTATTTTTACAAAAAAAAAAAAAAAAAAAAAAAAAAAAAAATTCTTTCAAATTTTTTTTTTTTTTTTTTTTATACTGTACACATACGCAAACCGATAAACGAACAAACCATTTCGTTCTACATTCTGCTCCATAAAAATCGTCAACGATACCTTGTCCGGCCATTAGGATTCATTCTCTAATGGCAACCCCCTTCCTTTCCCCGTGGACCCATCGTTTCTGACAAGGGGTCACCCTCTTTGCCGGACAACTAATGGCCGGACTAATGGCCTATCCGGGTTCCTTTATTAGCCGTTCCCATTAGCCAATCAAAACTGATAGATCACCGAGGAGTTTTTCCTTTTTTTGCCTCACCCCATCTCTTTATACTTTAGCCCCTCGGAAAAGATGTCCCACTCGGGAATGCCTGGGGTAGGGGCGAACTACGGGAGCGTTCCAAATGTTGCCAAATAATACTTTTTATGAGAACTATTCAAAAGTAACATTTTTGCATTTATGATAAACTTTTATTTAGCGGAAGTTTTATGATTTATTCGAAATAATATATATATATATATATATATATATATATATATACTTGGAAGATATTGTTCCGCTAGTCGCTTTTAATATTAACTGTAAACAAAATTTATTTTCATTCGTTTTATTTCGCAAAAAAAAAAAAAAAAAAATGCAAAATTTTTTGTAAAACTTTAGGCAACTGGTTTCTTAAATTACCGTGAGAGATAATTAAGATGCATTTCTCTAATTTTTTAAAAACAAGTTTTTTCCCCCCTAAAACTGGAGAAAAATAAATTTTATTTATGAGCCTTTATTCACTGATAAATTTAAATAATTTGTGCCTATCATTTTATATTTTGTTTAGAATAATTTTGTTTACAATGATATTCTTCACACCAAATTTACCTTTGTAAAATACTTAAAAAAAAAAAAAAAAAAAAAAAAAAAAAAAAAACTTGTTTAATGACGTCATTTAAAAATATTTATTTCCTTGTGCTCTTTAATGCAAAACCACTCTAACATCAACCATTTTTTTTTTTTTTTTTAAATAAACATTTTTACCTTATTTTACTCTATAAATAAATAAAAATATGTTAAAGTTACAAACCTATAAGGGGTTTTAACAAAAAAGAATTTTTGCAATGTGGTTGAAATAATTGGATCTTCAAATTAAATATGCGGCATGGATAAAACCCCTTATGAAATTTCAACTCTGGCAAAATACGGCAAAATATATATTTAAGCTACATTTTAGATGTAGCTCGTTCTTTTGCCGACAATTTGCTTAATTTTTACTCTATTCAAACGAGCTTTTGACAAAAGTTGCTCAATATATCTACCTTTCAACCTATGCAATAAAAAATTTTCTATCTTTCACGCATGCTCATTAAAGCAGTACTTACTAATATAAAATGTAAATGCTTATATCTCATCAAATATTACACGTAGGAATTTATGTTTCAGAATAATATTTCTTTAACGTTTTGTCAAATTTTCTGTAAATTTTGCAAAGTTATATAAAAATCTGTTCTAGTTATAAGCAAAAGAGTTTTCAAAAAAGTAATAATTTTTGAAAAAAAAAAAAAAATATATATATATATATATATATATATATATATATATATTTGCCTAAATGATTGCGCAGTTCCGCATCAGCACATAGAAATATTGTAGGGGAGACCGGGGTAAAATGGATCACTTTTGTAAATTTTAAGTGCTTATTCATAAAGTAATGATTTCTGGCTATTGAAAATATGTGTGCATATTGGGGTTCGTATTGCACTGAGCCAAAGGTAATAATTATGCTTACTTTTTTTAATATAATTTTTTTAATTACAACTGACAAAGTGGACCATTTTATCCAAAGCTCGGGGTAAAATGGTCCATAGCACGGGGCACTATGGATCACATGGAAAATTTAAAAGGTATATTAATGTAGTTTGTTTTTTAATAGTACAAAATGTAGAATATATTATATTTGTTTATTTATGTCTTAGATTCAAACAAATAATGTAATATTAATGAACATTACAAATAGAAAATGATAAACCAAAAGATTTTTGTATCTCTAAAAGTCTGCTGTTTCCTTATGAAGTTTGTTAGGGTCTGGGAGACTCATCATTACAATATCTCGAAAATTTGCAGAAGATTTGTCAACATTCTCGGGGAAAATGCTGATATCGTGATTAGGTTTTTGTTGCATTTATCTCACGGAAACAGATTATTTGTCTTTTTAACAGATTACGCTCTATACACTCCTGCTCAAAAGTTTAGCAAGATTTGCAAACGATCAGTTTTTTCAAATTTAAAAACTTATCACACGATGAAATGTTTTCAAACATTGGGTATTTAAAGAACTGTGTCTTCCTCATGTTTTTCAGTGAAGATTGGTTTAAGACAACATTTAGGGGGCCGGAAACAAATTGAGCAAATTCAATAATGTTTGTGATCACCCTGTATGGATAAGTGAACGAAATGAATTGTAACATTAGGATATGTTAATACAGACCCAGTTCAATTTGCCGATGAATTTGTGTGACGATGGAATATTAAATAATGGAGATATAAGCATCTATTTTAAAACTGATAAAAAAAAAAAAAAAAAGCAGTCTTTGGGGACTGCCGATAGAAGTGAAAACTAAGTAACTTGTGAATTGCATCGTCGAGCTATTAGATTATTATTTTCGAGTTATTTTTGGTTTGTAAAGAATGTTTATGCCTACATGATTCGGCAGAATATTTGTAGCTACCCAAATTAAATGAACTAAGCCTTATATTAGGTAAAAATATTGATTACTTATGAAATTATTTTAATTAGTAGCTGAGATACAAAAGAAAACCGGTTCAGGACACCTCAAAACGTGTAAATCAGGTGAAATCTCGAATTCCACTTTCGATAATATAAAAGTACTTTAAAATATCTTTCGAATGATGTATTAAAAATAATTTAATCACAATTAGAATTTGAAATATTGAAATTTTAAAATATTACAGCGCCATCTGGTGGTAGAAATTTCTGTAATCTACTGTTTGATTCTAAATCAACAAAGTTTTCTTATGATGTATTACTTATGAAATTATTTCAATAAGTAGCTGAGATACAAAAGAAAACCCATTCAGGACACCTCAAAACGTGTAAATCAGCTGAAATCTCGAATTCCACTCTCAATAATATAAAAGTACTTTAAAATATCTTTTGAATGATGTATTAAAAATAATTTAATCATAATTAAAATTTGAAATATTGAAATTTTACAATATTACAACGCCATCTGACCGTAGAAATTTCTATAATCTACTGTTCGATTCCAAATCAACAAAGCTTTCTAATGATGTATTACTTATGAAATTATTTTAATTAGTAGCTGAGATACAAAAGAAAACCCATTCAGGAGACCTCAAAACGTGTAAATCAGGTGAAATCTCGAGTTCCACTTTCGATAATATAAAAGAACTTTAAAATATCTTTCGAATGAAGTATTAAAAATAATTTAATCATAATTAGAAATTGAAATATTGAAATTTTAAAATATTATAGGGCCGTCTGGCGGTAGAAATTTCTGTAATCTACTGTTTGATTCCAAATCAACAAAGCTTTTTAATGATGTATTACTTATGAAATTATTTTTTTGTAGCTGAGATACAAAAGAAAACCCATTCAGGAGACCTTAAAACGTGTAAATCAGGTGAAATCTCGAATTCCACTTTCGATAATATAAAAGAACTTTAAAATATCTTCCGAATGATGTATTACAAATAATTTAATCATAATTAGAAATTGAAATACGGCTATTAGAATAAAATTTAATTTGCAATTAAAATGTAAATTTTTTTCCAAAATCGATGAAATTTGAACTGCAACTATCCCGTGTGCTGTTAATGTCGCACAGTAAGTTTCAAAGAATTTAGAACAAAATTGAAGCATTTTGAAATTTGCAAATTTTATTCCTAGTAGAAAACCACGTGATGTGATGTCAATTGGCAAAAAATATGTTTCTTCCCGATCAGATTCTCAGTGACTGGGTCATGGTAACGAACGCCTGCAGAATTTCATTCAAAGCGTTAGCTGACGATGATGCGAGTTTCATGTTTTTTGTTCACTCAAAAGTGCTCAACGCGCCTAAAAAAGTTTTCACTTAAAAAAAAAAAAAAAAAAAAAAAAAAAATCACTTGTTTAGTATAATATACACAGTTTTTAACGAAAATTATTCCCACTTTCAGATAAGTTGGAAAAAACACTTTTAAAACAATATACTGCAATCTGAGTAAAATATCATAAATATCTCATTAAATATGAGTATTTTTATGAAAAATGTATTCACTGCGCATGTGAGAAAGATAAAAAAAATTTTTTTTTATATAGGTTGAAAGCTAGATATATTGGACAACTTTTGTCAAAAGTGCATTTAAATAGAGTAAAAATTAAGCAAATTATCCGAAAAAGAACGAGCTAGATTTTAGATATTTTGCAAAAGTTGAAATTTCTTAAGGGGTTTTTCACTTTCCGCGTAATTAATTTGAAGATCCAATTATTTCAGTCACGCTCCAAATGTACTTTTCTGTGAAAAACCCCTTATAAGCTTTTAACTCTAACATAATTTTGTTTATTTAGTAAGATTTGTGAGATGATAAGTGTTTTTTCTCAAAAAAGAACATTTGCTAAGTAGTTAAAATAATTGGATCTTTAAATGAACTACGCGGCATGTGAAAAACCTCTTAAGAAATTTCCACTCTTGGAAAATATCTAAACTCTAGCTCGTTCTTTTTCGGATAATTTACTTAATTTTTACTCTATTCAAATGCAGTTTTGACAAAAGTTGCTCATTATGTCTAGTTTTCAACCTATGCAATAAAAAAAAAAAAAAAAAAAAAAATTATCTTTTGCACATGTGCAGTGAAAACGTTTTTCATAAAAATTTTCATATTTCATGAGATATTTAAAGATATTTGTGTTCCAATTGCAGTATATTGTTTCAAAAGTGTTTTTCCAACTTATCTGAAAGTGGGAATAATTTTCGATAAAAATTCGGTATATTATAAATAAAAAATATGCTGATTTTTTTTTTTTTGTAGTTTTAAAATAAATGCTTATATCTCCGTTATTTAATACGCTATCGCCACACAAATTCATCGACAAATTGAACTGGGTTTATATTAACATATCCTAAAGTTACAGTTCATTTCGTTCACTTATCCATACAGGGTGATCACAAACATTATTGAATTTGCTCAATTTGTTTCCGGCCCCCTAAATGTTGTCTTAAACCAATCTTCACTGAAAAACATGATGAAGACACAGTTCTTTAAATACCCAATGTTTGAAAACATTTCATCGTGTGATAAGTTTTTAAATTGAAAAAAACTGATCGTTTGCAAATCTTGCTAAACTTTTGAGCAGGAGTGTATATGTATACGTGTGATATTATTACTTTTTAATTGCAATTTTTTAATTCAGTTCGTTTAGTTGTATGATATTTGTAAAAATATAATTATTCAAAAGTAACTGAATGTTTATTAAAAAGAAATAGGAAAAAACCTCAAAGTAAATTGTTTGCTTATTTATTTTTAATTAACCGACTTCAAAAAAAGAAGGAAGGTTCTCAATTCAAACCGTATGTTTTTTTTATGTTTGTTAGCTCATAACTTGTGAAAGGATGCTCCGATTTTGATACTTTTTGTTTTGTTGAAAAGGTCTTGGTCTGCAATAGGTCCCATTGTAATATCTTTACGATCTAAAAAAATTACAGGGTGCCCAAAAAAACCAGTCCCAACTCTTTTAACTGCTAAACGGCTGCAGGTCTAGTAATAAACATGGTATGTAAGTGTAGTAAAGTGGCCCTGCAGTACAAGTTTAAACCGCTTGCTGCGCCACCTGGTGGAAAATAGTGGAGTTAGTGTTCCTATCTCGAAACGGTTCTAGAGAAAAAAAGTGAATTAGAAAGTTGAAGATTATCATCGATTTAGTACAAAAAGACAGTTTAGACATTCATGCTAGCGTTTCTATCTCGGAAACGGTTCAAGACAGGGGAAAAAAGTGAATTATAAAATTGCAGAGCATCATCGATTTAGTACGAAAAGATAGTTTTGACATTAATGCTAAAAGTACAAGGCTAAAAACGTGCCTTTTTTGTTCGCAATTTCTTACACTATTCACACTTGAGCTACATTGCTCACGTTGTAGCGTAGCTGGTGAGACATACGCTATATAGTTCAAAATACGGTTACTTGATACTTTTTGCTTTGTTCTAGATATCTTGGTCTGAAGTAGGTCCCATTATAACATCTTTACAATCTAAAGAAAATAAAGCGCCATCTGGTGAAAAACAGCGGCATTAGCGCTCCTATTTCAAAAACGGTTCAAGATGGGAGAAAAGTTAATTACGAAGTTGTAGAGTATCATCGATTTACTACGAAAAGACAGTTTTTAGACATTATTGCTAAAAATAGAACGCTTAAAACGTGCAATTGTTTGTTCGCAATTTCCTACACTGTGCACACTTGAACTACGTTGCACGCTTTACAGCGTAGCGGATGACACGTATACTCTATGGTTCAAAGTACTGTTACTGTAAGCGGTCACATCGATTAGCGCAAAGTCGTTTTCAACCAACTTCAGAAAGGAGGGTGTTCTTAATTCTTGCTATGTGTTTTTGTTGGTGTTTGTAAGCTTATAACTTCGTAAGAAATGCTCTAATTAACCGACTTCAAAAAGGAGGAGGTTCTCAATTCAAAGCGTATGTTTTTTGTTTTTGTTTTTGTTTGTTAGCTCATAACTTCTGAACGGATGATCCGATTTTGATACTTTTTGTTTTATTGTGAAGGACTTGGTCTGAAATAGGTCCCATTGTAAGATCTTTACGAAATAATAGAATAATTGCGTTAAAGTTCATCTTAAATGCTATTAGAAAACATAAACAGTTTTTACCAAGCTATCTTCGAGTGTTACTGTCTAAAAGAAATAATCTAGGGTTTAGTTTTATATGAAATAATCCTCTAAGTAAAAGCTCTAAATTAATGGTCGTCAGTCGCCAACGAGCGACCATTACATTGAAAATGACTATCAAAAATAAAATCCTAGTCGCCGAAAATTGCGACCATGTTACAGTTTATTTAATTAAAAAAAAAAAAAGCATTCATACCTATTAACAACTACGAAATCACCGTAGTTTTTCTACGGGAAGCGATGGGAAATTATGGAATCGGCCTCGCTCACTGTTATTATTATTTTTTTTTATTCGAAAATAATTCAATTAAAAAAATAATAATAATAATCAGTAAAGAAAAATAGTAGTAAAGTTATTTCATGAAATAGCTGTGAAGAATCGCAAATTGTATCGATTAACTATGAAAAAATTGCAGATTTTGACAATATTTGAGTTATAAAACGTAAATTTTGATAATTAGTGGCAAAACAATCCTGAATTTCAATAATGGGCTGCAACATTAAGTAAATTTTGGTAAATAGCAGTGAAATAAATTCGTATTTCAGTACTAGCCACAAAATTATCGCGTACTTAGCGAAATAGTTTTGAAAAAGTACGAATTTTATCGATTAGCAATGAAATAGGGCGTACTTCGGAGACTATTTGCATTATTAAACATAAACTGTAACAATTAGCAGTGAAAAGATTTTTATTTTAGTAATAGTTCGTAAACTTATATCGAATTTCGGTAAATAGCTTTGAAAAAAAAAAAAAAGGAAAATTTATCGATTAGCGACAAAATAATCGCAAATTTCAGTAATTAGTTACGTCATTAAACTTAAATTTGAACATTTAACGGCAAAATGGTCTCAAAATGGCTTTTTTCGAAAAAAGGTTTTTTTTTTTTTTTTTTTTTTTTTTTTTTTTTTAAGTGTAGATTTTACCAATTAGCAATGAGATAATCGTGTATTTCGGTAATTATTTGAGTTATAAAGCAAGAATTAGCGGTGAAGATTCCCTATTTCGGGAAAAAATACTAGTTTTGAAAAAAGACTAAATTTTATGGATTAAAAACGAAATAATCGCTCATTTCGGCATTCGTTCGCACAAATATCACATATTTCAAAAATCAGCATTAAAAAATAATTATAATAAAAATAAAATTAGGAATTTTATTCATTAGCGGCGTATTTATATCTAAAGGCACAGAGTACTATACAGATAGGATAGTGGAGCGAAAGCAGGAACTGGAGCAATAGTAGCCCGTCTAGAGTAAATGGAGCGGAACTAAGAGCTTCCAAATGTTTTAGGTCTACATGAATAGTACTTTTGATCAAAACTGGTTTTTGATTTCGTGAATAGTTACTAGCAGGTTAGTAGGAAAAGTTGTTCTCTGTCTTCGCTTTCTAATATTTTTTAATTCAAAAAATCATACTCGAAACATTCAAAACTATTCTTCTAAGAAAAAAAAAATATATTTTTTATAATGTTTAAAAATATACTTAGCCAATTGCATTCACAAATAAAAATTTCAAACTGTAATTTTGAAATAGCAGTATGAAATCGTTAAATGTTTAATATTTCTTGGTTTAAATAATACAAGAAGCATTTAAATGGAAAAAAATACCTTTGGTCCATGTATATTTTCAAAATATATTTGCTTAATTCTTAGTGCAGTGTAACAATGTTTCTCGCGCCTAGCACTGAAAATGAGGGGTGCCAAATTGACCGGTAAGATAGGATTTGGTAAAAACTAGGTATTCGGCGTTCCCTTATCGCTATTTTCTCTCAACCGCAGGTGTTATCATCCCTATTTTAACAGTGGACTTATTGAGTCAGCAATTGCACAGAGGCTTTCATGATTGCATGAAATGTGATTAAAGACTACTTGCTTTAAAAATAAATTGAGTTTGACATTCAAGTTTGTAAACAATAACAAATCTGACAAAGGAAAACATAGAAGCAAAAAGAATAAAATGAACGATTGCGTAAGCTGAAAAACTCTAGAAACTTACAGCTTTTGCCCACAAGGTCGCTGTAATCGCATTTTAGTTACTATTGAGCATACAGGAGTGTCCCATTTTTATGGTAATCTGAGAACTAAAGGTGGCTACCAAAAGTGCAAGTGTGGCTACCATTTTTTATGACTTTGGTAGCCAGTGGCTACTATTTATAATTTCTCTGGAGCATTACTTTTAAGTCTTTTAAGCGAATTTTTAAAATATATGCATATATTTTTTATTTAAACCGTTTTTATTCATTTTACCTATTTACGCTTTAATTTTTATTAAAATTAAAACGTGGTACTTATACGTATGAAATATGTAATTCCTGTAGAATGTATCATATTTCTCGCTGAATAAAATGTATGTAGCTTATCAAAAATAACCCGAATGTATTGTAAGGATTTCGGAGGTTTATCAGATGCTATAACTGAGACATAATTTTTCAAGCATGTTTACTTTTGTGTCATAGATTAACTGAAATATAAAAACAGTTTTTTAAATCGCAAATTTTAAACTGATTTTGACAAATGTTAAAAACTGGCTATAAATAGTAGTTTTAAGTTCACAGTCCAGAAATCTCTAAATTCGGTTAAAAATTATAGATTTTTAAAAAATTAATTAAAATGTGACTTTTTTCATCCTTTAGAAGATTCTTCTATGTCCTTATACTGGCATGATCGGTATAAGATTTCTCTATAATCTTAAACCGATATAATTTTCTCACATGTATATAATTCTGATTTGAATAATATTTTAATATTAATCTGAATAATAAATTAATTTGAATAAGGATTACTATTTTTATTTTAGTAATAATCTTTTGCCCCTTTTGAATGATTTTTAGTACGGCCTTTGGAGAAAGAGTCGAGCGTATCTGCTTTCATAAGAATTGGATCATTGAATCTCAGGAAATCCAGGAAATCTGCTGTCTTTGCTAGTGTTCGTGGAAGAAACTGGGGCTCGGCGACGGAACTGGTGAGTTAAAACAATAAGGTTCAATCCTTTTGAAAGTTTGCCTGATGTTCGTTGAACTAAACTCAAATCAAATATATATGATTTTATTGCCATTGTTTTACTAAAAGCAATTTCTAAGAGAATAATAAGATTTTTATGAATGCGCAAATCGTTTACATTGATTTATCACTGTAAATGATTTGTTTATTTGTACAATTTTAATAAAACCAATGTGAAAATATTGTAGTTTGAAAAGTTTTTGAAGCATGTGTACTTGCTAGTCCCCTTTTAAAAATATTTTAAAATATCTTCTACCTTAACATAAATTGGAGCAAAAAAAGTTGGTCCATTTAAATCTAGCCAAAAAAAAAAAAAAAAAAAAAAAACCTTCGAAGTAATTCATTACAGTTTGATACTTTTTCAGATTTTTTAATTGTTAGAGCACTATTACAATTGCTTTTAAAGTTAACTTTTTCCCAATAAAATGTTTTATTGGATTAGGGTAAGTGCTTCAGTGATTGGCATGCTCCAGTAATTGACATCTATATCGAAATAATTAATAAATAAGAAACATAATAACATCATATATTTTACATATAAAGAATTTTAACATTTTATGTCAAATTCTAGAGCATGGGGTGCTAATAACTGGTAAAATGAATAACTAGCAGTGCCAAACACTGGAACATAGGATGCCAATTACTGATAAAATGAAAAACTGGCAGTGTCAATTACTGGAACATTGAGTGGGTGTCAAACAAAAATTCATTAAAAAAAAAAAAATTGTTATCAAATGCATATATTTTAACATATATGTGGTTCTGAATGTATTAACTTAAGATTTCTAAAAATATTTTCCGATGACTAGAACATTAAAAACATCAGAGATTGCTCTAAAAGTGTCCATCACTGGAACACTTACCCATGTGCTATTTATTTATTTATTTATTTATAAATATATGTATAGAAGCGTATTATCAGGGATACCAAGGAGTATCTTTAATTTTGCAGAATCTATTTCTTTTGAGAACGCATATGCATATGTAATGTAATAATAATAAGTTAAACATTTTAAAATAGGGCTGAATTAAAGAAAGAAATTAATATATATATATTAAACTACAATATAAACAAAATTTTACAATTTTCTGTAAGTTTAATAAGCAATTGTACATGTATACACTATTTCTGGAGGGAAAGCATTATTAAAAAATGCAAATAAATAAATACGTATGAGTTAGATGGAACAAAAAGTTCTGCCCATTTGAATTAAAAGAAAAAACCTTTCCAAAAATGATCGGACACTTTCTACGTTTAGACGTTTTGTCAAATATCTCAAAAAGTACTTGAATAATTATTTTGAAACTTCTGAAGAATAAAGAACTTATTATCTTCATTCGTTTCAGCGAAAGTTTTGCTGACAAAATGAAAAGGAGACATAGTAAAAAAATATATATATATATATATATTACAATTATAATTATAATTATAATAATTTAAAAAAAAAAAAAAAATTCGGATCATCCTATAAAAGTAGCGCTTGAAGTACATTCTGGCTGTAGCGTGTGATTGTGAGGTTTTTTCTAATTATTTGTATAATTTTTTATGAGACTAGCATGTATATTAATGGAGACATAAAGATTTCTTTGAAAATTTATGAAAAAAAAAGCCCCCTTTGTTTTATAATATGCAGGTACCAGTCCCAATGCAAAGCCATTTTTAGAACACTAAACGTACTACATTAGATAGCATACTGCAATCAGAATATAAAAATATTAAATGTCTAATGAAATACGAGCGTTTTTACTAAATAGTTTTTAACAGCACATGCGCGAGGGCTAAAAATTTCATTTGCTAAATTTATTAGCTAAATGTTTTGAGCAACTTATATGAAAACAACAAGAAAATATCGCAAAAATTCGAAAAGTAATCGTCGATAGAATTAACTTTCTCTCTCTCTCTCTCAAAAAAAAAAAAAGCAGAACTTTAATGGGTTTTACCCAAATATATATTTTGATTCAATCAATGGTTAATATAGTGTTCATTATTGCAAATAAATGTTCATAAAATCCACTGTCATGTTCTTTGTTTTTTCTTTCTTCTTTTCTTTTCTTTTCTTCTTTATTATATTATTATTATTATTTTGGAAGAAACTCAATTCTTTTTTTTTTTTTTGTGAAAAAATTTAGTCTTTATCAAATTAATCACGAGATTACATAATGAATGTAGAGTTTTCTTTTCTTTTTTTTTTTTTTTTTTTTTGTGAAATATTTTAGTTTTTATCAAATCAATCACGAGATTACGTAATGAATGTAGAGTTTTCTTTTCTTTTTTTTCCTTTTTTTTTTTTTTGTGAAAAATTTTATTCTTTATCAAATCAATCACGAGATTACATAATGAATGTAGAGTCGTCTTCTTCTTCTTCTTCTTCATCTTCTTTCTTTTTTTTTTTTTTTTTTTTTTTTCATTTTACAATCTTAATACCAAATAGTTCGTCGACTTAGCGTTCGAAGTTTTTCGTGTTTTATCCGAAATTTGCATGAGTGCGGACTAGGATCCCTTATTAAAAGGAAAAAAAAAAAAAAAAAAAAAAAAAAAAAAAAAAAACATGGAGGGCTTTTTATGCAGGCCTAGGATCTAGTGTAGTCAATCATCCTTAATACCTACACTATCGCTGACACTATCCAATGCCAAATAAATTTGTTGTAATTTGTGTTTAAAAAAAAAAAAATGCTTATTAAGTTATTTTGTTGTAAATAAATAAATCATTAAATAATTGTTCGGTCAGAAAAGTCTGATTTAAAGGTACGAGATAGAAAAGGGAATAAATGTTAAATTTTTGTATTTGATTCTTTCTTCGCTGTATGTCATTATCATTATCATTATTATTATTTTAATTTCAGAGGTTAAATAATTACAAATCTACTCGAAAGAAAAATTCGAAAATTGTCCAGCAAGATAAAAAATGGTAATAAACTTTTATTTTTTTTTTTTTTCTTTATTTAAAATTTTTATATTGTTTAAAAGTTATATATTATCTTATACTATTAAGTGAGCAATATTTGTATATATATATATATATATATATATGTATATTTCACTGTTCTCGAAAACGGTGGCTCGGACAGTCACGTGATTTAACACAAAGGTGCCCTCCGTAGGGTCATTGTGCACATCGAAGTCAGATTTTCGAATTTTTGATTAGTTTTCTTTCAATTAATAAAAATATGAAAATAAAACTTCCCATTTCTATAATGACGCAGAATGGAGAATCTTAGGAGAGATTTGATTGGTTTATTTGATTTTCATTGATTTGAGTGTATTTTACGTTGAACTAGAGCTACGTTATGAGGAATTACAAGAGATTTGATTGGTTTATTTCATTTTCATTGATTTGAGTGTATTTTACGTTGAAATAGAGCTACGTTATGAGGAGTTAAGAGAGATTTGATTGATTTATTTGATTTTCATTGATTTGAGCGTATTTTACGTTGAACTAGATCTACGTTATGAGGAATTACGAGAGATTTGATTGGTTTATTTGATTTTCATTGATTTGAGTGTATTTTACGTTGAACTAGAGCTACGTTATGAGGAATTACGAGAGATTTGATTGGTTTATTTGATTTTCATTAAAGTGAGTGTATTTTACGTTGAACTAGAGCTACGTTTAGATTTTATTTAAAAATGTTTGAATTTTTAATATTTTAATATTATGCGACTTTTACAGAGAACAAATTACGATTGGCGCCGCAGGTGACCGAGAGCATGTTTTTTGGTAAAAATTTTCATGTGTCTCTGGCCAGCTAGCTGGTGAAGCCAGCTAGTAAATAAATAAATAAATAAATAAATAAATAAATAAATATATATATATATATATATATATATATATATATATGGTAAAATTATACATAAGGTCAAATTGGTTATATATATATATTCTGTTTCAAAGTCCACAATTTATAATAATGGTAATACATTGTGCAAATGCAGTGATCCTTCTTTGGAAAAATATATTGACAGAGCACATGGTCATATAATTACTGGTAAGTGATAGTAATATAAGAAAATTTATGGAGTATGGAACTAAATTTCGACTTCCTTCTAAAACCAATATTTATCAAATTATCAAACAGTTTACTTATGATCTTGATTTGTTTATATATGAAATGTCTATTAAATGTATAATAAACCTTTAGGATTTTTTAACCAACGGAAATGTATTGTATTATTAAAATTAACTAAAGAATTACAACTTAACTATAGTAATATAGTTCAATATAATAAATTTGATCTAATAAAAATATCAAAGATTTTCAAAACAATTATGTTATCAGTTATGCAGATAAATCACCTAATAACTATGCTATTATTTGTAAACAGTAATACAAATCTCTTTTAAACAGCTCAGCATCTAATAATCGTACTTTTTCTTTAACTCAAAATACTGTTATCATTAACAATAGAAAAATTCACAGTTATTATAAATTGTTAAAGATTCCTTTTAATAATTTTAACTATCCTTATCTTGTACTAATTCCTAAGTTTTATAAATGTCTTATTAAATTTAGAACGGTTACTATTGGCTGTAATACATACAATAATAATAACAGGTTTATAACATCACTTGTAAAGATAACAACTTTCGTTGCCTTAAAAATAGTTACCAACTCATTAACCATATCAAAAACTTTGATAATGTAGATAACATTACTACTTATGATTTTCAAGATTTATTTAATAATATTACATATTTTATCATTATATCAAATTATCAATAATATTTTTATTAAATAAAAAAATCTAATAAAATTATCTAATAACTTTAATGATAAAAAATTTAAAACTCTTCTTAATTTCCTTATAAATAATAGCTATATCTTACACAATAACCTAATTTTTTTACAAAAAGTGATGCAGCTTGAGTATGCTGCCTGATCTTTATTATTATGAGGGCAAATTTACTTATGACCATATATTACTATACTGATACGTTGATGATGTAATCATTTTATTCATTAATAAGTCATCTGATTTAATTACTTTAGACTGTCCTTCTAATTATAAATTAACTCAGACTACACATAAAAATAAAATCATTAACTTTCTGGATTTTAAAATTCTTTTTAACGATCATACAATATATACTGATATTTATGATAAAAGACAAGATTTTAACTTTAAAGTAAATTTGTTTACTCATTTTAAATCTTGCTTGCATCTCTCTGCATTCAGAAATACCATTTTTAATCACTTATATCGAATAAACAATTTTTGTTCCTCTAAATTTAAAAATAAAATTATTAAGGGAGCTTTACATATAGGCTACCCAAAAAATTTTGTTTAGAAGAAGTTGCATATACTTCAGTGGAGTAGAGCTAAGTTTGTTTGTCACATGTTTTTCTATTATAGAACAAATATAACTCTAAAATAAACTATAAAAAAAGTTAAAAAAAAAAAAAATCCTGAAAAATTCTCCTTCCTGAAAAATTCCTTCCTGAAAAACTTTCTCGCAATACTAAAATTTTTAAGTGAGAAAATGGAAAAATATCCGAGATTCTCACGGTCTCCGCTCTAACGGAAACCCTGATTGTAAATAATTAATATCAGTAGTGCTGCCATCTATGCGGTATTACTTAAAATACTTTTTTACTGCGATTTTTTTTTTTTTTTTTTTTTTTTTTTTTTTTTTTTTAACCATAAAATTTTGAATTCTCTTTTAAGACTATAATTATTTTTTAACTTATTGTTTAAGAAATTTTATATTTATATATATATATTTCAAACAAAGTTATTCCAATTGTTATACTCTACTACCTCTATACTCTATACTATACTCTATACTATACTATACCACCACTCTATAATAACTGATTTTTCTGTTTCTTTTTTAGTGATAACGAATCTAAGAATGACTCAGATTCTGACAGTGCTTATGGTTTTAATTCTAAACCTGGAATGTGAAATGCTGAATTATTTAAGTTTGTTTTTAATATGCCAAAGTTCAAAATATTTATGAAAATTATCCTGTGTATTTCTTCGCTGTTAGGAATATTTTATATGAGGTAGATGTACCTTTAAGACTATGTTATATTTTTCTAAATTTTCAATTTATTTTTGTACCAATATAGTTACAAATGATAATTACAAGTTTATTTTACTTATTTAAACAATTCTAAGTACATACACGGAATTAAAAAAAAAAAAAAAAAAAAAAAAAAAAAACTTTATTTTATAAATTAGCAAAAGTTTTAATAATTTAATTAGCAAAAGTTTTAATAATTTAATCAGCAAAAATTCAATGTCGAAATTTGCGTTAATGATCTGATTTTTTTAAGAATGTAAAATATATATTGTAAGTCGTCTCAGAAATTATATGCTTGGAAAGATCTAAAAAATTTGCATATTTTCATAAAAATTGTAAGAAGGTGTAAATTTGAGAAGTGCAAAAGTGAAATCTTATAGTACCTCAAAGTA
The DNA here is from genome assembly GCA_963930645.1 of Salticus scenicus. NCBI lineage: Eukaryota > Metazoa > Arthropoda > Arachnida > Araneae > Salticidae > Salticus > Salticus scenicus. Next base: position 298,028,301 of record OZ005648.1, read on the forward strand.
GGATATTCATATCAACATAAAATGTTTATAAATAACTAATTTTATCATTTTCAATCTTTATGACTAAAAACCATTTGTATTCAACTTATAATGTCTATTTAAAACTAAAATTTACTTTGTCAGGCATAATTATGGCATATTGTGTTTACCTATATGTGGTAAACACAATCTGCTATCTGAAATTATTCTTCCTTTTTTTTTTTTTTTCTTTTAAACCCAATTTATTGAGTGATATTAATTTTAATGACAATTTTCTCTTAAATTTAATTTAATTTTAAATAACAATCTCTTTCTCTGTAAAACCTTAATTGCAATGTTCCTCAAAATAATATCTTGTAGCTTCTGTAAAGAAAAGAAATATGTACTGTTTTTACTTAAGCGTGTTTCACTTGCATGTTAAACTTGTTTTTAATCAATCTCTTTATTTCTCTCCATCCTTACGGTTTAATTTCTTATTTTTACTATTTCTGTATGTATATCTTTATTTAACATGCATCGCATTTTAAATACTAATTGCATAGAATCCAGCTAAAAAAAAAAAAAATCTGCAGAAATATCAGCAGATAATATGAAAGTATTTGGAACAAAAAATCGTAAATGGAAGCAAAAAAATTTTCAGTTTGGAAGCAAATATCTTTTTCCCGTTAAACTTTTTCTGTTCCAAGTACCTTCAGATTATATTAAACTTTAATCACATCAAAAACCGAGACAATATACACTAAAAATATACAATTTAAAACATTAAAATACACAAAATATAAATTTAAACGTACCGAGCCTTTTACAGGCTCCTCATCGTTAAAACATCTAAAAGTAATTCGTTGAGTAGAACAGGAGATCTTCAACAAGAGAACTTCTACTCAATGAATTACTTTATGATTTTTTGCTGATGAGGAGCCTGTAAAAGGCTCGAAACGTTTAAATTTATGTTTTGTGTATTTTAATGTTTTAAATTGTATATTTTGTGTGTATATTTTTTTGCTTTTGCTGTGATTAAAGTTTAATATAATTATATATGAGACGAGGTGATTTTTAAATATTTTAAATACCTTCAGATTATCTACAGTTTCATGCTTTATATATATATATAATTTATTATTATTATTATCATTATCATTATTTGATAATTTACAGTAAATCCAAAATATCCATATAGTTTGCATTTGAGATTTTACAAATGTATGAAATAAGCAGTAATATAATACCTTTTAATTCAATATTAAGCGCTTTTCTTAGCAGTTATAAATATTTTAAAAGTTTTTCTGCATTATTTTTTTTTTTTTTTCACCTGGGAAGGATTATTTTTTATTTGCAGTCAAAATGTTCATATGATCATAAGACAAAAATAGAATTTTAATAAAAAAGATAAAGTAAATATAGATAGACATGAGTTGAATTTCACTTTCTTGTTATAATTAATTCCAATGATATTTACTAGACTTGAAGTTCATTGTACTTCCGTAGGAATGCAATAACACATTTCGTAATCTATGAAAGACAATATATGCTTCTATGTACGAATTTTAATAGTTGTTTTTTAATTATTACTATCGCATAAATAATATAATTCAAAATGCTCATGTAATTTGCTTTGGATTCTTACAAACATCTTAACAAGCAGCAATTCCATGTATAAATTATTCTTTTTTATTTTATTATTATTATTATTATTATTTACACAATTAACCCCTTTTCACAGCATTTAAAAATTTCAGTAATTATTTTAGTAGTTGTATTTTAGCATTTCTTTTCTTTAAGGATTTTAATAGCTGTTTCATCAATTATTATTTGATAATTCACAATAATTTAAATCCAAAATATCCATATTGTTTGCATTTGAGACTTAACAAATGTCGTATGAAATAAGCAGTAATATAATTTCTTTTAATTCAGTATTAAACGCTTTTCTTGGCATTTATAAATATTAGTATTTATTTTATTATTTTATTATTATTATTATTTTGCATTTCCTAACCTTATGAATTTTGATAGTTATTTTTATAAATTAATGTTTCGTATACAATATTATCCAAAATGATCATGCAATTTCCATGTGAGTTTTTGAAAATGTGATATCAAACAAATAGTAATTATACACATAATTTACACTTGCTTCTATTAACTTCTAATTAACTTCTTTTGTAGCATTTATGAAATTTAGTAGTTGTATTTTAGCATGTCATCACTTTTTGAATTTTAATATTGTTTTATTAATTATAAACTAATATTTAATAAATAATATAATCCAAAATGTCCACATAATTTGCATTTGAGTTTTTACAAACATCCTTTTAAACAAAAAGTAATTATATACGTAAATTATTTTTTTGCTTCTCATTCTTTTTTAATACTATGAGTTGTAATTTAGCATTTCATTTCATTATGGATTTTAATAGCTATTTTATTAACTGTAATCAATATTTTAGAAGCAACTTTATACAAATGTTCATGTAATTTGCACTTGAGCTTCTACAAGTATTTAAAAAAAAAAAAAAAAAAAAAAAAAAAAAAGCAATTAAATATATAAAATGTATATATTTTTATGGGTAATTAACCACTATTAATAGCATTTATAAATTTTAGTAACTGTTTTAAGTTAATATTATTTTTAGAACTTTATTTATTTATGAATTTTGATAATTATTTTTATCAAATAATACTTAATATTTCACAAATAATATAATTCAAAATATTCATGTAGTTTACATTTGAGTTCTTCCAAATGTGATATCAAACAAATAATAATTATATGCATAACTCATACTAGCTTCTAGGCACCATTAATTGCTTTTATTGCTTTTTTAAACTTCAGTCGCTGTAATTTAGCATTTCATTTCTTTATTTATTAAATATGAGTGAAAATTATTACAATTTGTTTCATTATTTTATTTTATTTTATTTATTTATTATTTTGATACATGCAATCATTCAAGAAATATAATCTCACTTGTGATTTATTCTTCATTCATTAGGATTAATTTAGGGACTTTTTAACTCTTTCCCTCGCCCTCGCAAAGATTAATATTTTTTAAGACTCTAGTTCGTCTGTCTGAGTGCGTTTTCATTTGAATAACTAATTTTAGAATTCCAGAAAACTGATATGTGCTATTTAGATTTTTTCAGATTTGCTGTAGAATACTATTAAAAATCTTATATATAGCAACATTGGATTGTGCATAAGGTCTCACAAAATATTTCGGACACATTACAGTCTAAGATGCTATTTCTTATAACTGCATGTCGTTTCCTTTATGCTGCGCTAAAAGTACAAAATCAACACACATTTTTTTTTAATTTTTTAATACAGAATATTTCTATAGGAAACGATATGTTTAGCATTAATGGTTCGTTTACAGAGCCATACAAAAATATTTGGATTCATTACAGGAAATTTTTTGGCAGTGTATTTTCAGTTGCGTTAAGCGTTTTCTACATTTATCAATGATGTTGAAAAATATTTATGATGTAATATAGTTAAAAACTGTTTTATAGGATAAAAAAAAAAAAAAAAATTAATAAAAATAATATATACATAATAAATACACTTGTTCAAAAAATTCATTTGATTTGATTTACAATGTTTATCATTTTCCCGATAGATGGCGCAAGATCACATTTAAAACGTCATAATTGAAGTAAATAAAATCCAATTCATGGCAAGTTTTAAAGATTCATGAGTTTGTAAGTACGATAAAAATACTATAAAATTGTGAATGCTATTATTAATGAAATGGCTTAATTGAAGAATTTTAATCGATTAATCGGGGTTGGTCTCGGAATTAATTTTTATCGTTAGAAAAGTTTTGTTGGCAACTTGTTGAGTGTGAGTTAGGTGTCTGACTGACATGTGGATAAATGTTTTTTTTTTTTTTTTTTTTCCCTTCTTTCGTGATTCACTGTTGGTATGAATAACGAATTGTTTAAATATGGTTGTTTCCTTTTTAAATTTGGGTTTTATCGCAAGATAGGAACATGAACTGTACTTTTGCTTTGTATAGCTTTACAGTTTTCCGAAATCTTGCGACCTTGCTGCTCTATATAAAAGACATGTTCCCTGATGAAGGAATACTTCTTTTTTTGAGCATTTCCAATTCTAGTTTCCAGATATCTTTGTTCAACATTTTTATAAAATTCTTGGTTTCTGTTGGATAACTTCCTTGATTATTGCATGAAAATATTTCTAATTTAATATTAATCTCTCAAAATGGATATGGTCATTTAATTAAAAGAAAGTAAAAGAAAATCATAAGAAAAATATGAGTGTTAACATTTAAATTGATTTAAAATAACTTTTATTTGAATGTTGTTGGTTTTAATAATGTATCTATTATTGGCTAAATTTTATAACGTTCTAAATTTCTGTATTATAATCTTATTTCTAATTTATTTCATCCTGGTATACGGCGTTAGCACTAAAAAAAAAAAGGTGCACTTTTGTGTATTTTTAACCAAACAAAAAATAAAAGGCAATAAAAAAGGTGGGGGGGGGGTTGGGTGGCAGATGCTTGATTACGGAGGATGGGTGTTGTTGTTTGGCTGGATGGTTGGGAGGGATTGTGAAATTAAAAATAAATAAATAAATAAATAAAAAATGGGTCATTACTTTTTTTTTTACTATAACATATGGCGCTCCTTCTTCTATAACTTGTTCTTTTGAATCCATGTAACACTTCTATATCTACGTGATATTTATGAATTGCGAATTTACGTAACTCAAATTAATCTCTGTAATAAATTCAAAATTAATTAAATATATTAATTTTAACATTAAAATTTAACTTTAAGGTTTAATTATTAAAAAAATAGAAGAATCTAATTACACTAAAATTTAAACTAAAAATCATTTTACTTAATCGTTTAGTGGATGAATTCTTTTCCCTTATTGACTGTGAATTTAACTGTTTTCGGTCTCATGGCTGTTGTGGAGTGTTTTACCTTTTTCGGCATGCTTTTCAAAAGTAATGAAAGTTAAAATTTAGTTCTATTAAATTTCCTTAAGGTTGATTTATTATGAAGGGATTGGTGTTTTATGTTTAGTAAGTCTATTTCTCTCATGGTTTTTTCCACTTCATAAATTTATTATGACAAAATTGGTGTTTGAAGTTTAATATGTTTATTTATTTCTTGGTTTGTCCGCTTCATAAGTTTATTTCTAACTTGGTTTTTCCACATTTTGTTTGAAATTATTTTCAAGTCTTTTAGGTGACCTCGGGCATTGCATGCTGTAAATTTTTAGCAGTTTGCATACAGCATGACAGAAAGATCACCTAATTTACATACAACATTCATTCAATGCCCTTGCAAAAATGGTGAATTTGTATGCTTCAATATCGGGTTGCTTATTTTTTTCTTTGCTTCAACTTCATTCATTTTTTACAGTTTTTCATGTGATACTTGGTTTTATATAACGCAATGTTTGAAAAGGTTTTCAATATATATATATGAAAATGAAAACTAGGCCAGACTGGCTGACCAACTGAAAGCATAAACATTTTTATTTTTTTTTTTTCTAAAAAACTAAAAAAATATCTTTTAAACTAATCTGAAAGAATTAACCCCTTAACGCGCGCTGTCCTCGCTGCGAGGACGCAAAATTTAAGATCCAGCTGCAAAAATTCATACCGGAAATTTTTTAGGAAAAATTTACGTTTATAACATAGCAGAAAAGGCCGGTTTTTTTTAACCTTGAAATTTAAAATTTCTTTTAGTTTAATTTAGTTCATGAATTCCGGTAGCAGTATAGTTTTGATGATCCTAATTGTCTTGCTCCGCAAAGGGTTAAAGATATCATTGCATCAATAAGTAAAATTATATTTCTTTAATTATTGTACGTATTAAATAATAATAATAATAACAATAGTAATAATAATAATAATAATGAAAAAAATTGAAAATTCACAATTATTATAATAATTTTCACACATCTGAACTGACAGGATTTTGGGTAGCACAGTATAGTGTCTATAAACTATATGCACATCACATTGTGTACTTAAATTTAGTTTTATATTAAAAGCACCTAACAGAACATGAAAAACACAATTTTTAAGCATATACAATTTTTATCTGAATACTTTGGGCAGCCCTGTAAACGAATCATGAACCACCGCACTTTCAAATGTAAAAAAGAGGGGGGGGGGGGAAGCTAAAAATCCGCAGAAAAAGCATAGGATGAAAACGAAAAAAAAAAAAAAAAACTGACGATGTTAAGTGTGAAAAAAAAAAACGGCTAACACCAGAAGAAACAAAAGATCAAAATTGACTAGAAAAAGTCATCTAAGAGCAAGAAGGGACTCGGGTTAGGGCCCTAGGGCTATCGCCGAGGGTTTAATAAATGTATTACGGAAAAAAAAAAAAAAAGTAATTAAACGCAAGTATTTCTTGCTTTTATGTACGTTTAGTCCTTTTTTATAGCAGATTACTTGTTGAAGGTGCAATAATTCGTGTTGCACTACATACTAATTCAGTACGTACTATTACAAATTTTAAAATCCAGGATTTTTAGCATGCTAACTTTGAACGTCTAATTAAAATACAATTTTTCTGTAGAGTTTTCAAAATTTTAGTTAAGATTAGTTAATATGGAAATGGCCCTTTGTTAAAAGATAAATCATATGCATTTGTAAAAACTCTTCTCCTAATAAATATTATATGCTTTTCGTTTTTCCCCTTTTATTTTTTTTCCTAGGATTAAAAATAAAAATATAAGTTTTAATCTTTCTTTATCTTTTTTCCCCCTCATTTCTATTTATTACATTACATGTACTTTTTACTTTTCTATTTAGACATACTTTTTATGACAATGATATGATAACCCTCTAGCATTTCTGCAATCTTAATATAAGCATTACACTTTTACATTTCTTCAAATACAGTGGAGTCCTCTTTATTAATAATGTCTAAGCTATGTAAGCATTATTTTGAAACATTATGTAGAAACTGAAAAAAGAAAACATGCGCTTTATTTTATTATACAAGCTTAAATGTTATTAATACCGTTGTTCATGAACTTTTAATGATGGAAATTTATACCTTACATTCTAACTTTATGTAAAAAATATTAAGTGGTTGTAACACCAACTAAAACTTATTTTGTTATTTTTTAGCAAATATTTTTTCATTTGAAATGAAAAATATTTTGTTTTTATTATTAAATTAAGCTAAGTTCACATATTTTTTATTTTATATTCAAACATTTTGAATATTCTGTAATATTCTGTGATATGAATGTTTTTTATGAATTTTAATTATAAGTACGGAGTTTTGTTAAAAAATTGTAGTGAAATTCATGTGTACATTTGATTTGTTGGGTTTTTAATTACATTTCGTTATACTTATTTAAAATGTTAAGAATGTTAAATACAGAAAATAAGTTAACACAATCAATATTACTTATATATTTATATATTTATCTTTATTTCTTTTTATTGTTTCTCTCTTATAATATGAGTTTGATTCTTACCAAATAATAAACCTAAAAATAAAGGAACGTTTCATTTTATAAGAGGTAGATATATGCAATACGCGTTTCCTATTTTATTTTAAAACAAAATAAATCGTTTAAAGTTTTGTATTATTTACAAACATACGATGCCTATGTATTGTGAAAATTTTTTGAATTTTTTGGTTGTTTATTTGTTGAATTATCTTAATATTTGTTTATTGTAAATATTCAACAATAGATGGCGACACCAAATTCTCTATAAATTCTGTAGAAAATCTTTACATTCCAGCTCTTTTCTGAATTTTTAATATGAAAATAATGAAATTAATAGATTAGATAAAAAATTATTAATTATTAAAATTTTAAAATTACTTACTTTTAAATTTAAATATTTATGTTTAAAATAGTCCTATGTCAATTCTTTCTAGATATAATAAAAAACATTCCTTATAAATTAATTAAAAAAATATATAAAACATAATTGTATTAGCTTCACGCTATTTAAAAATATACAGAGGTGCGTGGCATATAAAACAATTATTACAATAATTTTCACACATCTGAACTGACTGAATTTTGGGTTGCGCAGTATAGTGTCTGTAAACTATATACACATCACATTGTATACTTAAATTTAGTTTTATATTAAAAACACCTAACAGAACATGAAAAACACTTGCAATAATTTTTAAGATTATCCAAACATTATCAAAATACTTTGGATAGCTATGTAAACGAATGATGAACCACCGCACTTTAGAATGTAAAGAAGAGGGGGGGGGAAGCTAAAACTCCATAGAAGAAGCATGGGATCAAAGCGAAAAAAAATTCACTATGTTAAGTGTGTTAAAAAAAAAAAAAAAAAAAAAAAAAGACTAACACCGGAAGAAATAAAAGATCAAAATTAACTAGAAAAAGTCATCGAAGAGCGGGAAGGGCCTCGGGTTTGGGACCTAAAGCTATCGTCGAGGGTTTACTACGTCTCGTCTCACTATTTCATTATTTATTATTTCATTAAAAATGTAATTCATTATGTTCACATAACTTGCATTTCAGTTTTGTAAATGTATTATGGAACAAATAGGTAGTAATTAAGCGCAAGTATTTCTTGCTTTTATGTACATTTAGTCCTTTTTAGCACATAACTTGTTGAGGGTGCAATAATTCGTGTTGCACTATATACTAATTCAGTACATACTATTAAAAACTTATAAATCCAGGATTTTTAGCAGGCTAACTTTGAACGTCTGATTAAAATACTTTCTACAATCTTAATATAAGCATTACACTTTTACATTTCTTCAAATACAATGGAATTATCTTCATTAATAATGTCCAAGCTATGCAAGCATTATTTTGAAACATTACGTAGAAACGGAAAAAAGAAAACATGTGCGTTATTTTATTATACAAACTTAAATGTTATTAATACTATTGTTTATGAATTTTGATGATGGAAATTTGTACTTTAAATTCCAACTTTATGTAAAAAAATATTATGTAACCCAGGTAAAATTTATTTTGTTATCTTTTAGCACATATTTTTTCATGTGAAATGAAAAATATTTTGTTTTTATTATTAATTTACACTAAGTTCACATATTTTTGCATTTTATATTCAATTATTTTGAATATTCTGTGATATGAATGTGTTTTAATTATAAATACGGAGTTTTGTTAAAAATTGTACTGAAATTCATGTGTACATTCGATAAGACATTTTATATTGATTTTGAATTACATTTTGTTATACTTATTTAAAATGTTGAGAATGTTAAATACAGAAAATAAATTAACAGAATGAATATTATTTATATATTTATTTATTTATATTTATTTGTTTTTATTGTTTATCTATTATAATATGAGTTTGATTCTTACCGAATAATAAACTTAAAAATAAATGTACGTCTCCTTTTATAAGAGGCAGATATATCATATATGTAATGCGCATTTGCATTTTTTTTTTTTTTTTTAACAAAATAAATTGTTTAAAGTTCTGTATTATTTAAAAACATACGATGCCTATGTATTATGAAAACTTTTGAAATTATTTGGTTGTCGAATTATCTTAATATTTGTTTATTGTAAATATTATACATTAGATGGCGACACCAAATTCTCTACAAACCTGTATAAATCCTTTACATTCCAGTGGTTTCCTCCGAAACTCGCGTAAATACGGGCTGGGACCCCTTAGAAAGACCCCCACGGAGGGCATTCCCCCCCTATAGGTCTAGGACACATAAGGAGTCAATCGGCCTTAATCCTCCAACCAACCTTTACATTCCAGCCACTGAGTTATTCTCCGTGATTCCATCTCTTCTCTGAATTTTTAATATAATGCATTTATAAAATTAATAGATTAGATAAATAAATTATTAATTTTTAAAATTTTAAAATTACATACTTTTAAATTTAAATATTTATGTTTAAATTAGTTCTTTGCCAATCCTTTCTAGATATAATTAAAAACATTCCTTATAAATTAATTAAAAAAATATGTAAATAATAATTGTATTAGCTTCATGCTACTTAAAAATATGCAAAGGTGCGTGGTATGTAAAACTCCTCTTGATGATTTAGTTTTAGAATTTTTTTTTTTTTTTTTTTTTTTTTTTTTTCTTTTTTGAAAGGTTTTTGCTTTTTACTGTTCTAAGAATTATTTTTAAATAATTTTATTGTGATATTTTAGAAATAGGTGGAGAGGTAAAATTTTAATATTTTATATTTGTAATATGCGAAATGGTTGTAATTTGTGATTTTCATGAATTTATTTGTTAACTGACAGCTATTTAAATTTTTTAATACGAAACCAAAACTTGAAAAAAAAAAAAAAAAAAAAAAAAAAAAAAAAAAAAAATCCCATTTTCAACATTATGTTTTCCTCCCCCCTTCTCTCTCTTTTTATTTTAGTATTTTCCTTTACTTATTTCCAAAATGTACTTAAAAAAGTTGTCGGTAATTAATAATTCAAAATAAACGTTATTTTATAAAACATTCCATTTTATTTTAATTTTCTTGAATGTAGAGATTTTAGAATAACTATGTATTCTTTAGTTTAGAATAAATAATCTGCAGTTATTTATTATTTAATCCAGTAATTATTACTATTCATTTATTTCATTTTTCGTTTTTCATTCATCATTTATTATATAATCGAGATATTTATTACATAATTCTTGTTTTAACCATTCTCACCAAAACGAAAGCCGGATTTAAGTATAAGCAACATGGATCAAGATCTAAAGCGATGAATAAAATTTTGATAGTTTTGTTTGAGTAAATCTTAAAAAAATAAAATAAAATAAAAAAATAAAAAAAATTCTAGATGAAATTGAATAAAATTTATTAAATAGAGAATAATAAACATTATTCACTAAAGGTTTCTTCGCTAGATTGGAATATGGAATGACAAATAGGTGAAGAGCTAAATGCGGTCGTGTAAAAATTGATTCGTGTGAAAATCGGTCTCACTTCTTCGTGGAAAAATTGGTCACACTTGCTTTTCAGATATCCCCTTGCCTATAGATAATGCATCCTCTGATGAAAAGTTGTCAAATTTTATCGACTATTTTGCTTCCAAATGGATGGACAACACTAAAACATATTTAGGGATATGGAATTTGCATGGAAAACACCATCGAACCAACAATTCTGTTAAAGTATAAAATGCGAAATTAAACAGAGTTATTAAAATAAAACAACTAAATGTTTATTTATTGGTAACATATGCCTTAAAGAATAGGTAAAATGTCTTAAAAGGCGAACAAAGTAGGCACGAGTGCTGCAAACCAAGCCACTTTGTTTGCAGTACTCCTGCCTACTTTGCTCGCCTGACGAAGGGTCGTGTCTTCCTTCGACTCGAAACAATTGTTGAAAGTTCTTGCATTTTACGGTGTTTATTTAAAATTTTGTACTTATTATTATCATTATTCTTTATTATCATCATTATTATTATTATTTTATTCTGTCATAGTTATATTTCTGACTGTCCGTTTTTCACACGATTCTATTTTTAATCGCTTTTTGTATGGCCGATTTTCACACGTTATCGACAAATGTAACTATTATCTTACTATAACAATGCCCTAATTTATAAATTTAGTAAGCTACTGTACATTATTTGTAAGAACAGTAATGTACAGTTATGTACATTAATGTACATTACTGTAAGCTTATTGTCATTCTATATACCTACTTCGAAATGAACCTGAAGTTGCAACAAATTAAACAATGTAATATGTGCCGAAAATAGAAATCCGGCTTTCTAAGTCGTGCATGATAGTCATTTGACCAGTTAAAAAATTCACGTTTGTTTGTTATTATTTTTATGTTTTTATTTTTTCGTTGTATTATATTTGTATTTAAGCAACATATTTTTAATATATATTTTAAACTACAGTAGAACCTCGATTATCCGAAGTAATTGGGAGCGAACTTACTTCGGATAATCGAAATTTTCGGATAATCGAGAATTCATCAATAATCATCTAAAATATTTATCAGCACTCGTAGTTTGGAAAGGATGGCTTGCATACAAAAGGAATGTGGAAAAAAAAAAAACTTTAAAAATACATGTTTGTTAAGAGAAAATTTTGGATGATAGTAGAAAGTGAAAAAAAAAAGTGAAGAAGAAACCGACTTCGGTTAACGGAGAGTTTCGGTTAATCGAGGTGAGTTTCGGTTAATCGAGGTTCGGATAATCGAGGTTCTACTGTATAAGAATAAAAACAGTAACAAATAACACAACTCATTTGTAATAATAGTAATAGTAATAATTTCGAAGGCAACAATTTTATACGTTCCTCCATTATGTAAATAATGCTTCAATCGCCCCAAAAATATCTCCAATTCTTAATCTATAAATATTGGTTTGTTCCGTTATAACACTAATATACTGTTCTTTGTTTAGTGTAGTAACACAGCGGTGTTAGAAATGCACATTAGAAAAAAAAAAAAAAAAAAAGAGCAAGAAACAGAAGCTGAAGCTCACAAGCTATTTCTCCTTTGTCTAAATGAAGTAACAATACGAGTTTCAGATTATGGCAGCAGATTCTCGGCAGTATTATTTAATTATAGATATTCAATTTATCAAAAATTTTTACACACACACACACACATATATGTATATATAATTTAAAAATTTTCTTTAAGGAATCCATTTAATACCAGAATCCTGCTTTTGACTCAGATTTTTCTCTCTTTACATATTTGTAAACTGTTAGATTCAGTAAAAGACTATTTTTTTTACTATGCAAAATTCAAGGTGGCCTGCAGAAAATGGTCACGGCGCTTTTTCCTGTCTAAAAAAAAAAAAAAAGAAGCTTTTTTTTTTTTTTTTTTCCTCCTTTTTTGAGGGTGAGAAGGTAAGTAGAATTCAAATGATAAAAAAAAAATTGTCACACAGATTTTAGTTTAAAGCTAAAGGCCTATACTAATTTTTAGGAATGTTTCCAAAGAAAATTTGGGAATTATTTAGCTATCATTTTTAGGAATGTTTTAATCAAGAACTGAAGATTGCACGCATTCAAATGTATTCCATAAGTATGTATTCCCCATGTATTCCTATTTGCGCGTCATAATGACATAATTTTTCCTAATTTGATATTACTACCCAGAAGTGAATGTTAAAAAATAAATGAATAAATAAATAAATAAAACATCACATTGTAAAATTTTTGCTTCGTAAATTCCGTTACAAATTGTTCGTTTTATTTTATCGATAAATTTGCAAACATAATTCACACTAAAAGAAATAAGTGGGGTAACTAACAAGGGTGTGTTCCGGGGTCGTTCTCTGGGATTGCATTGAATCATGTCCTATCCATAGATATAGTAATTTATATAGATCTATCATCCCATTGTTATCATGCAAAAATTTTTGATGCCGAAAATTTTTTTTGGCATCAGCCATATAGTGGTATTGAAACCATTGAAACTCGGCAATTGTAATAGAATAGAACAGAATGTTGATGAATTTTCAAAATGTCGAATTATTGCGTCTTTTTATTCTTCTAATAAATTTATGGAAAGAAATGGATAAGTTATCATAAAAGTAAATTATATTTGACTAAATTATGAAAAATATAATTTTTATAATCTGTTGCTTTGTTATTATTATGAAATAAAAACTGATTTGATTTTTAATGAAATACGTTTTTTGAAGTTTGATATTTTTTAAAATTTTGTATTAGTAAGTAACATAAAATTTTCAGAATTCTTTTAAATATATTTAGCAGCGTAGGTAAAGAACGTTAGTTTTAGTGTATGAAAAGAGTTTAACTTTAAATATTAACTAAATTAATAAATATATGAAAGAAAGAAAGAAAAAGAAAAATGAATTTGAAATTGTATCTGCAGTTTTTCATTCACCTCTAGTACATAAATTATTCATAAATTTTATTTTCAAAATTATCTGTGTGTATTCACTCGGAAAAAGACGGCCACATTGTGGACTTTTCTCCGAGTAAAAGGGAATCATTCCCCCCCCCTCCCCCCCCCATGATCAATTTATGTCTTATTACTATATCTATGGTCCTATCTTGTAAAGAACCATGGGTAATGTTAAGATGTAATGTAACGGCTTTCGTCTGTGAATTGATAGGGGGCGCCACAATAACAATCGAAAGTTTTTATGAAAATTCATTCTTTTGTGTATTATTAGCATAGCATTTTAGCATGGAAATATTATTTTCAAATAAAGTAATAATTAATGGTTCGTTAATAGGTGATGTAAAAACAATTAATGATTTAATTTATATGTTATTAATTTCATAAAAATATGCCAAGATAATTGGTCATAAATGTTGGTCAAATGCGACAAAAACTGAAATTTTTGTAGATCAAGATCGAAAAAGTGACCAAAACAATGACTACATTACAATATTTTTAAAACAAATAAAATCTGTGAAAATTTAAATTTTTATAATTTTTAACTTATAAATGGGAATAATGAAATATATGTGATCGATACAAAGAAAAGAATTGCAATGTGCACACTTAACAAATGCATAATCATTACAATTAACAATGAAGCAAGTTTCTCAACCAACTTTAAATACTGTTGCCATTAAATTGTTAAATTTTGTAATTTTTTTCAATGCTATATCCAGCTTTTTCACAAGAATATATTAGCATATCTTGAAATATATCAGCGCCAAGTTCATTGTATACAATTGAATGAATTTTTGAGTTAAATAGTCTGTCATTTACCTTACTTTTAGACTCTTCATCGATATCTTCAATGTATACGCGTTTAATGGATGCAGCTCGAATTTTTATGTAATATTCAATACGTTTCACAAATGCCTTATAAAGATTAAAGAAATAGGAAGTCTAACAGTTGTACATATTTTGTTGTTTTTCCTGGTTTGATTTTTCCATTGGCATTTTTTAGTTGCTAAAATAGCATCTGAACTTTTTTTTATTCTTATGGCCTGGCCAGGAATCCCGTAGCAAAAGTTAATCATCAGGAACGATAACTGCGAACACATTATTAATCCAATATTTAGATATATCTTTAGTAAACTTGCCATTTTTGCTACATTGAACAATAATATTTCCAGGTTTATTTTCTATAATTTTAGAAATTCGGAGATCAATTTGCCATCTTGTTCTTGCAGTACATACAATAAAGAAGTATTTTTCCAATTTACCTGACATCGATATTAACGGAAGAATTGTATATGAGTGTGTCATTGCATGTAATGTACTGATTGTACCAAAAGTTGATTTTTCGCCTTTGAAAGAAAGTGTCGTTTTAAAACCATTTCGTATTGAAAAGCACTTTGATCAGCATTCCAAACGTTAGTAATTTGTATGTTATTGGTAACAATATATGATTGTTAAAGTCCAAATTTAACACTTTCGCTATCTCGATAATTACGTGTTTGTCTATATATATATATATATATATATGCGTGTGCGTGTGTGTAATATTTACAAAATTGAATATTTTGCGAGCAATAAATTTTAAGAAACTAATGTTTACAAACAGAATAAGTTTAATATACACTTGATACTATTATTGATCTTAAGTTTAATCAAGTGAATAATCTTATAATAACGAAATTTACGTGCAGCAAGAATGCAAATCATCCAAAAAAAGCATTTTCGACGCTTTAAGCATGGCAATTTCAGATTGTTATTGTGGTGCCCTCTATCAATTCACAGATGAAAGCCGTTACATCTTATCATTACTCATGGTTTTTTACAATATTGGACATGATTGATTGCAATCCTAGGGAACGATCCGGAGACCATCCATTGTAAAAAAAAAAAGGAAAAAGATAGGAAGGAAGAAACAGAAAGAAAGAAAGATACAGAAAGCAAAAGAATAGGCTTGGTTTGATTTGTCGCGCTCCCTTTCATACTAAGCATAATTTAATTAGTCTGAGAACAACTGCTTAAAATGGATTCTAAATCACTAAATTCATTCATGTCTGAATCGGGACTCGAATCTAGTATTTAACCAGGCCGTTAGTTATTCAGCTATCAGAGCCAAACCATCAATTGAGAAATACACTGAAAAAAGTGCCACTTTTATTTTTTTGGTATTGGTGTTTGTAGGTATGTATTAGGGCCGTTTGTCTATGCTGATAAACTAGGCATGGATAGATTTGGCATTCACTCCATGGGAGATTTTTAAAGGGTCCTAGCCCATATCCACGCGAATTTTGGAGAAAAAAAAACCACAGACTATCTGAATGATTAGGCATTCGAATGCGACCTGCGCTCGAACCAAGCACTTACTGTCTACTAGAGTTTAGAGCAGAACTCTAAGTTGACTTCTGCTGGGATCTCATGTTTTCTAAGTTAGCCAATTCAGTGATTCGGAAGCTTGTGCGAGTTTTCACGTAACTGTCTTAATTTCGTAATATTTGATGTGAATTAACGCGAGAATGAATATAATGAATACTGACCAAAATTGCCGTGAGACAGTTTAACTCCAACTGTAAGAAATTAACAGAAGAAGTTTCTGAATTCAAAAACATTAAGCAGGATAAATTTTAATGAGTAATTTGTTAAGAAAAAAACTTCTCTAGTTATTTATTATTATTATTGTTCGATGTTTTCATATTTATAAATATTATAATTATTTAGACGAGTTTGTAGAATTATGTTTTTCTCTGTTTAGTGTTGAATAACTATGTATGAACTATGCAATGATAATAATTTGTACAGATTATCTCTTACAATTTTATTGTACATGTACATATAAAATATAAATATATATATCATTAAAATTACTATATATTTTTAAATGTATTTATATTCTATTTCATTTTTCTCTAATTTTATCTGTGATAGTACCATACCAGCTAACCATAAGTAATCTTTTAAATCGTTATTTTTCAACCTTTATGTTGCCACTGCATATATATGAGTAAGTTGCAGTATTCTAATCTTGGAACCTAAGTTTGCATAGATGCCTTTCTAAAAGTACCTAGCCAGTAATCACGTGGTTTTCGGAGAAAAGCAGGGAAAACAGTGAATAGTTAGGCCGCCGAGCGCAAACTGAGTTCGAATCAGACATCTCCCACCTACCAGCTTTAAGGGGGGTGCATCTACGAAACAATTAGATTTACCACAGTTTTCTTATATTCTTAGAACATAATAATAAAAAATAATAAATATATAATAAAAAATAATTTGTTGTAATTTATAACGAAATTCAATACGACTAAAATAATTTAATACATTTCAATTTGAATATTTTACATGAATTGCAATGGAACATTTATCGATAGAGAATCTTAATACAGAAAAAACTAGGTAATTAGACTTTCAGTATAACGCGTTTTTTTTTCAGTATAATGTACATTTTTCAATATAGCGTATAACGTTTTCTATTTTAACCCTTTCCACTACCAGTACTTATTTCTGAGAAAAAATAAAGTAAGTTTTTAATAAATTATCTGAATGTGTTTCATTGAATAGACGGTGAATTTCCTCAACTGACAATTCTACACACCTCTTCATAATAGTTACAGATCTTAAAAGACAAAAACAGATAACCTTCAGAAAAGAGTTTCATGTAACATTTCAATCTGGTGTCTTGGGACACATTTGTCCGGATCGTAGCAAAAGGGTTAAAGTTGAAATTTAGAATGACACGCTTTTATATCTAACGAAGAATTCTAGTGCGTTCATAAGTTACCATCTACTTATATTTTTTAAATCTTTTTTTTTTTTTTTTTTTTTTTTTTTTTTTTTGTAAAGTACATTATGTTAATTTTATAAAATAACAAAGACGTAAGAATTAGATATTTTGAGAAGTTCATCGTGACACAGAGGTTGAAAAACTCCTGATTTAAAGAATTAGCGTTTTTCCTACGTTATTAACAAAACTTTATAAATATATATTCATATATATATATATATATATTACGTGTATCTCAAATACTTTTGATAATTTCGTACTTATAATGTGATTTTTTATTGTGCCTGTTGATTTTTTAAATTTATGAAATGCGAAAATGTACACTCTCGCAGTGTTAAAGTTTCTGAATATGCAACACCAAAATTTAAATTTTTAAAAGAACTCATCTCGGATTTCAAACACGTATTTATTTTCTTTTTAACTATAATAATAATAATAATAATAATAATAATAAATAGAAAAGGAATATTACTTATTTCACGAGAAAAAACTCATACCTTTATTTCAAAAAAGGTTATATTTTATTTATCATATTTGTGTCCATGTTTACCATTTCTGTTTAACTACACATATATTTCAAAGGGGGAAATGTTTCAGATACATTTTTTTTTGTGGTTCGTTATCTAGAAATATAGTTATTGTCTGCATTTTCTTACAAAAGTCTGAGATGAGCTCCTTTAGATATTCATTTATCTACATTTTGACTATTTGCCATATGTAGAGCTGCCAACATCTAATTAATAATGCGAAAGATTGTTAATACTCGCCTTTTTCTTCACACCAGCATTTTTTTTAGACTACTTTCCTTATTTCATCGTAAATACATTTAAAGAGGCTTACTATAAAAATTAAGTGGTGTGAAAAAAGGGGCAGGCAATAATAATACTCCGGATTATGTTGGCAGCTATGCACATGTCTCGAAATTGACTATTCTGATTTAGCTTGTACTGATTTTTTTTTTTTCTGGTAAAATCATTTTATCATGATAAAAGTTCACAATCTTTCCAGTTTTCATATTTATTTATTATTTTCTTCATATACTTTTGTGTATTTTGTCTTTTGTCATTACTGCTTTGTGTATGCAGTTTCTTTGCTACTTATATGTGATAAAATAAATTATACACTAGAATATTGTGCTGTGTGTGATTTTTCAATGATATTTATGTACACTTTGCAAATGTAATAGTGATATCAAATCAGAAGTGACACTCGCAACATTTGTAAAGAAAACACAATCACAAAGTACGATGCTCTACGTAATGTTCGTCTTCCGATTTCAGTCGTTTCGTAAACAACTATTCTCATATTTGAATTATCCTTTCCTTTTCTTTCTTTCTTTCTTTTTCTTTTTTTTTTTTTTTTCTTTACGGATTGAATCTGAGAATGAACTGTACGGAATGAGTAGTGTATTTCGAAATATGTCTGGAAACTACTACATAGGAACTTCTAATATTGAATGTACCACTTAAAAATTTTAAATTTTCGGAAAAAGATATTTATTTATTCTGATAAGGCCAATTGCATTGCTATTTTAATAGAACCTGCAACGAAAAAATGCATCTGTATATATAAGCACGTGGTTACACTTATGGTGTAGTCCGAGAATCTATATTAATAAAATCAGATTTTTGACAGAATCAAATTTTTGCGATATCTTCCCGTTTCACACACCATGAAAGCCGAAAATGACTTCAGAAAATTGTGTGTGTGCGTGTGTGTCGTTGTGTCTGTATATCTGTAACGTAACGCTATTTTTGTCCAGGTATCACGCAAGAACGACTGGGCAGAATTACACGACACTATGCAGGAATTCAGGTCTTTACCCAATTTAAAATTATATGTGCTAACTTTTTCGAAGTTCTCCTCCGTTCCCCGCTGGGGGTGGCAGAAGCAAAAACACGTTTGGAAGCACAATTCGACTCGAAATTGCTTCACGGTGAAGAAATTGTACATGGTGAGATTAGACTTGAGAACAAAAAAAAAAAAAGTTTCTGTGATTTTGAAACGTTTGATTTTTAAGGCTGAGGGGGGGGGGGGAGGTAAGGGGATAATCAATTTTTGGTGGAAAAATTCGCAAATTCTGAATTTGTGAGTGGAACGCTACCAAAAGTGGTACATAGAGGTTGAAAACAGCCATGCATCTTCTTTATGATATTTCCAAAAACCTATTTTTGTTATTTTGTGATTTTGACAAAAAAAAAAAAAAAAAAAAAAAAAATCTGAGATTTTGAAATAGTTTATTTTTAGGAACAGGAAGGAAAAATCAATTTTTGGCGGGAATTTTCGCAAATTCCGGATTTTTGAGTAGAACTCTACCAACAATGGTACAAAGATGTTGAAAACAGCTATTCGTCTTCTTTATAACATTTTCAAAAGCCTACTTTTTTTTTGGGGGGGGGGAGGAGGGGCATTACGCGGGGGCAAATTCAAGACAACTCTTTTAACGCTAAATTTGTCCAGGGGACAAACGCTAAATTTGTCATATAGGAGCTGTGATCAAGAATTTTACTGGGTGGATTGTTATATATATCAATATATCCGACTACTGTAGTAACGAAACTTTATGAAATTCTCCCCGCCCTTTCCCCTGGAGGGGGGCAGGAGGCAAAAACATATTTGTGGGCATAACTCGGCTCCAAATTACTACACGGTGAAGAAATTGCGCATGCGGAGAGCAGACTTGAGTACAATAAAGCACTTTTTGCGATTTTGGAATTTTTGATTTTTGAAACGGGGAGGAGGAAAAACAATTTTCGGAGGGAAATTTCGCAGATTCCGGATTTTTGAGCAGAGCTTTGCAAAAAATGGTACAAATATACTGAAAACAGCCATGCGTCCTCTTTAGAATATTTCCAAAAATCTATTTTTGTTTTTTCGAGATTTTCGATTGCAGGGGGTGCGTTACGAGGGGAAAATTCGAGATCCCCCCCACCCTTTTTCAGTGCTAGATTTGTCCTGGGAAATCTAGGTGAGCTGTGGTCCCGTATTAAAGGCGCGTAAATTGTTTATATGTATCCGATACTTATTGTAACGGGATTTTACGAAATTCCTCCCCATTCGTCCCTTAAACTCGAGTTGGGGTGGTAAATACATTTCCAAGCGTAATCTTGTTCTAAATTATCTCAGTAAGATTAATTTATATGTGTGGGTTGGTTATGCGCCCCCAACATGCACTATAATATGTGATTTTATGCAATTTCCACCTTACCCCCCCCCCTTTTAAAGGTTGGAAGGAAATACGTTTTCAAGATTAACTCTGCTGCAAATTATCTCAGGAAAGTGATTTTTTAATGTCGATTGGTTGTGCGTACCCAATATACGCACCACAAAAATATTTTGTGAAATTACTTTCTACTTTCTCCTATAGGAAGGGGGGGGGGGGCGAAAAAAAAAAAAAAAGATTTCAATATTAAATCTGCGCCAATTTATCTTTGAAAAGCGATCTTTGATCTGTAGGTCAGTTATGCTTACCCAACACGTAGTATATATTTTCCAAAATTCCCCCCTCTTCCCAACCTTTAGGATCGGGCAGGGGGGATACTGCAAAAACACGTTTTCAGCATTACTCTGCTCAAAATTATCTGAGGAAAACGATTTTTTGATGTATCGGTTGGCTATGTGTATACAACATGCACTCTAAAGGGATTTTGCGAGTTTACTCCCCTCCCCTTGGGGTAAACGGGACAAAAAAAAAAGGTTTCAAATTTTCATACAGTGGCGAATTTGAACATGTGAATGTTGATTAAGAGTACGCAATATGCCCTCTGATGGGATTTCTCGAAATTTCTAACTTACCCGCTGGGGAGGGGGGGAGGGTTAAAGAAGGGCAAATTGTTGCCGAAGGCGGTGAGAACCCGGACTCCTCATGTTGCGAACGGAAAAACCTCTACAGAACGCAGCGGAAACTTTAACTTTTGGTTTCGACGGATTTTAAAGTTTTTATATTTGAGATTTTATTATTAATAGTATGGAATTTTGAGAATTATTTTAATATTGTGTCCATCGAAGCGGTCAAAGCCTGCTAGTCTTGTTATAAAACACTGGCAAGTATATGCAGAATCATTTGAAAAGATTCCGAGTAATTTTGAATAGCATGAATTTGAACGTATGCAATATAGATTTCTAGTAAATTTTAATTGCTTAGTGTGCGTTTTGAATAGAGCTCTATCTCTATAACTATACAAAACCTATATTTAATTTCAGCATTTCATGTAAAATTTCTGTATGAATAAATTATGAATTATTATCTTCAAATTGAAGTAATTGTGAAAACTGTAACTTAGGTATTTAATATTAACAGGATTTGCCCGCATTGCTGAACATTATACTTAAATGAGTTTTCAAAATCTCATATCCTTATTAATAACTTAAGTTCCCGCTGTTTTTCTTGGTCGCAACGTGAAGAGTCCGGGTGCTCACTGCCTTCGGCAGCAACTTACTCGCTTCTTACTTTCCCTTCCCCAGCGGGTAAGTTCCAAGTTTTGCGAAATCCCAGAAAAGTATATGAGTACACTTAATCAAATCCACACACCAAAATTCGCCATTCTAAGATAATTTAAGGGTGAATTCAAACAGGAAAAAGGGTTTTTTTACACGTGTTTATTGCCCCCCCCCCTCGACCTCAAGGGGGTAAGGGGAGAATTTCGTAAAATCTTGCTACAATAAGTGTCGGATACATATAAACAATTTACGCACCAAATTTCGTGAAAGCAGATCCCTTAGATTTCCCAAGACAAATTTATCGCTAAAAGTCTCGATTTTGCCCACTCATAACATCCCCCCCCCCCCCCCCAAAAAAAGAAAGAAAAAGAAAATCGCAATTCACAAAAAAACAAAAATGTGTTTTTGGAAATATCCTAATGAAGTCGCATAGCTTTTTTTCAACATCTTTGTTCTATTTTTAATAGAAATCTACTCAAAAATCCAGAATTTGCGAAATTTCCTGCCGAAATCGTTTTTCTCCCTCCCTTCCCTTAAAAATCGAAAATTCCTAAACCGCAGATAACGTTTTAGTTGTACTCATGCCTTACCCTCCCGCTCCTCGATGCCTTTTTCTAGTCAATTTTGTCCTTTTATTACTTCCGGTGTGAGCTCTTTTTTTTTTTTTTTAACACACTTGACATTGTGAGTTTTTTTTTGGTTTTTGTCCCATGCTATTTGTATGGACTTTTAGCTTTTTTCTTTCCTCGTTTCCTACATTCTAAAGTGCGTAGCCTCCCCATGTGCAATTTCTTTAATGTGAAGTAATTTGGTGCCGTATTATACTTACAAACTTGTTTTTCACTTTTGCCCTCCTTAAGATGAGGGGAGGGGGGGGATTTCGAAAATTTGATAGATATAACTTTAAGTTGGGTAAAGATCAAAGTTCCTGCCAAACGCCGTTGAATTCCGTCCTGCCGTTCTCACGTGACACCCGAACAAAAATAGCGTTACAGACTTATTGACACGACGACACACACACGCAGACAAAATTTTCTGAAGTCAGTTTCGGCTTTCCTTGTGTGTGAAATGTGAAGATATTACAAAAATATTTGATTCTGACAAATTTGCGGACAAAAATCTGATTTTATTAATATAGAAGTCATTGTTCTTGGCTCAGCTAGTTTTGTGATGAGAAACATCCGAGCCATCTATTTATTAATCTTCTATTTTTTTTTTTTTTTTAAAGGGGTGGGGGGTAATTTAATTTTTATTTGGTTGTTTTATTTCGAGTCACATACACAATAAACGCACATATGTTTTAAAAGACTAGAGCCAGACGAAGACGTTCGTGTGCATATATTGTGACTGGTGCATAGTACACATAGAATTCGTCGTGGCTGCTGTATCCTCCACATCCTGAAATTAATACCTCTAGAAATTGGCGAAGCCGAGAAGTCAACTGAAGAGGATCAAAATTGTGATGTACGTCTCCGTACTGTTCATAGGTGTGAGTCCCTGACTGTTTTCAATTGCTTACTGCATAGTTAAACTCACATAGTTAAAATACTTAACTCAACTCAAATAACTATAACCAGATTCGATTTAACCAGTATTACATCGCAATTTGGAATTCATTACTTCGATGTATTTTATCTATCCCGATTATACCTTCTCATAAGTATTATTAATTATTATTATTATTTATTTATTTATTTATTTTAAATTATTCCCGAAAGATTGAATTATTTCTCTTATTAATTAAGTTGTTGCTTGTTTTCTACTCCCATACATCATGATTATGTAATATAAAATATGGCAAGCATTTTGTACTGTAAACTTCATTCCTCGACAAAGAAAAATAAATCTGGAGTGACTCCGTTGTATAAATAAATTAAAGTAAGACAATTCATTAAATAAACAAAAGTGAAAAATATAATAGGAGGGTTGAGTATTTTCCCCCATTGCTTAATTTTATGATGATGCACTTCAAATAATTTGAGCCTATACATCATATTGATAAAATTTTTCGTTGTGTCCCTGTAAAAATCTATAAAGGCTAAATTCACCAAAATCTATATAGTTCGTGCAATGATGACTTGTAGTATGTGTATAAATTTTGAGCACAATTCAATTAGACATGTAGACGATATTGCACTTTAAAATATTTGGGCCCATAGACCATAACGATAAAGAATTTTTCTTTATGTACCTGAAAAAATATATATACGTGCTAGAGTCCCCAAAATTTATACAGCCTGTGCGACTTATAATATGTGTATATATGTGTGTCTGACTTATAATATGTGTATAAATTTACAGCTCAAGTGAATAAAGTTTTTAGACGCTATCGCACTTTAAAGAATTTGAACTCATAGGCCATAACGATAAAGAACTTTTCTTGTTGTCCCTATAAAAAAAAAACTATAAGTGCTATATTCACCAAAATCTATACATTTCGTGCAATTGTGGCCTATAATTTGTGTATGCATTTTTTTTTTCTCTAGTAGGGCGTTTAGACGCTATCTCACTTTTAAAAATTTGGTCCCATAGGCCATAATGATTTAGAATTTTTCTTTGTGTCCCTGTAAAAAAAACTATAAGTGCTATATTCACCAAAATCAATAGGGTTCATGCTATGGTGACTTATGTAGCAACTTTCAGCTCATTTGAACAAAGCATTTAGACACATACATACATCATTGTAAATATAGTGAAAACGAACTCAGGGAACCTCAAAAGGTATAGAAACATCGAAATCTCAAAGTAGGATTTTTGACATGATTACAGTACTTCTCTTACATATGTATGTTCTGAAAGTAATATTGAGTTAATATGTATTTTCGTTGGAGACGTAATACTGAGTTGAGTCAACACCTCCTGTAATAATGCCTCTGAGCTGAGCTTTACGTCATGGAAGATCGGCCGATTTTATCCAATCAACACTTCCTATTATACATGTTGGATCGTGGGGATTGGATGTAATCGGCCGATCTTCCGTGACGTAGAGCTCAGCCCGGAGGCATTATTACAGGTGGTGTTGGTTGAGTTCGGATGAGATTGAGTTGATTAACGTCAAACAAGAACTACCTACCTAGTGGGCTATTGACGCTGGAAATATGCCATCACAATTTTGATCATTTACAGAAGGATTGGCTTCTTCGTTTCGGTAACCCCCAGAGGTAAACATTTTACGAACATGAAGAGCATTGCAGCCCCGATAGATTTACATGCACTAGACCACTTGACGTTATTAAGAATGGAAATTGATGGCTGTTGAAAATGAATTTTGTCTATCAGTAACTGCTACACAGTTTTATATTTATGAATCGAAACCTGCGATTCTGTTCTTGATTAATTACATATGGCTCTTTATGATTTTGTATGATCCATATTTTTTTGTAGATACAAAAAGAAAAGAAAAAGCACGAAAAAAGAGATTTTAAAACAGACTGACGTAGAGTCAAAAAAAATTATCCTTCAAATTTACTCATGATTGGTAAATTAATGTACGAAAACAATTCATCAAATATCCCGTTCTTATTAAATTAAAAAGTTCTCCACAATATTTTAATCTACGTATAGCTATAGCTGCATATGTTATTCGCAAAGCAAATTTCTGTAAAAAACTAGTATGTTGTGGCCACCACATGACTTTCTTCTATATATTTCTATACAAATTGACTCAGTAAAAATAATTTATTAAAATTATTATTAAAAAAAATTATTTTCCATGATAATGCAGACGATTTCCATGTTAGAAAGGTAGTATAACACTAAATATAAAAAAAAAAAAGTCAATTCTATTGTCAATATTACATTAAAAAAATTGTTAAAAATGAAAAAAATCGATAACTTTATTTTAAATTATCTCAGATCGATGGTTCAGCCATTCGATTTAAAGGTATTGGCGAGCTCTTTTTCCCAGTTGACTATCTCTATTACAAATAATTCTTTTAAATTTCATAATGATTATTAAAAAGCAATTATCTTTATGCACATTTTTCCAAAATTTTGTTCTATACCACCATGTTAAAAATTTAGAAAAATCGGGATGGCAACGCAAACTGTTGGACAATTTTTACCAAAAGTTGATAGGCATTAATTTATGTCAATATGTAACTACATATCAATTTGTATGAAATTCTGTGCAGTAGTACCTGAGATACAGTTGGCACAAACTTTTGTCACACACACACAGACAGACAAACATTTTCTAAAAATTCTAAAAATGGTCAAATCGTGTTCTACAGCTCTCAAAGCGTGTAAATCGATCAAAAATCCGAGATCGAAAATATTTATGAATCCAATACTTTTGTTCTATTGAATATAGAAGAAAGTAATAATTAAATATAAGTAATAAAGAATGATTTGTAATTTACTAAGAAAAGCAGTTTCTTTTTCCGGTTACCTAGAGTTGATATATTATTGTATAAGCTGAGGAAAATGTCAAAAAATGAGTATAAACATGGACATACGAAATCGATTATTATTTAAACTAAATGTGGTGTTAAAATTTGATTAAAAAAAGCCTAGTAATGAATAAGTGTTACGATTTAATAGTAAAACTTAATTTATAAGTAAATATTATGCAATAAAATATGTATCTTTAACTAATATGTTACGCCTATAATATTCAGATCTTATTTTGTCAATAATGATTTGATCTAGTTTTGTCTCTTAAAAAAATTCTATAAACTTTTAAATTCACAGAAAATCAATTTCCTTTCTACAAACTAAATGAAACCATTTCATTTAAAGAATCCTGGAATTTTTATTTGCTTATAGGTACGTAAAATGTATTCTCTGTTTTTGATAGTCAAATTGAATGATCCGCATTTTCTGAAATTGCACTTTTCAAACTCTACAGCAACAGATTTTATCTTTTCATTTTTAACTAATATAACCTACGTTTCAATAAAACTGAAATCACTTCTTCTCGTAGGAGTAAAAAAAATTATTGTTGTCATTTGTGAAATTTTATTGTACTCATTCTCTTGCTACTTCCTGTGTCAAGAACACCACAAGTTTTATTTTTAAAAGGAAACTATGATACACGCCATTCATCTCATCAAGCCCACATTTTTAAATATAATAGAAAAAGAAAGTTAACAAATTTGAAATGTTAAGAATATGATATGCTTTTCAGGTCCCAGAAATATGTATTGATCCTAGAAACTGCAATGTGCAACGCCCCTTTTCTTAAAAGAAGAATATGGAAACCCGTTCAGTCAGAATCACCTATTTGGGTTTCACCCGTTTCGACCATTACCTCTCTTCCTGGCATGATTAGCAGGTCAAAGCACCGCCAACTTACTATTTCTTACTTTATTTATTTTTATTTATTTTATTTTTGCATAAGAAATCATTCTGTCTAGTCGAGTTAGTCTGTCATTACATCTTTTTTTTTTTTTTTTCTAACCATTATATCATTCCCTTCCCGTATAATGCTCATGGTTTTTCCCTCGTCGCTATTTAATACTGCTAATTAAAATCAGCATGCAGATTTACAAGATTATTGATGACCGCAAGCACTCAAACAGAAGAATTCCTTGACCACGAAAAGTCATAATTTCACAGTAAAGAAAAAAAACTTTGATGGATCTATCGCCGGGAGGTCTCTTTGCCGTCATGGTTTCTTTCCTAAGTATGAACAGATTGTCTTTAGACATTAGCTGTTGCATTGTAAAGTAAAAAAGAAAGTATGTAAAGCATACACTAGACGATACTCGATGTTAATTAAGCAATCCGAAAATAGAAAATAATTGTAGGTTATATTTCCGTAAACAGTGCAAGAAATAACAAGAAGAAAAAGATGAAGACCTGAAACTTCTGTGAGCCGTTGTTATTGTTATGCATTTATACGCATTGAAAAAAGTGGAAATCAATGCTTATAATATGAATTCTTAACCATAAAACGAGTCAACATTTTTTTTTTTTTTTTTTTTTTTTTTTAATTACTTCTTACTGGTGACACTGTTAAACTAAACGAGGGTAATGATAATCTACAAGAAGACTTCTAAGACTTCTATTTAAAAAAAAAAGAAAAAAAAAAAAGCAATTTTCTAAACATTAATTGTAATCTAATTATTATATTAATAATAATAATATAAACGATTGCTTAAATATATATGTATATTTATTTATTTATTTATTTTTGTAGTTTATTGGTTACACATCAAAGTCATTATTTTAGTATAACTTTTAACACTTTTTAATTTCCTCTTTTCTTTTCTTTTCTTTTTTTTCTATTAAAAACCTATGCTTACTTCAAAATGCTCAATAATTTAAATTAATTATATAAACGGTTGCTTCAATATATATATATATATATATATATATGTTCAAAATAAAATTTATTTATTATATATATATTGTAGTTTATTGGTTACATGCACAAAATAAATAAATAATATAATATAAAATCAATATTTTAGAATTTAACTTTTAGCATTTCTTAATTTTCTTTTTTTTTTTTTTTTTTTTCTATTAAAAGCCTATGATTCCTTCAAAATACTTAAGAAATCAAATTAAGATATATTATCCGTGAAAAAAGGAACATAGCTTTACGATTTTTGTTTTATTTTTTACTATTTACTTGCAGTTGAAAGTTTAAAATACGAAGTGTCACTTCACCACAGTTTAATTTTCTCTCATGATGGAAGTCTAAATACAGCGAGACATAAAGTTATAGAAAATTATTAGGCTCATACCTGCCAGTACTTGCTAATTTATTCCGCAGCACATGCTAGGACCCGTGTTTTTTTTCGCACAACTTTTTTTGGAAAAGTAATTTTCTTTATATGGAATTCAAATTACATATTGGAGTAGTACACTACTACTCCAATGTGTACTACTAAGTACACTACTAAGTGTACTTAGTAGTGTACTAAGTACACTACTAAGTGTACTTAGTAGTACTTTTTTTTAAGTGTACTACTAAGTACACTTAAAAAAAAAAAAAATGGAATGGGGGAAAAAGTAAGAAAGAAAAAATGGTGTTAAAGGAAGGGTATTAGCAAAATTACGTATGAAATAAATTAACAAGAAAGAAAAATCATGCAGTACGCATTGATTAGTAACACTTTCCAACTGTACGCAAATGTTGTATCGAAAAACTATTAATATTCTTTGCCTACGTTATCGCACAACAGACAGAAGGACTGAAAAACATACCGATAGACTAATTGATTTTAAAATTACGCTTAGGCATTTTGGAAAGTGTTAAAAAGGCTTAACGCAAAAGAAAATACAGCCGTTAGATTATAATTACATCTTTTAAACTCTCTGAATATTTTACTGTAGTCCTGTAAATCTGAAAGTTAATCATATCATATTCTATACAAAACAATATTTTAGAATATTAATAATACATGCCAATGTTTTTAAGATTTTTGAACTAGAAAGTTTTTTAAATATAACTATTAAAAAATTCTGTCCTAAAACGTAATACATTGGCTTTTTTTTATTGTTGTTATTGTTGTCCCTGTAAACAAACTAGTTGTACAGGACCTATTAATGACATTTTAAATAGGGAACATTCGGAACATGAGTGTATCATTTTTAAAAAAATTCTCAAAATATTCACGGATGATAGGAGCCGGAGACAAACAGATAGAAAGGTAGATAATCGGACAGACAGATGCACAAATTAAAATCATATTCCCACTAAAATTATAAGAAAGTGTTAAAACGCTCATGTAAACAAAAGTGCAATTCCAGCAAATTTTTATTAATACCTCTTAATGTAACTGGATATTTTTGTGTGGCCCTGTAAATCTAATGCTAACCATACTATATTACATAGAAGGCACACTCTTTTGTGCATACGAATAATATATTTCAATTACATTAAGCTTTGTGGAAGATAAAATTATTAAAATTTGGTTTATAAAAATAACTCTCATACAACACAATGCTTTGGAGTACTTTCAAGTGCCCCTGTACACAAACCAGTTAGAAATGTACTCTACTTAACACAGGAAACATCCGATAGGGTATTGAATAACATATTAAAATTTCATTAAAGTTTCTATACATTAAAGGTATTAAAATATGATTTATAGAAACTCCTCTCATAGAACACAATGCTTTCGAATACTTTTGGTGTCCCTGTACACAAACCAGAAGGGGTATCCATTCCATTTTCAATAGGGAACATCCGATAGTGAACTTCAATAAAATATATCTGTTTAAAGAAATTCCATAAATATTTACGGGAATTAGAGCATAGAAAAACAGACAGTGAGACAGACAGACGGCCAGAAGAACAGTCAGACAGATACACAAATTGAAATTATATTCACTTAAAAAAATGATAGAAAGTGTCAAAAACGCTTAATGCAAACGAAAGTACAATCCTAGCAATTTTTTATTAATAGCTCTTAATATAACTGAATATTTTTGTGTCACCCTGTAAATCTAATGCTAACCATGCTATATTCTATGCAAAGCATTCTTTTGTGCATATAAATAACATATTTCAATTTCCTAAAACTTCGTGGAAAGTAAAGTTATTAAAATTTGAATTATAGAAATATCTCACAAAGAACGCAATGCTTTGGAGTACTTTTGAGTGTCCCTGTACATAAACTAGTGGTGGTATGTAATATATTTTATATAGGAAACACCCAATAGTGAACTTAAATAACATATTTCAATTTCATGAAGATATTGAACAGTAAAGGTATGAAAATGTGGTTTATAAAAATACCTCTCATAGAACACAATTCTTTGAAATACTTTCGGGTGCCCCTGTACACAAACCAGTGGAGACATAAACTCCATTTTCAATAGGAAACATTCAATAGTGAATTTGAGTAACATATCAGTTTCAAAAAATTCCATAAATATTTACGGGAGTTCGAGCGCGGGCAGACAGACGGACGGACAGACGGACAGATACACAAATTGGTATCATATTCACACTTAAAAAAATGTTAGGAAGTGTTAAAAACGCTTAATGTAAACGAAAGTAGAATTCTAGCAAATTTTTAAGTATAGCTCTTAATATAACAGAATATTTTTGTGTCACCCTGTAAATCTAATGCTAATCATGCTATATTCTATGTAAATCATTCTTTTGTGCATATAAATAACACATTTCAATTCCCTAAAACTTCGTGGAAAGTAAAGTTATTAAAATTTGATTTATAGAAATATCCCTCATAGAACGCAATGCTTTAGAATACTTTTGAGTGTCCTTGTATATAAAATAGAGTTGGTATTTAATCCATTTCATACAGGAAAAATCCAATTGTGAACTTGAATAACATATTTCAATTTCATTAAGATGTGTGTACAATAAAGGTATGAAAACATGATTTATAGAAATACCTCTCATAGAACACAATACTTTAAAATACTTTCGGGTGCCCCTGTACACAAACCAGTAGAGGTATAAACTCCATTTTCAACAGGGAACATCCGATTGTGAACTGGAATAACATATTTCAATTTCATTAAGATTTGTGTACAGTAAAGGTATGAAAATACGATTTATAGAAATACCTCTCATAGAACACGATGCTTTTAACTACTTTCGGGTGTTCTTGTATACAAACCAGTAAAGGTATAAACTCCATTTTCAAAAGGGAACATCCGATAGTGCACTTGAATAACATATGTCAGTTTCACGAAATTCCACAAGTATTTACGTGCATTAGAGAGCGGAGAGGCAGACAGACGGACAGACAGACAGACAAACGGAAGTCATTACCACTTTTCAACCTTGTTGGGAAGTTTTAAAAATGTTAGAAAATGTTAAAAACGCTTAATGTAAACGAAAGTACACTTTTAGCAAATATTTATAAATAGCTCTTTATATAACTGAATATTTCTGTGTCACCCTGTAAATCTAATGCTAATCACGCTATATTCTATGCAAAGCATTTTCTTTTGTGCTTATAAATAACTCATTTCAATTTCATAAATCTTCGTGCAAAGTAAAGTTATTAAAATTTAGTTTATAGAAATATCTCTCATAAAACGCAATGCTTTGGAATACTTTTGTGTGTCCCTGTATACAAATCAGTGGTAGTATTTGCTCCATTTTATACAGGAAACATCCGATAGTGAACGTGAATAACATATTTCAATTTCATTAAGATTTGTGTACAGTAAGGGTATGGAAATATGGTTTATAGAAATGCCTCTCACAGAACACAATGCTTTGAAATATTTTAGGGGGTCCCTGTACACAAACTAGTAGAGGTATAAACTCCGTTTTCAACAGGGAACATCCGATAGTGAACTTGTATAACATATTTCAATTTCATTAAGATCTTTGTACAGTAAGGGTAGGAAAATATGGTTTATAGAAATGCCTCTCATAGAACACAATGCTTTGAAATATTTTCGGGGGTCCCTGTACACAAACCAGTAGAGGTATAAACTCCATTTTCATTAGGGAACATCCGATAGTGAACCTGTATAACATATTTGAATTTCATTAAGATTTTTGTTCAGTAAGGGTATGAAAATATGGTTTATAGAAATGCCTCTCATAGAACACAATTCTTTGAAATATTTTCGGGGGTCCCTGTACACAAACCAGTAGAGGTATAAACTCTATTTTCAATAGGGAACATCGGATAGTGAACTTGTATAACATATTTCAATTTCAAGAAATTCCATAAATATTTACGGGAGTTAGAGCGCGGACAGACAGACAGATAGACAGACGGACGGACAGACAGACAGACGGAGAGACAGACAGACAGACAGACAAACCCAAGTCATAAACACTTTTCAACCTTGTTGGAAAGTGTTAAAAATGTTGATTGTTATGATTTGAAGAAATAGTCCACTAATCTCCAATTAACACACATCGTAGACTTTTTTTTTAGTTCCCCATCATACTATAGGTATGGGGAACTTAGGTAATCGTGAAAATTTTTAGTTTCCCACCATACTATAGGTATGGGGAACTTAGGTAATCGTGAAAATTTTTAGTTCCCCATCATACTATAGGTATGGGAAACTTAGGCAATCGTGAAAATTTTCGACCTCGGTTTTTTGACTTTTCTACATGTTTTCAGATGTGAGGAATCCGAAAATGACAAAATTTGTATGGTGTCTGTCTGTGGGGTGACTGTTAGTCCGTTAGTCCGTTAGCCCGTTAGTTTGTTAGTCTGTGTACACGATATCTCAAGAACAAATTGTCGGAGAGAGGTTAGATCAGTTTTAAAATATTACTTTCGACACCGGCAAGAACCCTATTCATTTGCAACATTCGATTTTAAAAACTTCGTAAGTTATTAGAAATTTACGATTTTCTTAACATGGGAGAATAGGACAAAAATTCACTTAAACGTGCATTAAATGGAAACTTTTTACTTTAAAAATGTCAGACTAGTTTTAAAATATCCGTTTTGATGCCGGAATGAACATCAGTAACTATAAATATGCTACTTTGAAATTTTCGCCAGTTATTGGAAATTTACGAATTTCTTAACATGGCAGTATAGGGGAAAATTTCACATAAACATCAATTTTGAGCGATATTTTCATCGTAAAGATGTCAGACTACTTTTGAAATATTATTTAGGACACTGGCATGAATATCAATAACTATGAATTTTCAAATCTAAAAATTTCGTAAGTTATTGGAAATTTACGAATTTCTTAACATGGGAGAATAGGACAAAAATTCATTTAAACGTACATTAAATGGAAACTTTTTACTGTAAAAATGTCAGACCAGCTTTAAAATATCAGTTTTGATGCTGGAATGAACATCAGTAACTATAAATAGGCTACTTTGAAAATTTCGCAAGTTATTGGAAATTTACGAATTTCTTAACATGGCAGTATAGGGAAAAATTTCACATAAACGTCAATTTTGAGAGATATTTTCATCGTAAAGATGTCAGACTACTTTTGAAATATTATTTAGGACACTGGAATGAATATTAATGACTAAGAATTTTCCAATATAAAAATTTCGTAAGTTACTGGAAATTTACGAATTTCTTAACATGGCAGAATAGAGCAAAATTTCACATAAACGTCAATTTTGAGGGATATTTTCATCGTAAAGATGTCAAACCACTTTCGAAATATTATTTAGTTTACTGGCATGAACATCATAGACTATGATTTTTCCAATTTAAAAAATTCGTAAGTTATTTGGAATTTACGATTTACTTAACATGTCAGATTAAGGCAAAATTGAGCATAAACTTCCATTTTGAGGATCATAAATACTTTAGACAACTTCAAAATTACATTTATGATATTTGTTTGAACATGATTGAATACAAATATTCTAATAGGAAAATTTCGTAAATTATTCGTAATTTACGGTTTTATCAACATATCGAAATTGTAAATTTTTCATATAAATATGAATTTTGAGGATTATTGCATTGGAAATAGTAGCATGAAAACTAAACAACGGAATTGACACAGATAAAATAAATTAATAGATTAGAATAAGATAAATATATCGAAGTGATCGATGGATAGCCTATTAGGCGGGGATTTCTTTCTGTTACTGTATCAAGCTTTGGTCAAATTCATTTTTTTTTAACATGATTATAATATGTCTCGCACTAGAAATTTATGAGACCATAAATATGGTGGGGAACTGAGCAGAGTCCACCTATGCCAACAAGTTTCCCCTGCGAAACTGCTAACAAGTATTATATTTTCTAATGTTAATCATTTTGATGTTATTGACGACAATTTTCAGAATGTTCTCAAATTATTATGCTAATTTACGTTTTAATTTTTAAAGAAAAAATGTAAAATTTTATTGACATTATTAGAGATAAATGAAACACAAACACTTTTGACAACTTGCACTTTTTTGTACCTTGTTTTATAAATTGTATAAAATTGCAGTTTAACAGCATAAAAATTTGTTATGAATGTGTTGGAGAAAAAAGCCAATTCGACATAAATATATTATTTTGACATAAATTCCGACAAATACTCCATGTATTGAAATTCTAAATATTTCTAGTTCGATGCTGAACAATAGAGAATTTTTATTATTATTCTTACTATTATTATTTACGATTTCATCTTAAAATCTAATGTATAAAAATTTTAAAATAAAATAAGTTAAAATTGTAATTAAAATAGGAAAACTACGAATATTACATTATATTTAATTGAGCTTTCAATTGAATAATGTGGTACTTTATTTATTTACACCGCACGTCTAAATAAAGGAGGTTGTTTTATTATTATTATTTTTTTTTCAATTTATCTATTTATTTATTTATTTATTTGTGGTGGTTGAGACGGGGGGGGAGGGGGAGATAGAGAGCGAGAGAGAGATTTTACGCTTTTTAAAAATAAATATATTAATAAATTTCATTTCCTGAGATTTTTTTTTAAGTTGATATTATGCGTATTCCTTATTTCATATTACTTGAATTTTGATTGGCCATATTGTGCTTGAAAATACATTTGTACAATAGAACACGGTCAATCTTGACTAATTCTGTAGAGGAATACGTGTATTACACATTTAAGTATGATTGTAGCATCACGATGTAATAATGTGATATGATGTTTTTATATAACGATTTGCAACCCAAAAAACATGTTCACTGACGTCACTGTTAAACGCAGAAACTGTTACAAGATATAACGAAATGGTTAATTACATATTAGGACAGATCTACGTTTATCATATCTAATTTTTTATTTCTGCATTTGTGTCACAAAAGTAGTAAAACAAGACGGAAAAGCTATAACAGTGCGATAAAATGAGTTGTCTTTTTGTATTTTTTGCAATATGAAATAACAATAACAATAATAATAAATAATAATAATTGTTTGGTTTTAGCAAAGAGAATGACAAATCTTTTTATAACAGGGTTTTTTCCCCCTCACAAATGAGTTAATAAATATTAATTGCAAGATTGTTCAAAGCAACAAAAGGATCAGCGTTTGAATGACTGAATAAGAGATAGCAGTATTTGATATGAATTAAATTTAGTTTTACAACAAAGAAAAATACAATAATGCCTCTGAACTAGTGGAGGTCTCTAAACCTCGGGTCGGGTAACTTGATTTTACCTGAACCCGACCCGATCCGCGAGTCGGGCTGAATAATTTTTTTTTTCCTTGCGTGTCGGGTTGACTGAATTTTATCTATTCGGGTCGGGTTTCGTTTTCAACGAATCAGATCAACTTGAGAACATCTTTCAAAAAAAAATTTACCATAATAAGCAGAATTCTCTTTGATAAAACTATAACTCTATAATTGATATAAATATACTATATATACCAATGATTAAATATACGCGAACCCAAATTATTACTGTAAAGCAAACATCCATGACCGACAAAAGCAATGAACAAAGAAATATCAGACGTCATGTATCTATATAAATATTTTTTTAGAATATTAGCATTTATTAATCCATTTTTCTAATTTTTAGCTTATTGTATGAGCAATTACATTTTCAGTTTTTTAAAAGGATTTACCAACTATGTGACAATGGGAATTTACTTTATTTTATAATTTAAAAAGTTTTGTACGTTTTTTAGATGAATTAGATTTTTATTTATTTTTTTATGTAAAATTCATCTGTCAGTTTCGTGGTAAGGACTCTACTAAACGTAGCATTACCTTTAAAAACTAGTACGTTATGACAATATCAAAACTTTCTTCTATATTTGCCAATATAAATCCACTCAGAGCAAATTATTTTTCAAAATTATTTTTCATGATGAATGCAGATGATTTTTCTCATAAAAAGCATAATCATATATGTCGTAAGAAAGTTTTTTTTTTTTTTTTTTTTTGCTATGCCTGTTAAACGACATTTAAAAAAAATACTTTTTATAGATTTTTAATATATAAATAAGAAAAAAAAAAGTTCTATCACTTTGTTTCAAATTATCACAGATACTCGCTCGACCATTCGTTCTAAAGGTATCGACAAGTTATCTTGAAAAATGCTAATATTGAAAATTTACACTCCTCAGGATTTTGGGGAACTGTTATCTTACATATATGTTCACTAAAAATTATAGCCTGGTTGACTATTAGTATTACAAATATTTTTTTTTCTTTTGTTTTGCATAAAGATTGGTTAAAAAAAATCCCCACTTTAATACATTTTTTACTATGCTGCCATATTAAAAATTGTGGTAAAATGAGATGACAGCGCCACCTGTTGAGCAATATGTACCTAAATCTGATAGGCACAAGTTTATGTAAAGGTGTAACTAAATATATCTTTTACGAAGTTCTGTTTATTATTTCTGAAGTTAGAATTGGCTGGAAATTTTTGTCACATACGGATTTTTTTTTTTTAATCGGTCAAACTGTGTTCAAAACATCTCAAACGAGTAATTGCATCGAAAACCAAAAATAATTTTTTTTTTTATATAAATGCAATACTTTCCTCTATTGAATATTGAAGAAAGAAATAACTTTAAAAGAATAATCTCATTTATTTATTATTTTAATGCATTAATTTTTGCATCTAAGGTCATGTTTATCGTATATTATAAATAGATATTCACCATCTTAGTTTATTATAAACACATTATTTATTTATTTATTTATTTATTTTTAAGGTTTATAGATTAATAATTAGTTTATAAATAAATAAATAAATAAATAAATACAGTAATAAATATAATCCCAAGCTTTAAAAGAGTACGAATTTTGAAGCATGAGAGTCAAAACTCAGAATTACAAAATAATTATGGACGAATTATATAAATAACTTCATTAAAAACAATATCATTGAAATTTTTATTTATATATTTTTATTACCCCCCTTTTTCCCCTTTTAATAAAAATAAAAATTATTAATTAAAAATAAATAAATAAATAAATAAAAAATACTGTAGAACTTAAAAGAATTTTATAAATATAAATTTTTTATAAATGAATTCGATAAATATGATGAATATTTAATATATAGAGATTTCTATGACAATTGAATCATTTTTTCTTTGAAGGTCTTTCTTGGTAAATTACACATTATAAAACGATATAATTTATTTGAAATAAAATAATACACATATATATCCCATTTCACGAACAAAATATCATACAGACTATATAAAAATACTCATTCTAGATTATTTTTATTGTTGTTGATTTAAAACATAATTATTTAAATTATATCAAAATATTTCTTATCGTTTTCATTGAAGAAGGGGGGGGGGGGGAGACGATATTTAATTTCTTCGTATGAAATATCAGACATGGGCATCAGTTCATTACCTGGTTTCATTTTACGACGTCAAGGACAAAGTAAATGGATCAGATTAAATGAACAATCCTATTAACCAGAAAAACGTAACAATAACAGATTTTTTTTTTTTTTTTTTAAAGAAGCTAGCAACAGTGAAAAGTTTATAATTTGTTTGATATCTTTCGAAAATGAACAATGTATCTTTGAAATAAATACTAAAATCAATTGGTTTCATGTTTTATCGTAATATACTCCTAGATCTTGTACATAACATTACGCATAGCAGAAAAATAAATAGTTCTTTTAAATTGCACAAAATTAATTTTTAAATTAATTTTGTTGCAGGAAGTTTCATAAAAGTCTGATGTCAAACAATCGCACGACTTCCTCTACATATTAAAAAAAGACATTTTTACCGTGTTCTAAACTATTCTGAAAGTTTCAAATGTCTACCTAGTCGGGAAGTTAGTTAAATAAATTTTCTGTCGAATCATATAGACGCTGCCGAAGACAATAGGGACCTGAAACCGTTGACTAAAAGTTTTTAAAAAATGTATTGTCACCGTGTTCTGAGCTGTCCTGAAAGTTTCAAAAGTCTAGCTATTCGGGAAGTTAGTTAAAAATCGATTAAAAGATTTGTACTGGACAAACAAACAAGAATCGAAGTTAATAAAAACATGGTAAAAAAAAATTAACAATTTAAAATAGTGCAACATACTCTACCGGCTCAGCGCATGAATCATTCAGAGGAATGCCTGCAGAAAAATCCTGGAACGGAACAATTAAAACAATTTTAATGCTTTCAAAATCAGGCAAAAAATGGGTTTCTATGGCTGATCATTTGTCTGGTGCCTGAAAAAGATCGAAATGTCTAAATTTATGTTTTGTGTATTATTTTACGTATCATACCATATGTTTTATATTTTAAATGCTTTTATATTGTAATACGTTTGTCTTATTTTTATTAAAAATAAGACAAACAAATTTAATAATTAAATTTTCTTATTAATTATTGCTTTATTTGTTAGAAAAATGTGTTTAAAATGATATATAATTGACTGAATTAGTTGCAATAAGTAAACGACAGTCATGTAAAGTTGCTTTTTATTAACTATATAGTTCACGATTTTTCCTGAAATGACCAAAATAACAATAATTTATGACTTTATCTAAACTATACAACGTCTTAATTATATGAAATAATAAAAAAAAATTGATGCAATTTTGTAGCCAATACTGTCCATTCTGGATAAGGCTTTCGTAGAATCAATATTTTTGAATTTCACTGCTTCAGATTTACATTTTCTTTCACATTCAACATAACGTCTCACGGATTTTATAACGGTTTCTGTGTGTAATACTCTACATATTAAATTCTGTTGGCGATGCTTCACCATTGTTTGAGTGAACATTTCTTGTAGTGGCGAAAAATTTAAATCATTGCAAAATACTTCATCTGAAGATTCAGTTTCTTCTGAAGGTGGAACTGGATATTGAGTAATTTCATCATTTTTCATGCTAATCTCAGAGATATCATTTTGACTGATTTTAGAACTTATTGACTGATTTCGATCTGAAGATTCAGTTTTTTGTAAACATGGTACTTCATCAGCAGATTCACTTTCTTCTAAAACTGGAACTGGATATTGGGTAATTTCATCATTTTTCATGCTAATCTCAGAGATGTCATCTTGACTGGTTTTAGAACTTATTGACTGACTTTCATCTGAAGATTCAGTTTTTTGTAAACATGGTACTTCATCAGCAGATTCACTTTCTTCTAAAACTGGAACGGGATATTGGGCAATTTCATCATTTTTCATTCTAATCTCAGAGATATCATCTTGACTGGTTTCAGAACTTATTGACTGACTTTGATCTGAAAATTCAGTTTTTTGTAAACATGGTAGTGGATATTGAAGCATTGCATCCTTTTCCATACTAATCTCATAGTTATCAACTCGACTGTCTTTAGAAGATGACTGGCTTTGAACAAGAGATTCAGTTTTTTCTAAAGACGGAATAAGTGTGTATTGTGGAATTTCAACATTTTCCATGCTAATCTCATGCACATCAGCTCGATTGACTTTAGTGTTTCGATTGGTATTTGCAGAAAATGGATTGTTTTTTCTGCATTTTTCTCTAATAGGTTTTGATTTGAACAGTTTTTCCCATATCCATTCCTTTTCCGCTAATGATCCATCGTTTTCAAAAAGTTTGTGATTTATCAAAACTCCAGTTGGTGGCCTTGATTCAGGGGCAAGTCTTAAACAAGCTCTACAGAAATTTCTTGCTATCTTCAACATACTATTTTTTATTCTGCAGTTCGGAAAAAACAATCGGCATTCTTTTTTAAAGTTCTTTTCCTAAAAATAAAAAGATAAATTATTAAAGCAAAAACTATTACATTTGTCACACAAAAACAGTGTGACATCATAAATATTAGTTCATTAATAACCCCACTTGTGGGCGAGAGGCTCTGCTCCCGAATATACAGGGTGATCAGTTTAAAAGAGTACCCGTTGGTTTTTCTTATTACCCTTAAGTATGACGTATGTGGCAACTATTCTAACACTGAACTATAATTGTTTGAACCTCGTTTAAGTGTGGGAGACTATTTCCAACACCTGTTACAACTTTATTTGTGAGGTAAAACAGAAAGGGAGACGCACAATGTTATTTAATCTTGTGATAATCTTATTTATGAAAAATAAAATTTAATTCAAATTTTTACACGATCATTCCTACATTAGATTTACATTTACATTATCATTATCATTTTTACATTATCATTTCATAGGGTTTTAAACAGAAGTCCTGCAAACATCGATGAATTAAAACAGATCATAACTGAAGAAATCTGGTCAGTAACACCACCAATGCTGCGAAGTGTGTCAAAAAACTTGGTTCATGTTTGCATTCAAAATAATGGCGTACATTTTCAACATTTTCTGTAAGGAATGATATTGTAAAAAATTTGAATTAAATAATGTTTTTCAAAAATAAAATTATCACAGGATTAAGTAACGCTGTGCGTCTCCATTTCTGTTTTACTTCACAAATAAAGTTGTAACAGCCCATCAGTGTTAGAAATTATCTCCCACAATTAAACAAGGTTCAAACAATTAATTATACTTCAGTGTTTGAATAGTTGCCACATCCGTCAGATTTAAGGGTAATAAGAAAAACCAACGGGTACTCTTTCAAACTGATCACCCTGTATATTAAAAAAGGAATATTATTAGTAAGGTTAAAACAACAATTAATAAAATAATAAAAATAAAGACAACCTTTTATTATTATTATTATTATTATTATTATTATTATATATAAATAAATCATTTTATAGGTTTCAATATTTATATGAATTATGATGTATATTTGAAAACAATTCCTTTGCATTCAATTTTTCATTTTTTTTTTTTTTTTTTTTTTTCCTAAACTGGTTGGGTTTTTTTCTTTTGGTAAGATGTAGGGATTTAATTTACTTTTTTTTTTAATTATATTATTATTATTATTTACCAGTAACTCTTAAAACTTCCCTGCTCTCCTTCCACCCTGTTCCCCTGACGATGTCCTCAATGTTTTTGGTTAATTAATATTTTCTGTCTGTTTTCAATTTTATGTTTTTGCCTATATTTATTTTTAGTTTTTACATTATATATATAATATCCAGGAAGAGTATCCAATTTAATTATCCATTATTGGATTATTTTTTTTCATTCAGTTTTACATTTTATTATATTTAATATTACAATTAATAATTTATGTACAAATATACATATCCTAAATAAAAAGACTGCAATCTATGTTCGATATATTACATGGAAATAAAAAAATAGAAATGCAAAACATATTAATTAACAGAAAGAATAGGTGACTCAAAGCACTAATTTGAATATGTATTTTTTGCAATTTTTTATATTCTTCACATATAATTGCATATACAATAATAATGCATGTAATCCTGTTTTTCACCAACCAATACGATAGAATGCTGAGCTGTTAACCATTCCGGCAAATTCATACCACTATTCTTTTAACGTTTTCCGTGACTTACTTAGTCACAGAATTTTCGCTAAAAGATTAACTGGATATTTCTATAAAAATTTACTGGTATACAGAAATCCAACAAGTCAAGTCTATGAATGCATGGCTTATTAAACTGGATTACCGTTTGGGTGTTTCTCGAACTCTAAGAGGTCCATATATTGAAATTATTCTAGTCAATTTTTCAAAATATTATAAATTATCTTTTATAGTTTGTGTTGCATTTTTGATGTTTTTCTTGTTGTTTTCAAGCTACAACGCCATCTATGAACATAATTTGGAATGAACTTTTTTATTTTCTACACAAAATTTTTATCATAAGAAATATTGGAATACGCATTCTCCTACGTCAGTTACAGTCAGCAGCAAAATTATTGAAGCACACATTCCCATTTTTCATATTTTGTTTTAATTTGATCGCTAATTTTTATCATCAACTTACTTTTTTATAAATAGTATAAAGACTAAGATCATGTAGAGATTTGTAGAAAAAGACTCGACAAATGTTTACTTAACAAAACAGTATTGGGTGCTCATCATTTAAATACGAATTACTGCTAGTGCTTCAATAATTTTGCTACCGACTATACTTGATTTTATTTTAAAGAATAAAATGCGTCAGTTTTTTTTTTTTTTTTTTTTTTTTTTTAAACCCCCCTCTCTCTCTATGTATGCATTTTTATCAACTATGAGTAGAAGTAAAACTACGAATTTAAAGTGTATGTGCACACAAACGTCCTAAAATAACAACAATATATATTTTTTTTCTTACTTTCAAAATTTTAATGAGTAGTGGATACATAATATCGCTCCAACAACACACTTCATCTAGAATATTTCTTGACAGATAATTGCCCGTGAAAATTTCAATTGAAATCATACTTAAACACCACAGATCAAATCCTTTCTCTTTCACGGGACGCTTACGATCCTCAGCTGAATAGCATTCAGGGGGCAAGAATCCTTCGGGCATTTCATATCTAAAGGAGAAAGAAAAACCATCATTTTAAGCAAGACGCATACCACACGTTTCAGCAATACAATGCGGTGTCGCCAAAAAAGTTTTTATGAGGGGGCAAACTTAAAGCTTCAAATTCAGTATATTTAACTATTTAGCTAGATTTATATACTTCGTTAATTAGTAGGTTGAGATGATTAAACAATCCTGAGTATAAACATCTACTATAATATATATATTCCTTCAATTCTGGTTGTGTTACCGTTTAATCTAATTTCCTTTTTTACTAAGTTTTGTTGAATAATAGAAACTTCAGTTGTATATTGCTTGAATTAGCTATACAGCGATCCGAAATCTTGCTTATGCCGACAGAGATGCGAGTTTCCTGATGAATGATCATTTCTGGTTTTCAGCATTTAAAATTCTATTTTTCATTTCATGAATTCTCTTTTCTTTTAACAGATCTCTTTGGTTAATTTATCTCTTTCCATTTCTATTATTCGATGAATGTTTCTATTGGATTAATAGATTATGGAAATTCTCTCCTCATTAGGCTTATGAGTTATGTGTGTCATTTCTCTTCAGCGTAAGTACTTTTACATATTTTTACTACTAAGTGTAATTAAATTAAATTATCATCGTGACAATAATTTTATTCGAAATACATCTCATTTAAAATTTTATATGTTGGTATTTTCATCTATCTTTCATTTGTTGAGTGTTGTAAAGGAATTAAATAATTCAAATTATATATATGTGTGTGTGTGTGTGTGTGTGTGTATAAACAGCGTTCATGCATAAAAAATTGCCTTTTTTTCTCTCTGTCTTCCCCCACTTTTCTCTAACAATAAGCTCATTTTTAAATTTATTGGTTTATTTTATGCCAAAAATTGCTATTCCAAATTAGAGTATATGACTCTGAAAAGAATGTGAGTACTGTATAGAGCC
The DNA here is from genome assembly GCA_963930645.1 of Salticus scenicus. NCBI lineage: Eukaryota > Metazoa > Arthropoda > Arachnida > Araneae > Salticidae > Salticus > Salticus scenicus. The sequence goes on from OZ005648.1 coordinate 298,072,460, forward strand.
TGATGAAATTTAAGCAGAGAAATTTTATTTACAAAAATTATACAGCATGCTTTAATAAATCTGAATCAGTAAAATTTATAGTATGTCGATTGGAACTCTACAAGAAAGGAAAAAAAAAAAAAAAAAAAAGAGTCACTTTGACCCGTGGGTCGAATCAACTTGACTCTAATTGGCTCTATGATGTAACTTTTCGTCTACATAATTATTTAAACTTAAATGACATAGTTTTAAAGTTTTCAATAAAATTTAAGAACAATTTATTTTTATTCATTAGTATTTTTGGGAGGGGGCAAATACCCCACCCCATTGTTTCTATATGCCAACGCCTATTTCAATACATGTAATGAATGGACACAAATGTATAACACTTTTAATCTTTAATGTTTGTATTGATTTCGATTTTCTCTTGCGGATACGTTGGTTGAATCATAAAGGTTTTCTTAGTAATTAGAAATTAACAGACATGCAGAAATACATATACATATTTTTTTCAAATAACAAAATTTTTTTTTAGATCAACTAAATTTTTTTATTGATAATCTCAAGGAAAATTTTGTTACCAGAATCGCGTGTTCATTTTCTGTTTACAAAATTATCTATGACGTTGTTTACCGGTCTATCCAATTACAGTGACTCTTTATTTTCAACCCTGTACTTTTGGTCAATCGAAACAAGTTGGTTCGGTTAATGGTGCAAAATTATTGTTAGAATGACAAAATAATCCACAAAATCTGTCAACAAAATAAATTTGGCTTTCCTAAGAAATCACCTTGTTTCGGTGTATGCATAGCTAGGAGCATAGGAGCACTATTTCTGTTTAATCAGTCAAATAAATCATGGAAAATTGACTTATTGCATTATGTCGTGTGGAGGGCAGAAACGAAATCGCTGAAAATGTACGGTGTAGTGATGATGTTCGTGATTCATTGAACATACAGGAATGTTTCTAACAGTTTTTGCAGACATCACTAGTCGGGCAGCACTTTTACCTTATTCGTCTGCACCTATTTCTAAACATTTTTGCGTCCAAAACTTTATCAACTTCACATCCGGTGATTGTTTGCCATAGCGAGTTAAAAACTCTCCCTGTACCATTATCAACGATTTTGTCTCAACTAATCACGTGATATATTGGGTTGTTCGGAAAGTAATTTTGATTTTCTCAGCAGAGGACTTAATTGTATTTTTTTTCACACCATCTTCCACAATTAAGCTGCATTACTATTATATATTGTGACAGTTGATATAGCAAGACTTGTTTGTGAGAAAGTTCATTTTATTCTGTTCAATAGGTTTTGATTGGTGCCCTATCAAATAAAGAAAATCGGAAGCGACATTTTCGGCATATTTTGTTTTTTCTATCAAAAAGGCGAAAATACTGTTCAAACAAGGAAAAAAGTACACGATGTGTATACAGAAACTCTATTTAAAGAACGCCAGTGTCAAAACTGGTTTACCAAATTTTGTTCCGCAATTTTGACGTTGAAGATGCATTACGTTCTGGAAAACCAGTTTATGCTAATGAAGACAAAGTATTGGTTTAAGAAAACTGCTAAATAACAACTCGTGAGATCGCTAAGAAACCGATCAAAGTGGAGAATATATAATTCAATAAAATATTTATACATTATAAGAAAATTGCCTTTCATTTTCAAAGGAAAAAACGAAATTACTTTCGGAATAACCCAATACATGTGATGACATACATTTCTTGTACAGAAGCGACTGCACCAGAAGCCGAGAGGTTCTACTCACGAAGCTGCTAGACGAAAATGCCAAGATGGATTCCAGGTCGCGCTCCTCAGTCTAGATATTTGGAGTTTTCTCCAAAACTCTCGTGAATATGCGCTAGGACCCCTTAAAAAAAAACTCTATAGGGAGCAATTACTCCACTCAGGCGTCAGGCATAGGTCCCTTGTGCAGACAATTGGCCTTTATTCCGTACGCATACAAACCATGTTGTCAGATTAAACAACATAAGAGTTCCTTATTAATGAAGTACCTCCATATTAATTTCGGACATTAAGGCAAACTTTATGATTGGTCCAACGTATTTGTAAAAGAAAGTCAAAAACTGTGCAATCACTAAATAGTAACAATGATTCTAAACTAAAATTAATCAGTTGTGTACGCATCCTATATAATAAAGACTAGAAATCACTAGAATTTATGTATTTAACGGCCTTTGACATCATAGAGAGCATTTTCCACATATATTTAAAAAGAAACATAATCTGTATGTATTTATGCAATATTTAATCATTACTTTTAATCGATTTCAAAAACAAATTATTTTTATAATTTAATGAATAGCTTATAAAAGTTTTTTTTTTCTTTTTACTTTCCCTTACTCATATATATGGTAGAGAAAGTATTATTTTTGGGTCAGATTTCTGAAATTGAGTTCTGAGGTTCACTGAATCCGAAAACCATGTTTCTAGCGGTTGATCTGTGCATGTGTCTGTGTGTATGTTATCAGCATATCTCAAGAACAAATAAAATAGTCGCAGGAAGTTCAAACTCGGTGTTCTAAATATGTTAGTGTAATATCAAATACTGATATCACATATCACACTGTAATATCATATTCTGATATTACACTAAACTTTTCGTTGAGATCGAGTAATTTGGTTCGTGTACAAGGACATCCAAGAGAATTCAAATATATTACGTCTATGGGGAAAAATTTGTGCAGTACATCTGTAGTACAGTGTAACATCTACAAGCTGCCCTAAACAAAATGGAATGAACATATATATATATATGTTTTATATGCACAAAAACAGTATTTTGTGTAGATTGCAGCATGTAAATCATTCATCATTCCTTTTCAGGGCTACTCAAAGTGTTTGCATATATTGGAGCTATACTTGGAAATTGCTAGGAGTGTATTTCATTTTGTGTTAGGTGTTTTTCATATAAAAGACACAGTGTGATGTGCATATAGTTTATAGACAATATTCAGGGCTACCCAAAATTAAGAAAAACGTTCTCTTTTATTGAGTTTAATTGATGGAAGTGCTTTGCTGTATTTTACTATGTCGGCGAACACTACTTAGGAAGGAATATTGTTTTTTGTTATTCGTACTATAAATAAAGTATTTTATTTTATTTTATTTCTTTATTTTTTGAAGCTCTATTTTAAACTTTGTTTTCTTTTGTATAATATCACGTTTTGAGGTGCCTTGAATACGAAAATCCATATTTATCTGTTATCAGCATAACTTAAAAACAAATAACTGCAGGAAATTCAGAATTGGTATTTTGAAGTTCGTATTAAGTTGCGACTTAAAAATTTGATCAAGATTAACGAGTTTGGAGGCAAATTAATAGCCTTGATATATATAAATATATATATATATATATATTAAATAATTGTAGACAGTATAATTAAACGGGGGGTTGAGGGGGGACGGTAACCCCCCCCCCTCCACCCCCCTACACACACAGAACTGTATGTCAAATAAACTGTTCCTAAACGTACTTTAGGTTATTTTTTCAGAAGATTGAACTTTAATATCTTACCACATTGATCTTAGGCTTTAATCTGCAATTTATCTTTATAGTACTGAAATGCAAGGTAAAGAATGTCGTGTGGGTGATATACCAGACTATTATTTACTATATATTCGTTTTTCAAAATATTTATCTGTCTCAAACTAAAAACTGGTATTTTGTGGCCATCAGAAAACCTTTTTATTTTCATTCTAAATAACAGCCCTACCTACCGGCTAACATGCGAAAAAATTTAGCTTCTCACAATAAAAAATTTGTATTTACAGCTTGGTGCAGTTTTAACGAACCGACATTAAGGCATAACCATATGGAAAATAGCGTAAAATCAGCGTCATTTGTCATCTTATACATTCCCAAATCAATTTATCATTATTTTTACTAATGGTCATTTTACATATCTAGTGCGCCTATACGCTGTAGAAGTTGAGTTATATCTTCTCGTATATGGGGGAAATTGCAGCATTGTAACGCTACGTGTTAGCCTTTATGCACTAAAATTCAATCAGAATATTTTTCTTAGTGGCCCACTTATATATCAAGATTTGTGTGATTATACACTATAGAAGTTGAAATACAGCTTTTTAGCAGATGGAGGAAATTTCAGCATAGCAGCTCCACACGTTGCGTGGCGATATTTGCAAATAGTTGACAGGTACCAATTTATGTCATGCAAATAAATATAAATTTTTATGAAATACTGAGAATTAATTCGTAATCTAGCGCTGTCCACTAAATTTTGTTCACTCACAGACAGACGAACATTTTCAAGAAAGGGTTTAATTGTGCCCAGGACATCTCAAAAGGTGTAAATCTATCTAAAACTGGAAGTCAGAAGTTTTTATGAATCCAGTTCTTTCTTATATGAATAAAGAAAGAAGTAATAAATGAAACTTTACTACAGCTTTATTTATTACTTTTTTTTTTATAAATTCAAATAATTGAGTAAAGTAAAGCAAAGTAAAGTATAATAAAAAGTAAAAAAGTAACATAATAAATTCATTTTTTAAGTTCCATTTTAAAATTTGAATTTGCTAAATAAGTGTTATAAATTAGCTATAATTATTATATAAGATAACATTTAAATTAAGAAATCGTTTATAAAATAGAATTAACGTATGAAAGACATTTTTTTTTAAATACTAATTAATCATATTTTGTCGATTATAAGATGGAGAGTTAATTTCATCTTAAATATTCAATTGGAAACAAAATGCTCCTACATAAAGAAAAAAAATTATCCTGGTTGACTATTATAAGCCAAAATTTTCCGTTTCACAATGGATGGTTAAAAAAATAATAAATAAATAATTAAAAGAAAATGAAGAAATCTATATTGTGTACATTTAAATGAAATTTTGTCCTCTATTGCCTTTAAGAGTCATGATAAAACTGGAAGACAGCGCCACTTGTTAAACAATATACAAAAAAATTTGATGGACTCCAATTAACGTAATCTAAATATAACTTTCATGAAATTATGTTCCTTATTTATTTATTTTTATCTAGAGCTCCCTTAAAAATTTTGTCACATACATCCAGACATGCAGACAGACGAACATTTTTAAACTAGGGTCAAACCGTGTTCAGAACATCTCAAAAAGTGTAAATGCGCCGAAAACTGGAAGTCAAAACTTTTTAAGAATCCAGCACTTTCTTTTATACATAATCTAAAAGAGAGCAATAAATAAACAACCATATGGAATTGAATTGCAAAAAGTTTGATATCCAAAAATACATACTCAGTTGTGTATTTTTCAATTCCATTCATGCGATGAAATCCAAAAAGTTTAACATTTTTATCGCTGCAAATCATTACATTGCTCAGTTTCAAATTCAGAAAACTCAATTTCTTTGTATGTAGGTAATCAAGCGCCGACGTTATTTCTTTTATCCACGAAACTGCAAGATTAAAGTTGATAGGTTCATCGAAGATTACTTTTTTCTTCAGAGCATCTTCTAATGTCAAATCAACACGTTTAGATATAAACCATGTCAAACCAAATACTGGAAAATCAGCGGTATCCAACAGAGGTAGTATATTTTTGTTGTTTAATTGTCCCCATTCTTTTTCTTTAGGACCCATGTCTTCACTCAACACAATTTTCATTGCCAATCCTTTACCACCATCTTCATTCCATACTCGTAAAACTGTAGAGACTGATCCTTGCCCAATTACTTCAGTGAACTTAAAATTCAAAGTTTTTCTGAAAACATCAGTTATTTCTTTGCGGTATACATCTTTAGATATTTTTTTATTTTTGCGAAGTTTTTTCAGTTCTGATGTAAAATTCAAAATTTTTTCCATCATGAAAATTAAAATTGAAAAGTATCGATGTGGTATATAAAAAGTGATTAAGGCTTATTTTAATTAAGTTAATACTTTTGTCTTACAAAATGGATAAACTAATTCTTTTGAAACACAGTGAAATAGATATATACATATTGTTTAATTTAAACAATGAAGTTATGTTTCAGATTTTGTTACATTGTTTAAAACAACAAACAATGTACATTGTTTAAAATATTTTAGTACATACATTTTAACAATTAAAGAATTTTGTTTCAAATTCCGGCAACAATATGAAGATGGAAAGATTACTTTAATTTTTATTTTTTCTTACCCATAACTGAAGAACAAATACTCGTATTAGCAGGAAGTCCAAATTCAGTTTTTCAAATGTGTATAATATACAGAAATGCTACGCGAAACTTTTTAGGAGGATTGTACAAATAGTTCGTTTATAGGGACATATACGTAGTAGACATGTGCCGGAGCTCCGTATCCACGGATATCCGCGAGATAAAAAAGATCCGTATTCGTATACGGATCCGTATTTTTTCTTCAACGGATCTAATACGGATCTTTTCTAGAATTTCCAGAAAATCAGGAAGAAACTGTTATAACTCATTATAAACTATCTTTAATGTATGACTAAAAGAAATACAGTATATCCCTTAGGTGGGGAACCTGCGGCCCACGTGAGTTTCTTGTGCGGCCTCCAATAATAATAAAAAAGTAATAGCGATTATTTCATAATTAAAGCAAAGTTTTATTTAAAAAAAAAAAAAGAAGAAGAAGAAGAAGATAAAAGAATAATAATTAAGTATAATCAATAGCTGAATACATCCCAATACAAATTATATATAAATGCATCTCTATCACTCATGTTAAACCTTTGATTAAATCAAAGCAGATCTAACGCATGCGCAAGAACGCGAAATGTTTTTAACGGAAACAGGCAGTACCTACTTTTCTCCCACCTACTTAGCACATAATGTAACAAATTTATTTTAAAATATTTCTATTAATAATTTTCTGCTTAATATTATTATTTTTCTATAATGATTCTTTATCATGTAATAAATTTATTTAAAGTATTACAGCTTTATTATTATTATTATTATTATTTTGATATGATATGTGAATACCTAGATGTTTATTAAAAAATAATGATAAATATTAAAGTTATAACAAGTTATTACCCCCAAAATAATACATGTATATTTTATATTGTAACATTTTATGTTAAATAATTAAATAAAAATTAACTGACTTTTTTTTATTGTTATTTCTATATAATGCACAATATTGATAAAACAGAACTGCAGAAAATATAATAATTTCACAAAAACCAAGCATATAGGTATATCAACTTATGCGGCCTCTTTTATTACCGCCTAATCTAAATGTGGCCTCTAATGGTGAAAAGGTTCCCCACATAGCCTCTCTTTTACGTTCTCGGAATTTACTTTTTCCCCGTAATTTACAATTTTTCTTTTAAATCCCTTCATTTTTCCTATGTATGCAATGAACTCCCGTCTTCACTTTTACATGACGAAATTTTGAATTTCCCGCCGTTTGCACTTAAAATATACAGCGTTTATAAAGGAAATATATACTGTGATTTAATTAAAAAATAATATAAAATAAAAACATCTGAGAGACGGACTCAGTAATACAGATGATTTAAACTTTTAACAAATAAATAATGCACTAAAACAGAGATCGGGTAGCTGTTTATACGCAAAGCGATAGTTTGAAAGCAGGTGTTTATCTGTAAATAATGGGAATCATTAGAAATGAAACATTCATTTTTATAAGATCAATCATGCATTATCTCTGAGACTGTAAATTTAAATTTACAAAAATTAATTAAAAAAAGTGATACACATATTTTACATATTATATAATTTTCTCTTAGCGAAATAATTAAAAAATAAATATATAAAAATGGAAGTGTATAAATGATGATTAGTTTCGTAAAATTCTAAATATCTAAATAATCCCATCTTTTTTCCAGTAAAATTCGCATCGGTTATATGAGTTTTATTTTATAAAATCTTATTAGTCCATTGAAAATGTGTTTAAATGAAATTTTTTGGAAAATTTTTTTATTTTCTCTTACCCTATATGGCAGAGAAAATACTGTTTTTGGATCAAATTTTCAAAATTGAGTTTTTGTAACATTTACACGTTTTGAGGTCCCATGAATCCGAAAATCACATTAGCGGTTGGTTTATGTGTGTATTTTAAAAATATCTCACGAGAAAATAGTAGCTGGCAGTCCAAACTTTGTATTCTAAATCTGTATCATAGAGTGATTCCACTCTAAACGTTTTGTTAAGATCAAGTAAATGGTTCGTGTACAGCGACATCCAAGAGGATTCAAATGTATTGCGTCTATGGGGAAATTTTTGGTAAGTACAGTGTCGCACACTTCGCTTTAGTTGAACTGACACAGGCCAAGTTGTCTACCTGTAATTTATTCTTCTAACAGCTACATCAATCCAGAGCCAGACCTTCTTTTTTAAAAAGCTCCAGGAAAAATATTAAGCCTTTTCGCCATTATTCTATTCCTCAAAATCCTAATAAAAAAAGGGCCGCGGTAGCCCAGTCGGTAGAGCACCGGCCTCGTAATTGGAAGATTGCGGGTTCGGTACTCGATCCGGCCAAAAACCGTCGTGTACCCTAATGGTGGCTGGTGCACGTAAAATCTGTCGTGGCTGCAATGTCCTCCATGTTCCCATCAAAAATTATACCTCTGGGGGTCACCGAAGCGGGAGAGCCATCCATCCCTTCTGTGGAGGATCAAAATTGTGATGGCATGTCTCCGGACCACTTCTAGACCGTCGCCAATTGCCCATCTGCGCAGCACTAGTGCGACGTAAAACCCATCCATCCATCCTAATAAAAAAATAACAAACCAAACCAAACCGTTTTTCTCTGACCTCCTCTTTCGTATTTTTCTTTTTCCTGCATGTGCGCGTGGTTTTTATTTTCTAAATTCAATATTATATTAATTTTAATGAGCCATGGTATAATTTAAATTTTTATTATATATATATATATATATATATATATATATATTCTATGCTTTTAATCTCTTCTTTTTATTTATGATAATTCTAATTTAGATGTTCAGCTATTTTGGCTAAGAAAGTATCCTGCGGTCTCTCTTGGCTATGAATTTTCCTCACGTACGTGACATACAGTATAATGTCTATAGGTTGCCCTAAACAAAAGAGAACAAACATATTTTTTTATATGCATAAATACGTGCTTCGTGCAATGGAAGTCATTCATAATTCGTTTACAGGGCAACTTAAAGTGTTTGGATATATTGGGACTATATTTCGAAATTGCTGAAAATTTATTTCTTTTTCTGTTAGGTGTTTTTCATCAAAACTAAATTTAAGAACATAATGCGATGTGTATATAGTTTATAGACAATATATAGGACTACCTAAAATTAAGATGAACGTTCTTTTCTATTGAACGTAATTTATGAAAATGCTTTGCTATATTTCACTATGTTCACGAACACTACCTATCAATTTTCCTGAAGAAATCGACTAACACACGCGAAGAGACATTTGAAAGGGGCTTTAGATTTGTCTTTTTTCGGTTTTTCTTGTCCCATCCCATTTCCAGTTTTTTTTTTTTTTTTTTTTTTTTTTTTTTCACCATATGTCTTTAATTATTATAGATTTTTTAAAGATCTGTATCCGTATCCGCGGATCTTGAAATAAAAGATCCGTATCTGTATCCGTACCAGCGGATATAGAAAAACTGATATCCGTATTTATATCCGAATCCACGGAACACATTTTCTGACGATCCGGCACATCCCTATTACCTACGGTAGTCGGGTAATGGAAGTAAAAATATGATGAGTGAATAAATAATGGACAGAGTATGTCAACAATGAATCTAAATTATATTAAGGTTAAATAATTTCTAAGCTATCTTTAGCGAAGTACCATTTTGAAAAACAGTGTTGGATTAAAAATCAGGATTTTTTCCTTTCTTTTATGCATATGGTAGAGGAAGTATTTGAATTATATTTAGAATTTAGCTGAAAAAAGTCATTTATTACTCTTGTTCTAATATTGTTCGTAAATTCTGGTGGCTGTTGATATTAAATAAACGTAATTATCTTGTCCCTCAAAGGATTAAATATTTGTATTTCAGTAGCTAATGGTTGCTGAATATTTGCAGTTTTATCCTTATTTTTTACACGCTCAAATAAAATGTATGATAAAATTATGTAATTCCTATTGGACACTTAAAAAGTCATTTTAATTTAATTACTTTATGACAAAATAAGAATGCAGATTTGTAAAGAAACTTTCATATAAACCAGAAGAGGGCTTTAGCTTTCCTTACTCTAAAATTATCTCTCTAGTGTCCGGCAGATTCTTCTCTTTTAGGTTGTAGACGACAGGTAATCGTTCCAGGTAGATCGCGCTCATCGACCTGGCCATTTAGAGTTTTTCTTAGTTTTCTCCGAAACTCATGGTTAGGATACCGGTCAGGACACCTTATAGAATCCCCTGGGGGGGGGGGCTGCTACGCAGAGCTTGGTAGACAACTGGTCTTTTAAAATCCCACCCCCACCTCACACACCACCTTGCTCAAATTAGAAAAAGAAAAAAAAAAAAAGATTCTGTTTTCGGATTTTTATGTATAAAAAACAAATATTGTTTTATACTGCATATTTGTTATGTTGTCTTACACCAGAAGAAATAACCTTTCATGCTTTTCAGACTACTTTCTTTACTCTTCATTTCAACAGAAGTCTTCACCAGTTGCCGAGAAGTTCTGTTCTCGTTGATGTTTCTGTTTTTGTTTTTGTTGAAACTGGTTGACGAGAAATGCTGAATTGGATCCCATGATGATTCGTAGTTTTCTGGGCATTTCTCCAAAACTACCAACAGGGTGATTTGAAAGACCCACACATCACATCACATAGTGTTCATATCACCATATCTAGATTCCTTGCAGACAATTGGCATTAATCTATGACACCGACACCACCATCATTTGTAACAAGAAAAATTTTGTTAACAGTTCTATCACTTTTATTTAGACTTTTCTGTGCAAATGAAAGCTTTTGCGTTGATATTTTTCCCCAACTTTGTATAATTAATTAAATCATTTGCATCAGTTGCATTCATTAGAAATAATCTCACGTCGCACTCACACTACTTTCTTCATTTTTCATTATACCAGAAGAGATTTTAACGAGAAATTCCGCCCATAGATGTAGTTTACTCGAATAATTTTATGTGTCTCTACGCGCGGAATATATGTCCGATCTCAGTAAAAGTTTCAAGTAATATCACCATGTCATATAGATTTAGAATACCAATTTGGACTGCCTGCTAATTTATGTTTTTGTTATGCTGATAACAGACTTACAGACACACAGATCAACAATTAAAGTTGGATTTCGAACATAAAGGATCTTAAAACATGTAATTATAGCGAAAAAGCAATTTAAAAAATTCAGTCCCCAAACAATACTGTGATGTTGAGACTGTAGAAGGTCACCACAGTTTGTTTAAAATTAAGCTGGATCCAGCAAAGTATTCAGTTGGGACGTTTAAATCGCTTCGGTGCCAGTGACTCGGCAAAATTTTAGGTCGGATTAGTTTTGTGTCGACATGGTGCTGCAACGAAGGAATTAAGTTGTGAGATGTAGATGAATTGGAAGCGATTTTGAAAGTTTGGTTGAAATGAAGAGAAAGGAAGTTGGTAGAAAGTAGTATAAGATGGAGATGGTTTTCGTAATAGGGGTGGTGTAGTGGAGTCTTGTCCGACGTTTGTCTACAACAACGGCTAAGTCTTAGAGTCTGGATAAAGTTATATTTCGGTAGTTGATATTAAGTTGTGCTTAAATTAAGTGGCTTGATGAGTGTTGTGGTGTTTCAGTGCGAGTATTCGTGAATGGAAAATAGATTCTGCCGGGAATCCGCGGATCTGTTTGGAAGTCACGGCATCTAAGTAAATGGAGTGCATCCGTCTATAACTTCTGCTGTTCTGGGGTGAGATATTTCAAATTATCTAAATTAGTTATTATACATTTATTTGATAAAGTATTTAAATCCGCTGACTGAGCTACCAAAATCCAGATCATCCTCCATTATTCTAGGTGAATAAACTCTTAGTTTTATTTTTATATATCTGAGTCTCTGTGCTAATTTCATATCTAATACTTAAGTAGTTAAGTTAACTAAGTTAAGATAGGGTCTGCGTCAACGCAAACCTCACAATACTACTTTTACTACCATATACGTTTAAGAGAAAACCAAAAATAAAATCCACATAACTAAGTTTTTTTTTTTTTTTTTTTAACTATTACAATTTGTCATGCTGAGAAACATCACCAGATCATAATCTAATCATGTGCATCATTATTTTGTAATATACAATCTGCAACATAGTTTATGGTTGAATTATTTCTCAACACAAATGTTAGAGAGGAGAAACTGTTCGTAGATCATCGATGTTAAAAAAGAGAGAAAATTATACGTATGCATATGTACCTCATGCCTTAGCCATGGAATAAATTACCCTTACCAAAAAGAACAATGACTTAGTTCTCCTACACCATTATATGAGCCATTCAGAATACATTTTTATGCCTGTTTTCTTTCAACTGTCCGATTTAAAAGAACGGTTTACAATAGCTACGGATCTGAGGTCTCTCATCACGCCAAAAGTAGATGATACAGTGCGTGGTATTGTTCGGTAACGACATATGCACAAGAGTGGGTATAATATATATATATATATTTTTTTTTTTACCTATAAATAAGAGTGATGTAATTGAATAAAGGTTTGGTTTTATATATGTCTTTCCAAGGCTAAATACAGGCAATTTTCCTAAATTTTAAAATGTGATGTACCCCGTGGCAGAAACACGGCGACACGGCGACAATGTCGCAGAAACAGAAATGTTCTTGCAGAAAGATTTTACCTAAGTCAAATAAATTTTGACATTGTGTAAAAAAAAAAAAAAAGAAGAAGAAAAAAAAGAGGGAGAGAGAGAGAGAGAGAAAGAAAGAAACTCAAAGAATGGTTTATAGACTGTTCTGCAGAACAAAATTTCGTTTCTGCAGATACGATCGCCTCAATCTTGAATATGGAGAGGAAATAGAGCGGATGTAACTCACTTGGGCTAGCTTTGATACGGCATGCATTAGCGATTCGTGATGCGGTGATATGATTCTGTGAATCGACACTTTTCACTGGTAACCTCTTCACATAGGAACTTCATTTTCGTATCTCGAAACTTTGTTTTCGCGCCGCGCCTGCCGCTCGTGTCGTGTGTATTTATTGTATTACAAAAAGATGTTTTTTCGAAAGAATGTGGCTTTGCGACCATTTTCCGAATTTCAGTTTTCATGCATTTTCAGATTCATGCATAACAAAATAGCTGCATCCAGTGATTTTTTTTTTTTTTTCAAATAAGTGCGTGATTGCTGCTGTACCGATTTTCATACATTTTCTGATTTACGCACGACAAATTAGTTTTATCTAGAGATTTTTTTTTTTTTTTTTTTCTTTAATGTATGCGAAGCGTGCATACGTGCATAGTAGTAAATACATGTAAATTTTTAAAAGCTGCATTAATTTTAATGTTTGGTTCAAACTATGCAATACATTTCACAAATATATACAGAAATAAGAGTATGGGGAAATTTGTAACGTCTGTAGTTATACGCAAAATAAAAAATGAAGCTTCAAACCTTGCTTCAAAAAATAGAAAACTAAGAAATTAATCTTAAAAATACTTTGATTTTTAGCATTTTATATGCAGTAAAAGATCTTAGCAATAAATATTAATGAGTATCTTAAGTTATAAAACTGGTAACTTTTCAAATTTTTTTCTTTACTAATCATTAATTATTTTAATTGTGATTAAAATTCTTAGCTTTAAATTTTGTTGTTTAAGCATATGAAGTCATTAAAAAAATTATTAATTTATTTTACAAAAATACTCTTATCATTAGTTTGTACAGCTTGTTCATTTCATTTTTTAAACATTTGAATTTTTAAAAAAATGTTTATTTTTTTAATTGAAATATTTTGTAAATTAAATAGTTATTTTGAATAAAAATCAAACCAAAGGTTTTGTTGAATATCTTTTTTCTTTCTTTTCATTTCTTTTCTTTCTTTTTTCTTTTTTTTTTTTTTTTTTGGTAAGCAAAAGGAATTTTATCTAATAGTAGTTGTTTTGAATAAATACTAATTGAACAGCAAATGCTTTTATTTATTTATTTTTATTTACTTATTCGTATAGATATCAATATCAAATATTATTTTTAACTGATTTCTATTTATTTCATTCATCTGTAATCATAATTTTCTATTATAGATTTTATCCATGAAATCTGTTACATTTCCCATTTCCTTAAAAATTAAATATTTCACTTGCCTCAATCTTTATGAAAATATTTTGATTATACTTTGTCTATAATTTTGTTACTTAGATCTTGTATTCTGTTTTACTTTACGTATTTAAATGATGGTACATTCTGAATTCTTTAATGTCAAATCATATTTTTTAGATTTTAAATACACACTTTTATGCTTTTTGTATAGGATAATATAAAAAATGAATCTTGTGTATTAGAATGTTATCTTGCACGTTTCTAATAATCTTAAAATCTATAAATGTTGTAAATTATTTATATTTCATTATAATATTCAGTATTCTATATTAATTTTTACTTTTAATTTTGAGTTCTCTATTAGAATTTATGTTGTTTGGTTTGCACCTTATGAAATAAGTGCATCTGTGTATTTAAATATATATATTTAATATAAAAAAAGTGATGAAATTTTAAAAGTGTTTGTAACATTTGTTTAATTTAGACATTTCATGATTTAAATGCCTTAAAAAAATTGCAGATTATTTTTTATGTGTTACTGCATCTTATGGTTTGAATTCATTGAATATTTTATAAACAATATTGTATATTAATGTTAACAAAAAATCTGAAGCAATTAAGATCAATAGATTTATTTTCACTTTTCTCAAAAAAAAAAAAAAAAAAAAGAGTATTTTCTTGCAATAGTGCAGATATATGCATTTGTGCCTAGTTAAAATATAAATACATTGGTTATACTGAATATTATTTACTATTTAAAAATAATGTATTTTGAATTCGTAAATGTTAACTTCACAAACTATTCCTGCAGAAAGATTTTGGTGTTGATGAAGCTTGTCGCAGAATGCATGATAAATTTCTGCCCCAGGGGTGATGTACAATGAACCCTTCCATAAATCTTAGGTTGTATGCCGAAAATAATATGATATAAATGAAAATATCATGAAAATTAGTATACTGTGGTCATCACAAAACTTTCTTCCGTATCATTCTACATAACTGCACCACATAATGGATAACTCGCACAAAAATTCAACCAACGTAACTTCTTACAATAAAGATTTTATATTCGCAGTTCAGTACAATTTTAGCTAATACATGCTGAGATATAGCCATAAAGAAAATTGCATAATGTGAGTGATAGCTGAACCCTCTGCCAGTGGTATATATAAGGGGTCCGCATGGGCTTGCTCCTGGACCAAGCCAAAAGCCGTACCCCGACAAAACTCAAGCGAACTTTCCTGCAGACCGGACCGGCAAAACAAAAACAACTTTGGCTGGGTAACCAAAGGAGAATTTCTCAGCACAAAAGACCAGTAAATCACTAAAACCCTTTTTATTTCAATGTCGGAAAATGTAAACAAAGATTTTTCTTCAAAAATGAAAGTATAGACTTTAGTGTATAAAATAAAAAATTTCTAAATTGTAAAATTTAAAGATATATTCATTGCAATGGGTATCTCCATCACATTACTTCATCCCCAATACATTATTTCCTACAGTTTTTTTTCTTTTTACTTTACGAACACTATAGTGAGGAAAGTATTGTAATCAAGTCAAAAATCCGAATTTGAGATTTTGATGTTTCTATACGTTTTGAGGTCCCCTGAGCCCGTTTTCAGTATTTTTACGATGATGTGTGTGTGTATGTATGTGTGTGTATGTGTGTATGTATGCGTGTATGTATGTGTGTATATCTGTGAGTGAACATGCTAGCGTCTAAACACTTTGTTCGAATAAGCTGAAAGTTGGTACGTATATTGTAAGTCACCATAGTACGAACCCTATTGATTTTCGTGAATCTAGCACTTATAGTTTATTTACAGGGACACCAGGAAAAATTCTTTATCATTATGGCCTATGGAGCCAAATTTTTAAAAGTGCGATAGCGTCTAAACGCTTTGTTCGAATAAGCGGAAAGTTGGTACGTGTATTGTAAGTCACCGTAGTACGAACCCTATTGATTTTGGTGAATCTAGTACTTATAGTTTTACAAGGGCACAAAGAAAAATTCTTTATCATTATGGCCTATGGGGCCAAAATTTTAAAGTGTGTTAGCGTCTAAACACCTTATTTATCTGAGCAAAAAATTTGTACACATATTATAGGTCACAGTTGCACCAACTGTATAGATTTTGGTGAATTTGCACTTACAGTTTTTTTTACAGGGACACAAAGAAAAATTCTTTATCATTATGGCCTATGGGACCAAATTTTTAAAAGTGCGATAGCATCTAAACGCCATATTCAATTGAGCTGAAAATTTATATGAATATTATAAATCACTGTTGCCCTAACTATAAGCATTTTGGTGAATCTAACATTTATAGGGCCGAAATTTTGTTTTTATTTTGGATGTTTGTTTTTAGCCGGCATTAGTCTATTTTTCGGCTTACAAAGGCTATTTCTTTCAACCTATGATTACCTGGATTAATGTAAGGTTCAAACGCTTCTTCATATTGCGGGGTGTAATTCTAGTTGCATATAAACACGCTCACGCATATTAGCACACACATGTACACAGTAAACTTTTTGCATCATTCATAAATTATGAAGTATTTCTACTATTTAAACTAGTTGGCATAGGTGGACTCTGCCCAGTTCCCCATCATATTTATGTTCTCACAAATTTCTAGTGCGAGACATATTATAATCATGTTAAAAGAAATGAATTTGACCAAAGCTTGATACAGTGACAGAATGAAATTCCCGCCTAATAGGCTATCCACCGTTCACTTCGATATATTTATCTTATTCTAATCTATTAATTTATTTTATCAGGATCAATTCCGTTGTTTAATTTTTGTTCTACTATTTCCAAAGCAATAATCCTCAAAATTCAGATTTATACGAAAAATTTACAATTTCGATATGTTGATAAAATCGTAAATTTCGAATAATTTACGAAATTTTTCTATTAGAATATTTGTATTCAATCATATTCAAACAAATATCATAAATGTAATTTTGAAGTTTTCTAATGTATTTATGATCCTCAAAATGGAAGTTTATACTCAATTTTGCCTTATTCTGACACGTTAAGTAAATCGTAAATTTCAAATAACTTACGAATTTTTTAAATTTAAAAAATCACAGTCTATGATATTCATGCCAGTAGCCTAAACAATATTTCGAAAGTGGTTTGACATCTTTACGATGAAAATATCCCTCAAGATTGACGTTTATGTGAAATTTTGCTCTATTCTGCCATGTTAAGAAATTCGTAAATTTCCAATAACTTACGAAGTTTTTTAATTCGAATGTTGCAAATGAATAGGGTTCTTGCCAGTATCGAATGTAATATTTGAAAACTGATCTAACCTCTCTGCGATCATTTGTTCGTGAGATATCGTGTAAACAGAATTACAAACTAATGGACTAACTCACTAACGGACTAACACACTAACACACTAACAGACACCCTACAGACAGACACCATACAAATTTTGTCATTTTCGGATTCCTCACTCCTGAAAACGTATAAAAAAGTTAAAAAACCGAGGTCGAAATATTTCACGATTACCTAAGTTCCACATACCTATAGTATGATGGGGAACTAAAAGGAAAGAAGAAATAGCTAATGTTGGGGTAAATTACTAAAATTTATAGAAACAGGCTTCGATTTCGGCTTTCAATATTTCTTTTTCCTTCTCTCTCTCTCTCCCTTACTCTCTTTTTTTTTTTCCCCCTTTTAAACTTCGGACCAAACTGCATCAAAACTATTACTATACGAGGCGGTACGGGTTCGGGCCTGAAATTTCAAACTCACACAGACGTACACCATTATACTTCCAAATTGAAACAGCATTCTTTTTACTTTCTCTTATCCTTAAGGTAGAGAAATTATTGTTTTAGGGTCAAATTTTCGAACGTGAGTTTTTGTTATATTTATACGTTTTGAGGTCCCCTTAATCCGAAAATCATGTTTTTAGCGGTTGGTCTGTGTGTGTGTGTGTGTGTGTGTGTGTGTGTGTGTGTGTGTGTGTGTGTGTGTGTGTTTTATCAGAATATCTCAAGAACAAATAGTAGCAGATATTCCAAACTCGATATTCTAAATGTGTATCATATAGGGATGCTACACTAAGCTGTTCGTTGAGATGAAGCAAATGATTCGTGTACAGGGACACTCAAGAGTATTCAAATACATTACGTCTATGGGTGAAATTGCAGGTAAGTTGAGTTTAACATCTATAGACTGCACTAAACCAAATGAAATGAATATTTTTTTTTTATATGCATAAAAACATGCCTCATGTAGAAAATGGCCTATGGCAGGAAAATCATTCACTGTTTCTTTACAGGACTACACAAAAGAACTAGATTATAATGCGACAATAGCTGAAAATTGGAGGAAGTGCATTTCAGGTCGTGCCGTATATTATTACTATGGGATTGTATTTAGGTGCACTATGTGGTTTGTACATATTCTTCAAAAGATATACTGGGTTGCAAAGATTTAAGCGATAACATTCTTTTTTATTGTTAGTGGAAGTGCTTTACTATAATATTTTACCATGTTCAGGAAAGCTGCTCAGGAATGGAAATGAATTCTTCATAAATAACTTATGTTTCTAAGCTAAATATTCATCGCTTGTTTTTTGTGCATTTACACGTTTTGAGGTTTTCTGATTACCAAAGTCAAGTTTTTAAAAGCTTGATTATTGTCTGTGTCTATTTGAGTAACTTAAAAACGAATAATTTCAGGAGATCCAAAAATTGTATTTTCAAATTAATATAAATTTGTTGCTGGAAAAATTTGAGCAAGACTGATAAGTTTCAAAGAATGTTGCATGTGAAAGTTGTCTGAATAATTTTAAGTGAACTTTTAATTTTAATAACAGATTTAAATTCTATATAAATGTAGATGCAGTAATGAAACGTGTGGTTGAGGGGTGCAGTAGCCCCCTTCACAAAGAACTAATTTTCATATAAAATTCTTCTGTAGCCAAATTTGAATTATTTTAACATAGGTTTACATAACAGTACTCATTATGTTACCTCTTAATTTCCAGCCTGTATTTATAGTATTAAATTTCAGGGTAAGAGAAAGTCGTGTAAATAACATACCAGATTATTTCAAAACGTCATGTCGCATATCAAATTTGATGCATTTATACGGTATAAAATATGAGATACAGCCTTTTTGTTAAAAGGAAAAAATGTATGTGTAAACCTGTCAAAATATGTAAACCTGTCGACTAATATATATTTATATTTAATCTACATAAATTTTCTAAATGACCATCCCAGATATTAAGTTTTGTACATTTATCTACTATAGATGCTAAGATGTAGCCCTCCTGTAAATAAGGGGGAATCGCAACATAGTAGTTCTAGGTGTTGTGCAATATGTACCAAAAATTGATAGATATCAGTTGATGTCAAAGTTGAATTAAGTAAATGAAAATTTTCTAAAACTATACCTTAGCTCATTATTCAGAGCTGTCACATAATTTTTCTTCACGCATACGCACAGACACAAACAAACAACGTATTTCATTCTAAAATTGATGAAAACAAGTTGAGAACCTCTTGAAAGTATAAATCTGTGAAAAACAGAAAGTCAAAAACTTTAACAGATCCAATATTTTCTTTTATTAAACACAGAAAAGAGTAAAAATAAAAGTATGAAATAATTATTTTGTGTGCATATAAAGTTGATCTACTAGTTTTTTTTTTTTTTTTTTTCTCTTTTTTAATTAAGCCAGACTCTGAATGACCTTGAAGCTAAACTGTATCATTTTAATATTCTTTTCCATAGTAGATAATCTAGTCTAACTACAAGTGTCTAATATTAAGTACATCTAAATTAGACTGGGCAGCTATCTCATCAAACATTTTAACACGACAAAGATTTTAATTAATGGACTGATACGTTTGAAATGTAACATGCAGCAATTTTTTCTATATTGAAACTGAGAATTTCAAAATTATTTTCGTATTTAGGTTTATGACTTTATTCTCCCTGATAATGATATCCAGTATCCTTTCGATGAAAAACATGAAATTTGAATGAAATTTTATTTGCACACGTACAATATGACTAAATAACTAAAACGTTCATTATTCTAAGGACCAAAAATATCAAAATTCTCACATATTTTTTCTTTCTATCACACATATACATGGTAGAAAAAATATTGTTTTGGGGTCGAATTTTCAAAATAGAGTTTTTGCTATATTTACAAGTTTTTAGGTCCCCTGAATCAGAAAATCATGTTTTTAACGGTTGATTTAATGAATATTCAGCTCGTAGATAGAGCTCGTAATGATATTGTCATAAAAAGTATCCGTATTTTTGCATGTAGAAAGTATTTCTTAAAGACATAAGCAGGTTCTAGTCGACGAATGCATTTTATTTAATGAATATTCAGCCCGTAGATAAAGCCTGTAATGATATTGTCATGAAAATTGTCGACATTTTTGCGTGCAGAAAATAATTCTTAAAGACATAAGTAGGTTCTAGTCGACGAATGCATTTAATTTAATGAATATTCCTGATACAGCTGAATAAAACTATTTTTGTGCCACAAAAATCGGTAATCAATGAATATTTTCGAAACAATCCAATGAAACAGTCATTCTTATTACAGAAATCAAATATACTTTGTTAAATACATTACAGAGCAGAAATTTCGCTAATACAGGAACAATCGAAAATTTCGAAGTCTGAATGGAATTTGAATTCATCCAGAATATTGTCAGTGATTTGTAGAATTTTTAAGGTAGTTCTGCGCTAGAAACCAATGAATTACTATAAAAATTCCAGACCTCGACTTCTACTGAAATTAGGGTTTCCAAACTTTGAAAATCCCGTACTACCACTTTTCGCCACATTTGAGTGTGTAATTTGACGCTAAGTGAACAGCCACTTTCGTGGAAATGAAAAAAATTACTATCTGTTTTCACTTTTGCCGTAGTAACATAGAAAGTAGCACGTATGATATAAACAAGTTCTAGACTACAAACATCAATGATCACTCTTCTTTTTTTATAGTCTTGTTCGTCATTCATATAGAGCTTTAGAAAAATTTAGTTCTACGCTATAAACCAATGAATCTTTCCCTAAAATTTCAGAACTCTGCTCTTATAGCTTCCTTACTTTGGCAACCCGAAAGTCTAAACTACAAATTTTCGCCAAATTTGGTCGCCAAATCGATAAATTCGACACCAAATCCCCAAAATCGATGCCAAGACCAAAATCTGCATTGGTTACAAACTTAGCAGCTTGGTGGCATTAGTTATCAAATTCATCAAATATTATTTCAGGATAGCCAGAATTAGTAAACACTTTCTCAATTTAAATAGCGTTAATTGTTTTGGTAAAATGTATCATTTCTCGTTACTAATTTTCGCCAAAGAAAACAAAAGTAGGCCCTACACTTGAATAATTTTCATTGAACGCTAAGCTGTGCATTTGCCAATGAGAGATTCCGTAATAAGCCGTGGCTTACTATTCCTGAAGAAAAAACTACTATATTTGTCTCGGCGGTAGACATAATATAATCCTATTTGACTTTTGTAATTCGAGAAGTAGTTTTTTTTTTTTTTTTTTTTTTCTCCTTCTTTTTCTTATGAATGCTCGCGTACTAGAACCTGTCTGTTTATTTACGAATCCGCTACATAAAAATATCAATGTTTTCATAACAATATGTAGATTCTAATGGGTGTATAAGAAAGTCATGTGGTGTCCACTGAGCTCCATTGTTGTTCAGATTGGAGCTCAGTAGTGGTGTCTACATCAGACTATTTTCATTTGATGAACAGTCGTCCTTAAATATTTTAACACAAATTGATTATTGCTTTATTTGTGTGCGTGTATTATGTGCGACGTTTGTTCTCCGGGCTAAGAGGGTCATTGCCCAGGAAAACTTTGTTTTCAATTAGAAATAAATAATTAGTAAAAATATCTAAAGTTATTTTTAAAACAATATTTAAATGTAGTGATATGTGTTAATATGTAAATTTTACTTTTAAAAGCATAATGAAAATTTTCTCAGAGCTTAATATTTCGAACACTTGTGCATTTTTTTTTTTTTTTTTTTTCTTTCGTTTTATGAAAAAAATTAACAAATAAATGCTGTTTTCAAAGAATGGCTGTCAAAAAAACATTTCCCAAAGAAATTTAAATGTCATTCAATAAATACATACTAACACTGATTTTTATATGCATATAATAAGAAATTTTGAAAATATTTATATTTTTATGACGTTTAGTGAAGAGAAAAAATGCAGTTGAAGAAAATGCACAATTGGATGGTGGGCCCACTTTTGCACTGATCTCTGTTTGCTTTTACAAATAATTATTCATCATCATCAACACCAATATTTCGGTACGTATTATTGCAATTTTCTTCTACATTTACCGTGTCATTAAATTATCGTAAATAATCTAATAATAAATGTCAAAATACGGCATCTGTTTCGTTAAAAAATTTTGTAACTTTAGATAATCCTTCATACACTTTCAAAATATCATTAAAAGCACGTGTAAGGAAATGGCATTACATACCATAATGTTTATCGTATGATCCAAAACGCAAGAAAGATCAAAGTTATTTATCTTAGAAACATATAATGGATAGAACTTAAAATGTTGCGACATAATCTGATTGAATATATTTTGCGTATGCGCCCACAGAAAAATGTCGAATGATTAAAAGAAAATTGACAATAGTAATTGCCGCCATAAATTGGTTTTTCCAAAACAATACGCATGTACATATATCATACTGAACTTCTAAAGAGTAACAATAAAAAATGTAATGTAATATTATTGGCTGAACCATTACACAATTTCAAGTGTCGTTTCCCATTTTTTGTCTATTGTCTTGGGGAGAAGGATTTCTATAATTATCGAAAGACCTTGCGATTTTCCAGTACCTACTTGCAGTTGTTTGGAGGGTCCACTGTTTCCTTTCAAATATGGAGATATATCTCATTTTGAATTTTCGTCTTTATTATAATGTATTTGCCATTGCAACAGTACTTGGTATTCTTGAATTGATAAATGATGAAAGAATTAAATTTCCTTTTATCTGTTTACAGTCAATCATGAAATAATAGACTATACAGATGAAATAATAATTTTTCAAATTAAATGTGTCATGCAATTCAACGTCTTCCCGTGCTTCAGACAGATTAAATTGCGATTGGTAAACCTAAAAGCCATTAAAAAAAAACTTAAAGTAATTTTTTTATTTAAAATTCGACATTTCTTATTCAGCGATATACCATGTTAAGCATGAAAAAAAAAAAAAAAAAAAAAAAAAAAAATCCTTTAAAAACAGTACCTATTGTGACATTTTCAATTTTTGAATCGTCACACATCATGAATTAAGAAAAAGAAAAAGAAAGGAAAAAAAAAAAAAAAACTTCCATTAAAAATAGTGTGTGGTGTTCTACAGGAAAGGTACACTTCACGACAAAAGAATTCTGACAAACCGAATTGTAGAACGGTGTTTTATATAGACTGATGGAAAAAAAAAAAATTCCAACATCAAGAAAAAATTATTGTACAGTAATGAAATTTCAGCAATACATTTGTCTAGGTAACATATTTAATTGATTAAAGTTTCAAGATCACCGGTAGAGCCATTGGCGAGAAGAGCCATTTCAAATGTGAAATGTTGGTACATTAGTAACCGGTGTAACCGCCAGAATTTTGAATGCAAGCATGCAAACGTGCATGCATTGTGTCGTACAGGTGTCAGATATCAGTTTGTGGGATGGAGTTCCATGCCTGTTGCACTTGGGCAGTCAATGCAGGGACGGTTAATGCTGGTTGTGGATGACGCTGGAGTTGTCGTCCAATGATGTCCCATACGTGCTAGATTGGAGAAAGATCTGATGATCTAGCAGGCCAAGACAACATGTCGACACTCTGTAGAGCATGTTGGGTTACAACAGCGGTATGAGGGCGAGCGTTATCCTGTTGGAAAACACCCCCTTGAATGCTGTTCATGAATGGCACAGGTTGTATCACTAGACTGACGTACAAATTTGCAGTCAGGGTGCGTGGGATAACCACGAGAGTGCTCCTGCTGTCATACGAAATTGCTCCTCAAACCATAACTCCAGGAGTAGGCCCTGTGTGCCTAGGCCGCAGACAGGTCGCTAGCAGGCGTTCACCTGGCCTCCTTCTAACCAACACACGGCTATCACTGCGACCAAGGCAGAACCGGCTTTCATCAGAAAACACAACAGATCTCCACTCCGCCCTCCAATGAGCTCTAGCTTGACACCACTCACGTCGCAAACGGCAGTGGTTTGGAGTCAGTGGAATGCACGCTACAGGGCGTCTGGCTCGGAGCTGTCCTTGAAGTAACCGATTTGTAACAGTTCGTTGTGTCACTGTGGTGCCAACTGCAGCTCGAATTTCAGCTGCAGACGCAGTACGATTAGCCACAGCCATACGCCGAACACGGCGGTCTTCCCTCTCAGTAGTGCCACGTGGCCGCCCGGAACCCGGTCTTCTTGAGGCGGTACCTTCCCTTGACCACTGCTGCCAACACTCATGCACAGTGGATACATTCCTGCCAAGTCTTTCTGCAATATCGCGGAAAGAAAACCCACCTTCTCGTAGCCCTACTACACGACCTCGTTCAAACTCAGTGAGCTGTTGATAATGGCTTCTTCGTCTTTTTAGAGGCATCCTTGACTAACATTAACCCACTACGTCAAATCTCAACTGTAAATAACGATCACGAGCCGTACAGCGCTTATTTAAAGCAAACCTCATTTGCATGTTCATAGTGTCGCTACTAGCGCCACACTTATGCGCGTAGCTCGAAATTTGAATCGACGTCATCTTTCAGATGTATAATCACGCCTACCAAATTTCGTTTGTCTAGCACAACTCCTTCCTGGTGTTGGGATTTTTTTTTCCATCAGTGTAGAATACAGTCATATAATTATTTCCGAAAGTGATATTTATTTCTAAAGATGTTTATGAGAAGAAGGACTTGAAGATTTCAGACTTCAAGGACCATTCCATTTTCATTTTTAAATAGAAGTTAATATCGATACATGGGTTCCAGTTATTCGAAGTGAGTAGAAATATAAAAGTAAAGCCTACATTTTCAGTTCCCCATCATACTATATGCATGGGGAACTTAGGTAATCCTGAAAATTTTTGACCTCGGTTTTTTGACTTTTAGACACGTTTTCAGGTGTGAGGAAACTGAAAATATCAAAACGGGTGTCCGTCGTGTCTGTTAATGTGTTAGTGTGTTAATCTGTGTACACGATATCTCACGAATAAATGATCGCAGAGAGATCGGATCAGTTTTAAAATATTATTTGTGACACTGGCAAGAATCCTATTCATTCGCAACATTCTAATTAAAAAATTTCAGAAGTTATTCGAAACTTACGATTTTCTTAACATATGGAAGATAGGGCAAAATTTCACTTAAATGTGAATGAAAATAAATATTTTTATCGTAAAGATGCAAGAACAACGTTTAAATATCTGTTTTGATGCCGGGATGAACATCTTTAACTAAAAACATGATACTTTGAAAATTTCGCAAGTTATTGGAAATTTACAAATTTCTTAACAGGGCAAAATTTCGCATAAACGTCCATTTTAAAGGATATTTTCATCGCAAAGATGCCAGTCCACTTTCAAAATACCATTTAGGATACTGGCATGAACATCCTCGATTATGAATTCGGTAATAAAATTTCGTAAGTTATTCGAAATTTACGATTCATATTTAACATGGCAAAATTGTGCAAAATTTCTCAAAACCTTCCATTTAGAGGTATATTTGCATCATAAATATATTTGACTATTTTTAAAATGACATTTATAGTACTTGTTTGAACATCATTGACTATAAATATTCTAATTTGAAAATTTCGTAAGTTATTCGAAATTTAAGATTTTTATGAACATAGCAAGATTGGGCGATATTCCATATAAATTTGCATTTTGGGGATTATTGCATTGGAAATAGTGTGGAATTGCATGAAAACTAAACTACGAAACTGACCCTCTAAAATAAATTAATGGATTAGAATATGATAAATATATCGAATTGAACAGCGAGTAGACTGTTAGGCGGAGATTTCATTCTATCACTGTGTCGAGCGAATGGTCAAATTCATTTCTATTAGCATGAATATAATATGTTCCGTACTAGAAATTTATGAAAACATACATATGATGGGAAACTGAGCAGAGTCCACCTATGCCAACTAGTTTATATTCGTTAAAAATCCTAATTAATAACCTACTCTGGCAGTATTAGTTAATGGTACATTCACAGAGGTGGAATTTAATTTTTAATCTTCTCTCTTCTTCTTCTTCTTTTTTTTTTTCCGAGGTTATCTTAAAACTGAATAATTCGGGGGATTTTTTATCGTGGTTTGAAAATCTTCACAAACCTGTTACAATACTTTAATAAAAATTCATTGTAGTTGCAAAATATCAAAAATTTAATTCCTTAAATATATATTATTATTTCGTAAAAGAAAAAAAAAATTGAATCATAGGTATTTGTGGATTGTAGATGTAACGTGCAGTCAGTAAGAAAAAAAATGTCGATGTTGTCAAAGCTAATTTTAAGGGGTTACATGGTTTCGAAGACTTAAAAAAAAAAAAAAAAAAATTCTTTTTCTTTTTTAAATAATATAATAAATAAAAAATTTTACGCATATAAAAGAGCAACATTTAAACAATACTTTATAAAATTTTCGTAAAAAATTTTGGAAAATTAAGCCGTTGGCTTCTGGTTTCCGGAAACCTTTCAGAATAGTTTTCGACACAATTTCTCAAATTCTAATAAACCGATCTTATTGAAATTTTGAATATTTTTTTAAATTAGAATGGACTAGTATTTGAAAAAAGGATTTAAAAAGAATTGAAATTTGAATTTTTTGCAAAGTTACATGCAAAATTATATAAAAAGTTGCTTAATATTTTAATTCGTAAGTAATTTTAATTAGTTCCTTAATATTTTATTCGTCACCTTCCTTAAAGGCCCGCTTCACTCACCGTCGCCGGAAGCCGAAGCTAATGTTATTCTATGGGAAATTCTCTTTACAAATAACTTTTTTTAAATTCTGTTTTCACATTCAGAAAATTCCCAACTGTTAAATTGACGAACCTTTTTTTTAAAATGTATTTTTTTAATTTTTAATATTTTATTTTGAAGCTATAAAATACGAATTTTCAATATGTGAAATTTTTCATTTTGCAATTTCAAAATAAAATATTAAAAATTAAAAAATACATTTTTAAACAGGTCCATCAATTTAACAGTTGGGAATTTTCTGAATGTGAAAATAGAATTTAAAAATATGTATTAGTTAATAAGTTATTTGTAAAGAAAATTTCCCATAGAATAACATTGGCTCGGGCTTCCGGTAAGCTCCGGCGACGGTAAGTGAAGAGGGCCGTTAATATTTTAATTCGTAACTCTTATTTAAAGCATATAATTCTATTACATAAAGTAATCATATGATTATATAAAATAATTATATAGGTAAAAGTCCAGCTAACAGGAATATCAATGACAACAAGGTTTGTTTGTTCTCCTGCATGATATAATATTTTGTATATCATTCACTAACAAGTAATTTTCTAATTATGTAAAAAGTGTAATCTTCCTTAATATTTTCATTCATAACTCTTATTTAAAACATATAATTCTATTACATAAAGTAATCATATGATTACATAAAATAATTATATACGTAAAAATCCAGCTAACAGGAATATCAATGACATAGGTTTTTTTGTTCTCCTGCATGATATATTTAGCATATTAATTCATTAACCAGTAATTTGCTAATTATATAGAAAGTGGAGTAACCTTCCTTAATATTTTAATTCATAACTCTTATTTAAGCATATAATTTTATTCCAGAAAGTAATTATATGATTACATAAATTAATTATATAATTACATTCAGTAATCATTTATGTTTAAATGACAAATTTTAATGCAAATTTTTAGCATACGAGCGAAAAAAGAAAGACTTTTTTATGTAACTAACTCATCAATCAATTCCTAAATTTATATCCAAATATACTTAGAATAATTTGTTAAACTAAAAGTATATATAAATAGGCTAACATGAAACATTTTTTAAATATTTAATAAAATAAAATAAAATTTGATTTTTATTATTTTTTATAATTTATAGTTTTTATAATAGAAAGTTAAGTAGTTTTTGAGGAATTTCAATATACTTAATATTGTTTCATTTCAATTCATATGCAGTTTTTTTTTTTTTTTTTTAATTGATTTAACGGATCACTGTCCCTTTCAAACAATTAATTTAATTTTGCATTCCAATCACTGAGAAATACAGAAGGAGGATGACAAATCTGACAGGTGTAAACTTTAATTATGTGAAATAATTATGAGAATTTTTTTATATTAAAAAAAAAATAATAATAATAATAATAACAAAACTTCCTAATAAGAAAATTTTAGTCTGTTTTATAACTCGGATATTTTGACTGTAATATTAGACTAAAATGAACTTGGCCCAGTTTATTTATTTTCTTTTCGTGTGAATGTTTCTGATGTGATATTCTATATTCAGAATACTGAAATAAAATAGAAATCATTCATGAAATAAATAGCTAAAGTCACACCAAAAAAATCGATGAATCACTTATTGAAATAGTGTACAATAAGCCCGACAATACTTCAATATAAAACAAAATAGTGCAAAATTATATTTTTGAAACTGCATTGTAAAAATCTTGTGACTCAACAGGAAGTGGCAAAGAAAAAACAAATAAATAATTGAAAGTCTACTAAATAATTTTCACTTTTTGAATCCCCTGCAATTCGTTTTTTCTCCTCACTTGACATTTAATGGTTTGTCACTCTTGGCAGATTTGTTTTTTCTTTTCACTAACAAAACAATAGCAAAAGATCCGAAAAAAATCTATCTTTAAACGCGCAGATGAACACTAAGAATAGGTTTAGTCCTCGACCCTTAATAATATCGGCAATATTAGAAATAAAGAGGTCTTTGAAAACGACACCAAGTTATCGTACTAAACTAAAATTTTATAAGAAAATTGCTTAAAACAATTACTTATTTTATTAACAATATGCGCCACTTTTATTTAACCGTTAGGTGGGTACACTGTTTTAATATGTATTACTTTTAATGGACTTAAAAGTAGTTTTGGTTTTATATATAATGATACTTTTATGTGTACCTTTGATAATCTTTAAACCTGAAATTATACATTCAAAATGTCTATGAAAAAATACGAACATTATAATTGCCCCCCCCCCCCTCCCTTAGAAAGTTTACTATAGAATAGTAAAGTAATTATTAATTATACCGAATAAAACATAAAACAAACAAATACACAAACGTAAAAAACAAAAGTAAACCATAATTATTTTTTGTAACATACAAAATAAAAACATGATTTGATGAAGAAGCCGAAACCCTTTATTCAATTTCTATTGAATATAAATATAAATAATATTGAATATATATATATATATATATATATATATATATATATATATATATATAATAGATATCGTAATAAAATTTAATCTTAAAATTTAGCAATTAATAGAACTAAAACAATAACAGCACACTAAAATATAGAACTGAATTTAACATAGAGGAAATATATATTTAAGATTTCAGTATCGTGATAAAATTTAGCAATTAGTAGATACATAATAATACCAACAAACAACACAAATTTTAACGTATACACACAAATAACACCAACTTTGGGAGAAAAAAAAATCCATTTTTTTTTTCTAATAATTTTTTAAGACTCTGATATCGGAATCGTTTAAATTTTACTAATATCCAAAACTGCTAGATTTGTTCGTCTGAATAGGCTTTTATATTTGCAAAATAATTTGACATTCAAATGCATGTACGATTTTAATAATTTTTTGACTTAAAATCGGTTTTATATATGATTAATAATTTTTTTAAACATAAATGTATATCCCAGATGCTTAATGAGAAATATTAATAATCTATAGCCGATATAAAACTGTTTCTATTGACTGAGTGACTGACTGTCTGACAGATTCATCATCGCCCAGCCTAAAACCCTGCACTTAGATGCATGAAACTTGGTGAAAATATTCCTTCTGTGTCGACGCGATTTTACAATACTGTCTCTCCAGAGGGGAAAGGGGGTAGAACGTTATTTCACTGAAAACGTTATATCTGAAAGAAAAAAGCAGATACACGAAAAATTTTTGCTTTAAAATATATCTAGTAAAAATGGCTAAAAGCCATTGTTATTGAAACCAGAAAATGGCCAGAAAATTTAGCCAGATACCAGAAAATGGCTAAGAACCATTTTCTGGAATTTTAGAAACTCAGTCCTTAAAGGACGAAAGGAGGTAAAAGGTGATTTCACATGGGCAAAACTCGATTTCACATAATCCTTTATCACCATAACTCTGGTTTAATCGGGTACATATATAAGATGGACATTATGAAATATTATGCTGATTCAATTTGAGTGCATATCGGTCAATAGGTGGCGCTACCATGCTGTAGTTCTCCTCGTGAACAGGAAAGCTATGTCTCAGATTCTATATATATGCAATTGCACAAAAATATGTATATGGACGAAACATTATGAAATACTACGTGATTCAGTTTGGGTGCATATCGGCCGATATGTAGCGCAATTATTCTACAATTTTTCCGTAACCGGGAAAGATATATCTCAAATTCTATTGCATATAATTGCACAAAACTTGGTGTATGAGATAGTCATTATAAAAGACTATGCTAATTCCATTTGGGGGCAGTTGGGCCGATAAGTGGTGCTGATGTGCTGAAATTTACCCCATAAAGGAAGACTTATTGTCAACTTCTATGCCATACAAATGCACCAAGCTTGATATGTGAGATAAACATTATGAAAACGACTGTGGATTTAGTTTGGGTGTATATCGGCCGATAGTTCGCGCTGTCATTACTCACCTTCTGTGATTTTCCATATGGCTACATCTCAGCATCTGTTAATTAAGATTGCAAACAAAAGCCATATGTAAAATCTTTGTTCTGAGAAGCTATATTGAATTACTGTGCATGTACAGTTGTAAATGGTGTTTTTATATAGAACGATATAGAAGAAAATTTTTGTAATAACCACAACGTACATAGTTTTTTTTTTTTTTTTTTAATGTCCTCAGAGTGAAAAATTCACACGACTAATCGCATGTCAGTGATCATGTTTAAATCACGTGTGGAAACGATGATAAATAAATATTTACATTTAATCTGTGACAAATCATTCAGACGCTTTGTTTAAACGTTTTATTTCTAGGAATTTATGTAAAGCAGTGTTGAAATTTTCTATATAATTTTATGGGGGTACGAACATATTTTACTCAATGGTAAATTTTCCAGTAAAGTCTATAGATAAATTTAAATTATATATATAGTTTTTAATTGAATCCCTTGAAAATTTTCATCGGTTTTATGATATTTTGCAACTTAATTACGTGATTCCGTAACCTTATAATCCCGATTAAACTTAATGGATTTTTAGTTGTAATATCTATATAGTATATCTATAAAACATGCATACACACATCTCTTTGTATAAGATTATGCGTATTTTACACATAAGCATTATCATATACATATCTATGTGTGTCATATAGGAATTTTTATAAATATTTATGCAAGTTTTCCATTTTCTGAATAATGATGGTCTTTTTTAAACACGAGTGTTTTCCTTTACTCTGTGAAAGGGTTTCTCGAGAGATGAAGGGGGGGGGAGGGGGGGGAGAAGGGATAGATATTAATAAGTACTACCATAGTGGCATAAATATTTTTTAGTGTTATTTGTGGTGAGTATCCATCATTCCTATCAAATATCAAACAAGTTTTATACGTTATTTTTGGTGGAGTGGGATATGGATTTGTTTTATTTGTTTTTCATTTCATCTAAAGAAAAAAAAAAAAAAAAACTTTTGCGACGCTAGAGAAGTTAACCAATTCCTTCAATTCAAGGATAAACAGTATTTTATTTTCATAATTTTTTGTTAATGCTGCGTCGTCACGTACTGCGACAATAAGATGAATCATATCTGTGATATATGCTTATATAAACCTCACAGGTGCGACTGCTCAATAAAAATGGTATACAGATATATTTTTTCTTTCTTTCTTTCTTTTTCTTTTTTTTTTTTAATTGAAAAATATCAAACGCATGGGCTGTTAGGTGAAAAAGCCCCCCGGAAATACATTTTAAAAGACACCTGTTAAATTAAATAAATTAGAAATGTATCTTATGATACAAACACGATATGAATACATAATGACTGATATGAAACACGATAAACAAAAAATACTGTTCATCTGCATGTACCCATTAATCTCGGATAATTATATTAGATAACATAAAATTTCTTTTTTATTACAGCAAATGCAGGAAATTTACGCAGTTTTCAAAATAGAATGGTGGAATTCAACAGGATTTTTGCTAAAATCATAAATGTTGTTTTAAAGCTTTACCGACTTTTTTACAATGATTTATTATTGAGAAGTCTACACACTAAAAAGCTGTCAGACTGACTAACAAATTAAATTATAAATTTAACTACATACAAGCTTTTTTCCACCGATTTTTTTTTTTTTTTTTTTTTTTTTCGGACCTCAAAACATATTCTTTAACCCCGTTTCTTACGATCATGGGAGCCTCTGTGCAAATGCGGACTGAACGAGTCCAGTGTTAAATAGGGTATGATAACCTTGTCGTTGAGAGAAAATAAGCGATATGCGAACACTGAATGACTGTATATTTACCAAATTCCAATCTGTCGGTTAATTTGACACCCTTCCAAGCCTTTGGACTCGTCCTCACTGTCAGTCTTAGGAAATGTGGTTACACTATATTAAACAACGACAATAAATAAATAAATAAATAAATAAATAAAATAAAAATTAGAAATTTCCTCGAATGCCTAAGTTAATGATACTTATGATTGTAGGTTTGATACTCGAGAAAACCAAAGACCCTTGTGTCCACTAATGGTGGCTGCTGGACGCAAAAATCATCATGGTCGCAATGTCATCCATGTTGCATAAAAATAATACTTCTGGGGGATACCGAAGCGAGGGCATCATTCCCCCGCAGAGAATCAAAATTGTGTATCCGGACCCCCGATAAGGATGAGTCCCAGACCGTCATCATTTGCGCAATACGAAGCTATAGTGTGAAGTTAAAACCCACTCCACTTCAC
This sequence comes from Salticus scenicus, assembly GCA_963930645.1. Lineage (NCBI taxonomy): Eukaryota > Metazoa > Arthropoda > Arachnida > Araneae > Salticidae > Salticus > Salticus scenicus. The sequence continues at coordinate 298,105,882 of OZ005648.1, forward strand.
TTTTGATACTCATGATGGAGAATTAATAAAAGGCTTTGAAGTGGATATTAAAGAAGTAAAGTCTTTTAAAAAATGGAATATAGTCTGACAGTTTTTTAATTCCTGAAATATAGTTTTCGCTAATTACACGCTCTTTATCGGTAGAAAAAATATTACAGGAAGCAAAGAACTTTGACCATTTCGGTTAAAATCAAGAATTATAGGTTATTGTTCGAAGAAATCAATGTGACAAACTGTTATTGTCCGAAAATTTACTTTGCACTGGCAACCCACTCTAAGCTTTCATAGAAATTAAATAGCTATATTAATAAAAATTACTGATCAAGCTTTTTGGAAGGTTATATAAATTTTGTTCTGGAGGCTCAGTCAGAGGTCAGTGAGAGGTCAGAAAAAATTAGTTTCCCCTGATAACTCACATTTCAAGGGAAATAAATTACAAAAGCAAACGTCTGATCATTTTAAAGAAAATTTAAGATTAGACGATTTTGTACATCAAATTCGATCACGGTGGGTTGCTATTCCTTCTGGAATGCTAGATTTAACTGGCAATTCGCTCTTTGAATGAGGAAATAATGTAACAAACAAATTGATGTGAGCATTCCAGTTAAATAAAAAAAAAAAAAAAAAAACTAAATACGGAGTTCAATTTAAAAAATAAATTTGCCATTATTTTAGACTAGCGATCCCTTAAAATTCCGACCATACCAAAGTCAAACTCGATGGAGCCTACAAACAATGGCAAACATATTATTAGGTAGTTCAAGACAGGTGAAAATACTGATGAAACACAAACGGCCACTTATACCTTCTTTCGGCGTCCTCTTCCTTTGATGGACACTACTTAGCCTGTTCACATCGCGTGAAAAATCTGAGCATGTAAATTCTCTCTTTCTGGCCTTCTCAACACGATGTTTTGCATTAATCTACGGGCTCACTTACTACCTTTCTTACGACCATAGATAAAACAAATTTTTAATAAAAAATATTTATTTATTACGCAAAGTTTAAATTATATATATTACTAGTACGCTTTGCCTGCTTCATTGGTCACTATATTTAAATGAATTTAAAAAAGAATCTGTGCAATTTTTTTTATAGCTTTACAGATAAAATCTCAAAAGAAAATACATGGAATTGTTCAAAACCTCGCTTTGGGTCACCACTGCCTTCTGCAGCGCCTTCCTCATCGTAAAATCTCGGTTCCGAGACCCAATTACCATTAAAAACGCCTTGCCCGTGAACTTTGGGTGTTTATCAGATGACAGTTTCGAAACAGAGAGTATCTGGAAAAAAGTCGAAGCGGTATTTTTATATATAAATCGCAGTTACATATAAACAAAACTATACGTACTATACATATACAATACCGTATATACAATACCGTACATAGTATTACCATAGTCTCCTTAACTAGATGCCTGTCGTGTAGCTCGGAAACTAGGCAACAGTTGAAGGGGTAGACAGCGCCACCTAGTACAGATTATGGGACTTGTTTTTTCAACTGTCACCAATAATTTAAAGAAGTGATACATAATATATATAATCGACGTTTCTTCGATTCTATTCGCCTTTTATGTATATCATATCCCACTTTTAATATTTTTGGTGGCTGTTGAATAAAAGAGTAGCGCAATCCGTACTAGGTGGCGCTGTCTACCGCTTCAACTGTTTCCTAGTTTCCGAGCTACGCGACAGGCATCTAGTTAAGGAGGCTATGGTATTACTATCACATTATTCCTTAAATTTTATTTGATTTATCCGTTCGACCATAAAATGACAGTAATTTAATGCCAAATATAATATTACGATATGTTATGAGCGCTATTTCAATAAATGAGATAACTAATTTTTTGTGGTAATATATATTTCCCATTTTAATTTTCTATTTATTTATTTGATTTATTTAAATATTAATTTGCATTAATCAAATATTCGTCCCCATCAGCAGGAGTAAGTGCACGGATATCTCGCAGTTACACATAGCAGCCCATTTATTTGTATGTTAAATTAGCTTAGTGGTTGGTATATAGAAATACGATAGTCGTGTAATGAAAGTGAAAATAAATAAATATAATTATAAGACAAAAAAAACTTTTTATATGCCATGTTTTAAATTTTCTGATGAATCATAGAGCTCTTATCAATTTGCATAAAATTTTTAAAATGATAATGACGGCAATTTTTGTGAGATGCATAATTTAACTTTTTATAATTTTTTAACGTTCATGTTGAATTAAATGTATTTATTTTTATCTCGAAAGAAAATGAACTCGTAAATTTTTTTCGCAACAATTAAATTATAGCTAATATTTTAATGGCTATTTTAACGCTATTAGGATGTTATTGTTTACATATTATAATTAATTATAAGAAAACTATAATCAAAAATTCGAAAATCGGACTTCGAATTATTGTGTTGTCACCGGGTTCTGAGCTACTGTGAAAGTTTCAAATGTCTAGCTAGTAGGGAAGTTAGTTAAGATTCGATTGCAAGATTTGTACCGGACAAACAAACAAGAATAGAAGTTAATAAAAACATGATAAAATATGTAAACCTGATCATAGTACAGCTTAATTATAGCTTCTCATTGGCAACTTTTGAATTTTTATTGCAATTTAGGCGATAAATTTCATAATATAATTTTCTGTGTAAATATAAGAAAAAAAAAATTGTGGGTACAGCTGTTGGCATTTACAGCTTTTCAGCTTTAATATAGGATACCCTAGATGACTTTTAAATTATTGTTCCTATTTTGGCGGTAAATTAAAATACTTATCGCCAATGCGTAAGTAAAGACATTGGCGAGAAATGTCCCAGCTACTTCAATGCTATATTTCGAATTTCGCCAAGTCCTATACTAAAACTGTACCCATACTAAAAGTAGCTATTTTGCTAATATTACATTTAAGGATTGCAACTTTTCGTTAATTTATAAAAATATTTCACATTCTGTTTACATTTTTAATGCATTGCAGGATTTAAAATAGTGTTTGTAGAAAAAAAAAAAAAATCTATTCTTAAAGTGCATTTTTCTATAAAATTATCAAATCAGAAAAAAATAGATGGTTTATGCGATTATTGTTTCTGTTTCATCTGCATATATATTTTACACTCATCAGTGCCTGACTCTGTCATGCTTTAGACTTAAGAGATAGGCTTAAGAGATTTCTTTGGACTCTGTCTTCTAATTTTCATACTTATAGTCTCTATATATTAAAAAAAAGTTACTGTCACTGGCGACAATTTTTTTTTGTCTGTGACAGAATCTTCTAGCGGAGAGCAGGGTCCTTCGCATCATCAGAGGTATCAATGTGCTCCGAATGCTCCAAGGAAGACATTTCAGCTGCTTAGGAATTTCTATCATTTTTATTAAAAAACTTATTAACTAAAAACGACAAGTTTATGAAGGTACTCTATTTGCCATTTTGAAAAAGTTTCTCCCAGTGATGTTGTTCTTCTGTCATGAAGTCATTTTACACGGGAAAATTAAAATATGATCCATGGTTGTGTGTATGTATGTATGTAGGTAGGTAAGTAGGTTGGATTTAACGTCGCACCAGTACTGCGCTATGGATAATTGGCGACGGTCTGGGACGTACCTCTAGAGATGTTCCGGAGACATGCCATCGCAATTTTGATCCTTTACGGAGGGGATCTCCCCAGAGGTATAATGTGGATGGGAACAGGGAGGACCTTGCGGCCACGACAGATTTTTATGTGCACCAACCACCATTAGTGTACACGACGGTTTTTGGCCGGCTCAAGTATCGAATCGGCAATCTCCCAGTTACGTGCTCGGCGTTTTACCGACTAGGGTACCACGGCCCAAAACCATGGATGTAAAAAAGAAAGAAAATAAATATCACCTTTTTTTTCGCTACCTTTAGAAAATTAATTTTCTTACACGGGAAAATTAAAATATGATCCATGGTTGTAGGTAGGTAGATATCTAGGTAGGTTATTGTTATAAAACGCCATTCTTCTGAACGGCTTCAAACGAGTCTTCTCGACCCTTTGTAAAATATGGATTGCAGAATCTTTCATTTAATCAAAATAATTAATTAATATTTTCAAATCATTTTAATTTCAGGTAATAATCTTCAAAATGATATATTAATATTCTTCTTACCTGTAAAATTTTTCGATGATAAATTTGAAGACTAATAATATGCACTTGTTTCTCTAGAAAAAACAGCTTCTTCTTTAAGACGAGAAAACAAACAGTTTATAAAATAAAATATTTACATGAAGAAAAAACACTATTTACAAAATATATTCATTTCGCGGTCATAGAACATCCATTTCATTCTACATCTTGGCAATACTGTTTCTAATATTATGCTTCAAGAAAAAATGGATTTAAAATAAAACTAATCTAATCTATGAGCTATTTTTTCTAATTCCTATTTCAAACTGTAGCTCCATGAATAATAAAATCAGGCCAAAAAGGGCCCGAGAGCAATTACTATTTTATGACTTGTTGCTCTCCATTCTAAAACAAAACTAAAACTAAAGTCCCGGGAGACAACAAAAATGTTCTTCGAATCTCGTCTCAACGGGACCTCTGGCGCCCTCTAGTGAGGCAAAAGTATATCCAATACCTAACATCCCCCCACCTTTAATTTTTTTCAAGTGAGAGCTAAAAAATTAAACAGTTAATTAATTAAGAAAATTTAAACTTATAAAACTACATACTAAGAAAATTGAAAGCTATAAACTACAAATAGTAAAAATTAAAGTTACAAAGTTACAAACTAATGAAAATAAATAAAAATAAAAATAAAATATTTTAAAGTTCAATGCAATTTTTAAACAATTGTGATTGTCTTTGGAAAAGTTTTTTATAGTTTTTAACCACTTTCAGTTTATTGTCTCTTTTACTGTTTGTATCACTGGATCCTCAGCATCTGATATCTTTAAATAGTAGAGTTTTTGAAGTGGTCTAATCAAGGTCCCAGAATGCATTTTCACTAACACAACCCTGGCACGGCCATCTCGGCTGGGAAAAATTTTCACTACTCTTCCTGTTGGCCACTGTAGTCTTTTCACACTGCTGATTTCTACTAGCACAATGTTGCCTTGTTTAACAGGCAACTCTTTTTATTTCGTTGCACCAACTCTGCTAGATACTCTTTTCGAAATCTACTTTGTAGTTGCTTTCGAACACTTTGGCAGTGCTTGTATCGTGCTCTCAGTTTTTTGGCATTAATGGCATCCAGATCTGATACACCAATTTCTTGAATTTCTTGCATAAAACAGGAAGGTGTCAAAGGAATGATCTTGTCTGGTTCTTCTGATAGGTATGTTAAAGGTCGACTGTTCATTATGGCTTCAACTTCGCAGAAGATAGTAGACAGATTTTCAAAGTTGAGGGAAAATTTTCCAAGAGTTCTCAGTCGGAGGTTTTTTACACTTCTAATGAGACGCTCCCACCATCCGCCCCACTAAGAAGCGGTTGGGGGGATGAACTTCCATTTTATTGGAGCTATGTCATCCGTCTTTTAATTTGATTCCAGTCAAGAGATTTAAAGAGATTGTTGGCACCGCGAAAGTCAGTTCCATTGTCACTGTAGATTGTCGAAATTCTTCCTCTTCGGGCTACAAATCTTCTTAGCGCTTGTATAAATCCCTCTGTTGAAAGATTCGTCACTAATTCCAAGTGTATAGCTCGATATACTGCACAGGTAAAAATGACTATCCATACTTTGGATTTATTTTTCAGGAAAAGAGGGCCACATAAGCCGATGCCAACAACTTCAAAAACTTTTGAGTCTCTGACTCTGTCAAAAGGTAAATGGATGGGAGGAGTAACAAATGGTTTGGAAGAAAAAATTTTACATTTTGTGCAGTTTATTAATTCACTTCGGATGTTACGCTTTGCAGAAATAATCCAGTAATGTTCACGTAAGATCGAACCAACTGTCTGAAGTCCAGCATGGCAATTCTTTAAGTGGCAGTCTCTAATTAGACACCTTACAGCATGATGTTTTGATGGCAACAATATAGGATACTTGAAAGAAGAAGTGTCTTCTCGATCTAACAACTTTGTTTTGACTTAGAATATTGTCTTGATCTTTCATAACAACAAGTCCTTTTATTGTTTCTCGGACATCACCAAAACTTTCTAACTGTATGCGTGACCAGAGAAATTTTTCCGCCTCTTCCTTTTCTTCTGCCGAAAGTTCAGCTGGGAAAATATGATTTCTATTTATACATTTTGTTGCAAATCTTCTTATCCAGCAAATAATATTTACAAGTTTACTAAATTTTGAAATTCTTTCATAATTCATAAATGGATCTACACTTGGACTCGAAAATAATGACACTGCAGTTTTCTTTCTTTCCGACATAACTAATACTTCATTAGGGACAATCTTCGGTTGGGGCCAGTTACTTTTTTCATCTTCTAGCCATTTATGACCCTCCCACCATCCCGATTCAACAAGATGTTTAGGACTACAACCACGAGAAGGCAGGTCTGCCGGATTTTGACTTCCTGGAACTAAGTACCACTGGTAAGGGTTCAGGAGTTGGCATATTTCTTTGATTCTGTTACCCACAAAGGTACCCCACTGGTCATTTCTTTTAATCCAGGCCAAAACTGTTGAAGAATCAGTCCAAAAGTAAGTTGGTACTGTAGGAATGTCCAAAGCTTCTATGACATACTTTGATAGTCTGGATCCCAACACACAGGCAAGCAGCTCAAGACGAGGAATCGTTAGAGCCTTTTTTGGAGCCAACCGTGATTTTGCTCCCAAAAATTGAATTGAAACTCTTTTTTCTTCTTCGCACCGTATAAAAATTACTATTGCATAGGCACTTTGACTTGCATCGCAGAAAATATGTAGGGACCAATCTTCTTCTTTATTTCCATAACCTATTCTTCTCGGGATCTTCAATTATGTTAGCTGTTTTAATTCGCTATACCATTTCTGAAAGTCTCTTTGAATTTTCTCTGGAAGTGGAGTGTCCCATGCTGATTTGCTGGACCAAGATTCTTGAATTATTATCTTGGCTGGTAACAATGCTGGAGCTAGAAAACCGATGGGATCGAAGATTCCTTGAGTTATGGATAGAATTTGACGTTTTGATGGATTCACTATTTCTAAGTCAAATTTATTGCAGACCATCAAGCTATCATCTGCTCTGTCCCATTTGATTCCTAAAACTGGAATTGGAGTTGAGAAGTCTTCCTTTTCATTTTCTAAAGACAACTTTGCTATTTCTTTACAGGACCGAATTGCCATAAGTCTGGAACATTCCAATCTTTTACGTACAGATTTTTCATTAATACCGCTGTACCGCTATTCAAGCAACCCTGAGATGGAAGCCTTGATTTTCCACAAACTGTCCAGCCAAGTTTGGTTTCTATCGCTGTGAGGCCATTTTCTAACTGCTTGACTCGACCCGTTAAGAGTTGACCATAAACTTCACTCCCGATCAGGATTTCTATTTCCGTACTACCAGGGCCGATATCGGACAACCACAGCTTATTTTTCTTGAGTTCTCTGCACAGATTTCCCTTTGGAATTCGAGGAATTTCTCCACAAATTTTTTCTTGGTCTAGAAGATCGAGCTCATGTATGGAACTGACCCGATTATTCGATGCACCTACTGTAACTCTAAATATATTATGCTATTTAGCTTCTACCTGTGCACCCCCAAAAACTGTATGGGCAATTATTTCTGTACCAATTGGTTTGAGCTTGAGCTCTTTTGCAGTTTTCTTTAAGATGTAACTTTTCTGAGAACCACTGTCCATAAGACAACGCACCCTTTTTTGGCTTTTTCCTCCTTTTATATTTATTTCTAACGTGATAAGGGCTATTTCCTGGGAGCATTGTTTGGCGACAGTGTTCTGTATTACTTCGGGAGGTTTGCTTATACTATTTTCACCCCCTTTCCTAATCTCTGGGCAAAATAACTCTGTGTGTGGTTTTGAACAAACGTGAGACTTAATAAAAACCTTGCACGTTTTTGCCCGGTGTCCAAAACGTAAGCACTTCAAACAGCAATTTTTTCTTTTACTTTATTTTTCTTTTCGTCAAGGGAGAGCGATCTGGCTGTTATGCAGTCTTTACTCTCATGCGTTTTTCCGCAAAATATACAGCTTAATTCTTTTGCAACGAATAAGCCTGTAGCAGTGGGGACCCTGTTATCTCTCTTGTGGAATTTATTTTTAAGATTTTCCCTGGGTGAATTAATTTTAAAACCCGACCTGGCTAATTGTAACCTTTCTTCACCTGACACTTCCGTTTTCAAAAAATTCAGCAATAGAGACAAGTTCGATTTGTGTGGGGTTTCCTTATCATCTAACTCAGTAGAATCTTCCCTGGGCCCAACATTAAGTCTTTGAAACGTTCTAATAATATCTTCGGGTAAACATGATTCTACCATTGGGTACAGCCACGCAGAGTTCTGATCAATGTTTACACCCATGCTTTCCAGCGATCTCAAGTGTGCTTCTATCTTGGTCACTAAATTACACAAATTTTGGCTATTTCCCCTAGTATGTACATTAGCTGTAATTAATTAAAAAAATTCCCGAACATATACTTCGATTAAAATATCGTTATCCCCATAGCGTTCTTCAAAAGCCTTTACTGCCTTTAAATAATTTTCCGATGTAACGGGGTAACTTTCGAGTAATTCTCTGGCTCGAGTTCCTGGTTTTACGCACTGTAAAAGGTACTGAAACTTATCAGCGTTGTCCAATTCCTCGTCTTCATGAATTTTCTTAAATTGGGCCCAAAAGGGCAAATAATTTATCAATTTTGAATCAAATTTCTTGATAGCTAATTTTGGTAATTTATATCGCTTTGTTTTCAAATTTGTTTCGTTTTCCATTTTATTTTGGCCTATGTAATTAAAATTAACATTTGAATTTAATTTTTCATTAATTAGTCTTTTAACTGTGATAAATTCATCACAGAATGCTTTGCTTTCTTCCGATTCTTTTACAATCAAAGCTTCATCGCATTTACTATCTTCCGACATAATGTCCAATATCTCATTATCAAATGCTTTTAATTCTGTCATTAGACCCTCTAATTTATTTAAATTATCTAACAGTATAACCCTGTAACAGTATAACAATATACCCCTCTCAAGATCTACTTTCTCTAGTTCTGTTTTCAAAATATTTAAAGTTTTAGTAAAGGAAGAGCATAATGGTGTTCTTCGTCTTTTTATTTTTTCTATTTCTGATTTTTAAACAAGAACAGAACAGTTTTATGTTAATTAACCAATTGTTCGTTATTTATGCCTTTTATTTAAATGTAAATAACCTTCACTTTTCTATTTATCAAGAAGATTTTATTTTAAGAAAAACTTGGAAAAAATTCTATTTCGAGAACCATTTTCCTTTTCATAAAATGTAAACAAAAGAAAATAACATTTTATTATTTTTTATTTTACTCTTATAGCAATATTTATTTTCAACTGAATAATAATTTTTATTCATTTATTAACTGTAAAAAGTTATTGAATTAAACAATCACAAAATCTAAAACAAGAACAAATTAAAATCGAAGCTTCTATTATTTGCACACTCTGTTTTCATTCATAAATTCTATCACAATACTTTATTTCATTATCATTGCGAAATACAAAATAAAACAATAAACATTCACTGCAATCAGTTTTTGACATCATCTAATATTAACCATGAAAAAATACTTTTTATTTTTTCTTTATCAAATCTAATGCTTCTTTTTCAAGGTCAACTCAATGCTCAGTTTCTTCATTCTAGTTTTATTTTCTATCATAAAAAATAACTAATTTATTTTGAACTTCATAAATTTACGTTTTAAATGTACAAATAATAGGGCAAATAAAAAATCTTGTTTTATTTCAATCAATCAGACACTTTTAATTTTATTCACTTTGAAAAAAGAATATTCTAAATAGTTTCAATCTGACTCTTTTCGAAAAACATTTTATATAATAATAATATAATCTTTAAACCATTTTTTTTTTTTTTGTTTCAAATGAAAATAATTCTTTTCCTTTCAGTTAATATAAACAATACGTGCTGTCTCGGACGCCATAAAATTATGTTATAAAATGCTATTCTTCGGAACGGCTTCAAACGAGTCTTCTCGACCCTTTGTAAAATATGGATTGCAGGATTAATCAAAATAATTATTTAATATTTTCAAATCATTTTAATTTCAGGTAATAATCTTCAAAATGATATATTAATATTCTTCTTACCTGTAAAATTCTTCGACGATAAATTTGAAGACTAATAATATGCACTTGTTTCTCTAGAAAAAACAGCTTCTTCTTTAAGACGAGAAAACAAACAGTTTATTAAATAAAATATTTACATGAAGGAAAAACACTATTTACAAAATATATTCATTTCGCGGTCATAGAACATCCATTTCATTCTACATCTTGGCAATACTGTTTCTAATATTATGCTTCAAGAAAAACTGGATTTAAAATAAAACTAATGTAATCTATGAGCTATTTTTTCTAATTCCTATTTCAAACTGTAGCTCCTTGAATAATAAAATCAAGCCAAAAAGTGCCCGAGAGGAACTACCATTTCATGACTTGTTGCTCTCCATTCTAAAACAAAACTAAAACTAAAGTCCCGGGAGACAACAAAAATGTTCTTCGAATCTTATCTGAACGGGACCTCTGGCGCCCTCTAGTGAGGCAAAAGTATATCCAATACCTAACAGTTATGTTTGACGTCGCACCATTACTGCGCTATGGATAATTGGTGATGGCCTGGGTTGCAACCCCTACGGATGTTCCGGAGACGTGCCACCACAGTTTTGGTCCTACATGATAGGGATGGCTCCCCCGCTTTGGTGGCGGGAGATTTTGATGGTAATATGGAGGATATGGCGGCCAAGTCATATTTTACGTGCACCAGCCACCATTAGTGTACACGATGGTCTTTGGCCGGCTCGAGGAGAGAACCCGCAATCTTCCAATTACGAACTCGGCGCTCTGCAGACTGGGATACCACGGTCCGGATCCGATGTTGTAAAAAAGAAATAAAAAGGGCCATATACTAATTTGACATTGAATATGAGGATTTCTATAATAATTTTCTGCTTTCGTCTTGTAATTTGTACTATTAATATCCCTTTTCAGTGAAAGAAGGCAACGACTGGGCGGGAAGAGCTTTGCATTTGCTAATAAGTAAAGTGAGTCGGGGGGAGGCGAAGCCTCCCTCGGGGATTGGTGAGCGGAGCGAGCAAGAGGCAGAGCCCCCTAATTAATTTAAAAAAATCTAATTGCACGATCGGTAAGCAGTTTAATCCGACGGATTCAGAAAAATCGCCTCTTTCATTTGGCACCTTATTTGTAAGGAATTTTCGATTAGATTTTTTAAAATTAATTAAAATATGAAAATGAAAATAACTTTAAAATAGGCTTTAAAATAGTCATTTAAATTTTTTATTGTTTCCAATTTCCTTTTTTTTTTTCCAGCATAAAATAAAATCTGCTTTCACGTGGGGGAAAAAAATATTAAAAAATATTAAATTTGCTCATGCATATGAAAAAATGATGTCTATAAAATAATAATAATAACTTTAAATATTAAATGTAACGAAGAGATAAATAAAGTGCGAAAATTTCACACGGGCTTGCTAGCAAATGAATTATCTAAAGTGAGAAATAAATAAAATTAAATGATCATTTTTTCAACGGGCTCCTTAGTCGCTCAAGAACTAACTAGTTATTAATATTATTACAATAGTTATAACTAGTTAGTTGTAGTGCGACTAAGGCGCCCGTTGAAAAATGATTATTTCATTTTATTTATTTCTCACTTCAAATAATCTATTTGCTAGCAAGCCCGTTCGAAATTTTCACACTTTATTTATACCTCCGTTACATTTAAAATTTAAAGTTATTATACGCAAGCGAAGTGTGGCGTCACCGACCGTCCGTGGATGCAAGAAAAATATTTCCTATGTTAATCGCCCATTGGATTTTTTGTAAAAAATTATTAAAAATCGGGGGAAATTATTTCCCGATTTCAATCCCCATATTTAGTTATATATATGTATTAGTTATCGTGTGCCTGCATTAGATTAATTTGTTTTTGCTGTAAAATTGATAAAATTTTAATTTTAAATTTCAAAACTCTAGAAAAAAAATGGCAAACTTCCATATTCAATTGAAAACATAAACATTAAATTCCAAAGTATGATATTTACAAAAATCCAACTAACATACTATTAAAGGAAAATGGTAAATATTCTATCATAATTTGAAGTCAAATTTGTTTTCAAATGTCTAAATAAAGTGTCTGATATAAGATACTCATATGTTGCAGCGGACTAGATTTCATATCTGTCATCCTAGGCGAAAATAAAAATATATCGCCGACTTATCTGGTGAACATATTTAATTCCTTTCAAAAATCATTGTTATTTTAACAACTTAAATTAAGATTGTAATGAATAATATGAAACAATATTTCGTATAATATACACTGGTTCTCATAATTATAAGGACACCCGTTTTTCTATATTAACTAAACACTGAACACTACTATTTAAACAAATATATTTTTTATTAATTTGAATTTCATTAATCTATATTAATAAAATCAGACTTTTGTCTGTAAATTTGTCGGAATCGAAATATTTTGCGATATCTTCACGTTTCACACCCCATGAAAACAGAAAATGACTTCAGAAAATTTTGCCTGTGTGTGTGTGTGTGTCTGTGTGTGTGTCATCGTGTCCGTATGTCGCTTTTTTGTCCGGGCATCACTCGAGAACGGCAGGACGGAATTCAACAGCGCTTGGCAGGGATTTAGGTCTACACCCAACTTAAAATTATATCTATCAACTTTTCAGAAATTCCCCCCCGTTCCACCCTGGGGGGTAAAAGACTAAAACACGTTTGTCCGGGCATCACTCGAGAACGGCTGGACGGAATTCAACGGCGCTTGGCAGAAACTTAGGTCTTCACCCAACTTAAAATTATATCTATAGAAATTTTCAAAATTCTGATTAGTGTTTAAATTGTGGGTAAAAAACGTCTACGCATGCGCCATAAATATTTTTTCACTAAAACGCTTTGAATGGAAAAATAAAATGTAAAAATAAATTTTTAAGATAAAGACTTTTTTTTATTCGCGTGATTCGCACTACAAATTATGAAAAGATTGAAATGAAGTTTTGTCATCTGAGTTTCATACTTTAGTTAATTTTAAAACATCTAATTGTCGTATCGAAAAACTGTTTACACCCCAGGATTCAGAAAAATCACCTCTTTCATTTGGTACTGAATTTGTAACGATAGGTCTGATATTCCTAATTTATTTTCCCCTTTTTCTGTTTTTCCGTTGCCACTTAAATTTCATACTTTAGTTATTTTTTAAAAATCTAATTGTCGCATCGAAAACCTGTTTGCAACCCTGGATTCAGAAAAATCGCCCCTTTCATTTGGTATCAAATTTATAAATATAGGTCTGATATTTCTAATTTATTTTACCCTTTTTCCGTTTTCAATCCAGATTCGGTATGGAACAGCTTTAGCATTGGATCCCTTTGGCAAAATTTGAAATTTGGCTCCGAAGTAGTTCTGACGTTTCTCGCCAAGATCTTTAATTGCACAATTGAGATAGCCAATTCAGTTCATCGCAAAAATGGCTTAAAATATTTAAAGTCACCAAAGGGTTCCCATACTAAAGCTGTGCTTTTTGTATTTATTTATTTATAATATTTTCTATTAAAGACTTCTGTGGTCACGAAATTTGGTGAAAAAATTGTTTGTATGCAACCGGCACTTATTGTAACGGGATTTTACTAAATTCGAAATCCCCCCCCCCCTCCTCCTTCTCGGAGTCGGGGGGCAATACGCATGTGTAAAAACACGTTTTTCCGTTTGAATTCGCTTTGAATTATCTTAGAATGGCGAATTTTGGTGTGTGGATATTGACTAAGTGTACGCATTATGTACATTAGTGGGATTTTGCAAAACTTCGAACTCACCTTCTGAGGAAGGGGAAGTAAGAAGTGGGTAAGTTGTGCCGAAGACTGTGGGGACCCAGACTCTTCACTTTGCAAGTGAGAAAACCTCTACCAATCACAGCGAGAACTTATGTTATTAATAAAGATTAATGACAACTCATTTAAGTTTAATTTCCAGCGAAGCGGGCAAAGCCTGCTAGTAGAGTATATTTAAAAAGTTTTATCGTTTTTCTATCTTAAAAAACTTTAAATACGGCAAAAAAGATGATTTTTCAGTGTTCACAATTATAAAGGCAGCTCGAATCTTAGTAATTTTTTTTTTTTTTTTTTTCAGTTATTCTTTAAATTAATATTTTATGGGGTCCCTTTCTAGGGTGAAACAGTCAGACATTCTCTCTGGTATATACATATGCATTTTCTTTAATATTCAGTTTCAATACCATTTAAAACAGCATAGATGATATTTTGAATACATACATTTAAACTACTTAAAATTGCTTTCCACTTACATGCACTTTTCTAATATGATAAGTTAAGGTTTTCTCAACTTTTGGGCCACGGGAAAGGCAATAATTCAGAAGTTTCTTTCTTCCAACTATTTCCTATTGCTCTTGAAGTAGAGCGAAAATGTAAGTCTTATTGGAAAAAATATTATTTTTTCCAATATATATAACCCCCCCCCCCCCACACACACACACACACAAAATCTAACAAAAATCTGAGAATTCCACGTTTAAAATTTGCGGATATTCTCTTGATGTCCATAATAATACAAAAAATTATTAAATTCATTCTGCTTCAGTAGAAACAGTTTGTTACGTTGCTATATTAAAGCAACAATGAAACTTAGTTTCCCCCCCCCCCCCCCCTTTTGCAAAGAATCTCAAAATAGCAATTTCAAAAACAACATTTAAGAAAAAAACTTCCAATTTAAATTTCAATTAATTTCCAAAATTAAAAAGGCTAAATAAAATATCTAAAATAGAGCTGCACAGTTTAGCGTGGCTGCTATTGCATTTATATTTAATTTTACATATCCACAAAATATAAAAGTGATAATTGCTAGTGTAGGAGACATTGAACACAAAATTGAAGTCTATTTAAAACTAACGTTTATTAAAAATATATAAAAAAAAAACAAGATATTAAATTAACAGGAACAACTCTAAAATTTTGCCATATGGAGCAGAAACAGCTGGATAAATTATTCTGGAAACACTAAACTATTTTAAACTATATATTTCTTATAATTAATACAGGTGATTGAAACTAGAAAAATATATCCTTAAGATTACTTTTAACAAAGTTCAATTATTGCAAGCAAGGCACAAACAAAATTAAAAAAACAAATTCAAAATTTCTAGTGAGTCAGAAAAAAGTAACATTAATTAATCAATTTCAAAAAGATAAATTAACTCGCGATGGTATACCGGTCTACAGGAGCAGAGAAAGGGAAGAATAAACATAAAGAAAAAACCTCACCACCTCATGACAGCATTAAAACAAACTTTCTATAACTCTAATCTACATCTTTCAAAGAAGTGCTATTCCAATAATATCGACTAACAGCAGCAGCATAGGTCAAAGAAAAAGTGCACCCAGCTACTCCTGCAGACAGCTTTTATAAGAAAATAAAAACCTATTTAAATTACAACAAACAGCGCGGTTGACAGAAAACACACACACCCCTCAAGAGAACCAATCAAAATAACGATGTCCTGTCTGAGGGTTGAGTGGTTGAATAAAATATTACACGGATGACAGTTGACAGAGGCCACCTTACGGGAGAAACGCGAAGTACGCGCTGTGTGACAAGACTCTCTATAACAATATGATCTCTCTAGTCAATCGCGTGTAAACAAAAACAATAACGAACCGCTGAATGAAGTAAGTGTTGAAAACAAAAAACAAAAAAACTATTTCAATTAGGAATTAAGGGTATAAGCTAATACTTAGAATTTATTTTAATGAAAATTTAGCTTCAATTTAAATTAATAAAAACAAACTTAATGAATGATAAATGTATTAAAGATTACATAACAATGGCATGTACGAACAAGCTAAAAACTATAAGAAAACTATTTTTTCGCAACATAAGCCCCCCCCCCCCCCCCCCACATGCCATTGGAAAAACAGTTCAAGATTTCTGACCCACTAGACATAACAGTTAGAAATAACTACAGTCAAAAAAAAAAAAAAAAAAAAAAAAAAAAAAAAAATCTTCTTTAAACTCTGTTACTTTTAACAACTTCAAAAATTTAACAATTAAACTCAACAAATTTAGTATATTAATCTAACAATCAGTATATAAATCCAACAATCAGTATATTAATCCAACAAAAACTGACCACCAGTTTTACCTTATAGGACATCATGTTCAAATATAGGCATACACCACATTTCTGGCTATATATAAAAGAAATTTAATAGAAAAATATATATGATCATAGCACACACATAATACACTTATATAACTTTAAACAGATAATATGACATGGGCCCATGTACATCACACATCATTCACACACCTTAAAGACAGACATAAAAAAAAACATTTTAGAAACACAGTGTATAACCAGATATAAAAATATCACCCAAAAGTCCTATAAAAATCTGTAAATGTATAATTCCAAAAATATTCTTAAATATAAGTTCAATATGTAAAATGTGTATATATATATATAACAAAACAATTAGGCATAAGCACAGTAAATCTGAGATAAAAACTAATTACTCTTAATCATTCCCTAATGGAAAAACTTAAGCTTTCAAAAATATTAAATTTTTCTAAAACATCTGATAATCTATTTAATTTTAATATAAATTCACATTGATCTATTTCTAAAAAGAAATTTAAATAAATTTTACATCAATGACCCTCTGCTGCATAACTTTCTTTTTAATCAGAGCATTGCTTAACTGCACTTTTACCTTTTAATATGTGACTAGAAAAACTAGATAATTCCCATTTGGTCAATGGCTTGGTGAAAGGATCTGCCAGATTTTGCTTACTACGAATGTATTCAATATTAAGAACATTTTTATGGATTATATCTCTTATAAAAAACAATTTCACATCAATGTGTTTTGAGCGGTGGTTCTCGATTGGAGACTTCACAAAATTTATACATGCCATATTATCTACTTGAAGTAAGGATTTTTCTTTCTTACCACTTAGAAACTGTTTGCTCTAGCATTCCTCCAGGATTCGGTCAAGCCATTGTACTTCTTTTGTAGTTTCTGTTAAGAACTCGGCCTCCATCGTGGACAATGAAACGCAACGTTCCTTGAAGCTTCTCCATTCAATTGGGGCTTCACCTAAAAATATGATTTGTCCTCCCATGGATGTTCTGTCGTCCTTATTTGTCGCATAATCTGCATCTGAATAGGCTTTGATTCTAGGCGATGTGCAAGATAACTTTAATTTGAAGTCCTGAGTATATTTGACGTATCCCAAGAGTCTTAGCAGCCCGTCCCAATGTGGTCTCCCAGGGTTTGATTGATACTGACTGAATATGTTTACTGCATAACTTATGTCTGGGCGTGTTCTTCCAGCAATAAAAGCTAAGCAACCTATTAGGCTTCGATATGGGATTTTTTGCATCTCTTTTATTTCTTCATCTGTTTGAGGACATTGCGATTTTGATAGTACTACACCTTTGCTTATTGGGAGTGTTGATAAAGGAAAATGGTAGCTCTTTAAACGCTCACAAACTTCTGAAATATAAAGAGTTTGGTTGAGAAACAAGCAGTCCTTTTCCTCTTCAAATTCGACTCCAAGCAGACGGCGAGTTTTTCCTAAGACTTTCAAATCAAAATGTCTTTCTAAGAGATTGATGCATTCTTTAATAACTTCATCAGTTTTTCCAAAGAAAACCATATCGTCCACATACAGGATTACTATTACTTGATCTTTATAACTATATACACAGTTGCACCATTCAAACTTCTTGAAGTTCAAGGACTCCAACACGCCATGGATCTCGTAAAACCACTCTCGACCTGACTGGTGGAGGCCATAAAGCGCTTTATCCAGTTTGCAGACGAGATGTTCTTTACTTTTCTCAACATAGCCTGGAGGTTGATGCATGTATACTTCATTAGTTAAAGGTGCATACAAATAGGCCTCAGTTACGTCACACTGGCAATGTGACCACCTCTTCAAAACTACTAGAAGAGAGAAGAAAAATCTGACAAGTGAAAAATTCACCACTGGACTAAAAGTATCTTCATATGATACCCCTTTTACTTGCTTGAAACCTTGTGCAACAAGTCTTGATTTATAGCGTATTACTTCTCCCTTTTCATTTTTCTTGAGGGCGTATACCCAGCGGCAACCCACAGGAGTATGGCCTTCTGGTAGCGGAGTGAGATGCCAAACATTTCTTTGCTTAATGGTATTCATCTCTACATCCATTGCTTCCTTCCAATGAACTTTTTGGGGAGAGTTTAACGCTTGTTTGTAAGTTTTCGGGATATTAAAGTCTTCTAGTCATGTAGTTTCAGATGTAGTCACATTGGCAGATGGCGGATTTGAGTCTGGCTGTATAACAATACCTGCATACTTGTTAGAGGCAGAAAAATTAAAAATACTGGGTACATAAGGAATACCATTTTCTTTACAATATTCTTCAATTTTCTTTAAAGAATTTAAACGTTTTGGATCAGCAGGGCCAACTGGACGATAATAAATGTCTGTTCTACTTCCATCTTTTCTTGTTACAGGTCTCCGTTCCCATTTGATTACTGACTGAGGCTGCTCTTCTTGTGTGGGCTCAAGATCTATGGCATTTTCATCTTCAAAGTCATCTGGATCATACCTGACATTGGCAGGGTGACTTGTTTGAAGATGGTACCTTAATAAATCATCGCCATTTTCCTCCTCTGTCTGTAACTCAAAGTTAATTGGGCCCATCACTGCTCCATTGCGTTCCTCTGCATCTTCAATGAACCTGACATTTATCGTTTCTATAGTTTTCTTGCTGTCTGGAAAGTATATTCGGTATCCTTTTGTCCTAAATGCGTATCCGATCATTATACCTTTTCTTGCCTTTGGATCTAATTTAGAGCTTCTATGCTGCTTAGGTATTCCCACATATGCTTGGGAACCAAAAGGCTTGAGGTGGTTCACCGACGGCTTACATCCTCCATACAGTTCGTACGGTGTTTTATTCTGCCCTTTATGGCAAACACGATTCCAAACATGAATGAAGGCAAGAATAGCGTCAGGCCAAAACTCATTTCCTAGGTTTGCATCAGCAAGTTGGCATCTTACAGCATCCATGGCAGTCCGATTGAACCTTTCAGCTACTCCGTTCTGTTCCGGCGTAAAGGTATTGGTCGTTTCATGTTGAACCCCTTGCTCTGCACAGTATTTAGAAAAATTCTCATTTAAAAACTCAGCCCCGTTGTCTGTGCGGATATGCCTTAACTTCCTTCCTATAAACCTTTCCGCTCTTGCTACATGCCTCAGGAAGATAGCAAAAACTTCTGACTTCGCTTTCATAGGGTAAATTGAAGCTTTACGGCTGAAATCGTCGATTATTGACAAGTAAAAACGTTCACCGTTCCTTCCCACAGCTTTGACAGGACCCCAGGTATCCATGTAAAATAAATCATTAGGGTTCTTTGACCTGATAAAGTTCTTAGCTTTGAAAGAAACTCTCCGTTGCTTGTTCAATCGACAGATCTCACAATTTACTCTGAAGTCCTTAATCGCTGGTAAGCCAGTAGCACCTTCCTTCTTAGCAGTTTCATAGACTACAGTCGGACTAAGATGAGCCATTCTTCTGTGCAAGAGTTCAACATTAACTTTCTGAGATGCAGAGGCTGCAAAACTAACTTTTCTTTTATTTTTCTTAGAAAAAGGTTTCTTATTAAAAGAAGGCTTCAGGATATATAAGCCATTTTGAAGATACGCATTTACAAGGATTTTCCCATCTCGCAAGATCCTCACCTTACCACCACCCCCTGAGAATTCTAGCCCCATAGCATCTAATTTTGGACCTGAAATTAGATTATGTTTCAAATCTGGTGAATACATCACCTCATTAAAAACAAGAACCTCATCACCAAAATTTAATTTTACTGTGCCCTTACCTAGTATAGGAAAAAAAATATTATCAATAGCTACTGACATTTCTTCAGATTCAACTGGTTTAAAGTCAATAAATAAATCTTTATTCCGACAAAAATTGTGCGAAGCAGCAGAATCGAACACCCATGTATCAGTAGCTTGCTCAACCCCACTTATGCACGCCTGAATATAACAAGCACAGTTTTTGCCACTCGTCTTTTTCTTATTTTTCGAATGACTTGGACGTGGACTGGGACTTCTAGTTGGTTCTCTCTGAGATTTTGCACTACAACATGATGAGGGATGATGCTCTTTACTTCTAAATGGGGAATGACTTCTCGAGCTACGGCACTGACTCTTAATGTGGCCTTTCTTTCCGCAACCATAACACGTTATGACTTTGGAGGGTTCCTTTCTATAGTTAATGGAATGTGCAGCAACTATATGCTCTTCTCGGTCTATATCTCTTACTTGAAGACGCGCCTCTTCCGAAACAAGAGCTGCCAAAATTTCCTTATAGGAAAATGCTTTATCATCCCATCTAATGATATTTTGTACTATGCTGTTAAACTGAGGTGGCAAGTACCTAAGAAGCTGAAAATTGAGATAGATCTCTGGCATAGGATGTTTAATTCCCTTCAACTGCTCCTGCAACCTACAAATTCTAGCTGAAAATAAACTAATACTCTCATTAGGTTTTATTCTACATGCATGCAATTCACTAACTAATTGCATGTGCCTACTGCGATTATCTGGCTCAAAATATTTCTGCAATGTTTCCCATGCATCTTTAGCATTTGTTAAACCTTCTATTAATTTACGATACTCTGGGGATATATTTAAATAAATAATGGACATTGCTGCACTAGCACGTAATTTATACTCTCTAACATCTCTATGAGTTACCCCTTTAACTGCATCAACAGTGGGTTCACTTTCTGTCCCTGTGACAATGTCCCAACTTCCCGTATCCATAAGAAGGTACTTAACATCAGCACTCCAATTGTCATAATTGGCAGAATGCAAAGGTTCAATACTTTGTGCCATTGCTATAAAGTTAAAGTCCAGAATTTAATTTTTTTTTTTTTTTTAATTTAACTATTGCCCCCCCCCCCCCTTTCACTTTATTTTTAATATTCTAGGAACATGTGGCAAAATAAACTTCAATTGAAATAATTAATAATTACTAACTTGCATTTAATTAATTGCAAGAGGTGGGCTTGGAATACAATTTAAGCCCATAACCAATATATGTTACGTTGCTATATTAAAGCAACAATGAAACTTAGTTTTCCCCCCTTTTGCAAAGAATCTCAAAATAGCAATTTCAAAAACAACATTTAAGAAAAAAACTTCCAATTTAAATTTCAATTAATTTCCAAAATTAAAAAGGCTAAATACAGTCGGCTGCAAAATTATTCGAGCACTAGCCAATAATTCCTATGTTTTAAAAGTACACTTAAGACTGTTTTGCTAAGTAAATCCTTGTCGAATCATGTTCTTAGACTGATTAAGAACATGACTCGACAAGGATTTATTTAACAAAGCTGTATTAAGTGTACTTTTTTTTGGCAAGGATTATTGCTAGTGCTCGAATAATTTTGCAGCCGACTGTAAAACATCTAAAATAGAGCTGCACAGTTTAGCGTGGCTGCTATTGCATTTATATTTAATTTTACATATCCACAAAATATAAAAGTGATAATTGCTAGTGTAGGAGACATTGAACACAAAATTGAAGTCTATTTAAAACTAACGTTTATTAAAAATATAAAAAAAAAACAAGATATTAAATTAACAGGAACAACTCTAAAATTTTGCCATATGGAGCAGAAACAGCTGGATAAATTATTCTGGAAACACTAAACTATTTTAAACTATATATTTCTTATAATTAATACAGGTGATTGAAACTAGAAAAATATATCCTTAAGATTACTTTTAACAAAGTTCAATTATTGCAAGCAAGGCACAAACAAAATTAAAAAAACAAATTCAAAATTTCTAGTGAGTCAGAAAAAAGTAACATTAATTAATCAATTTCAAAAAGATAAATTAACTCGCGATGGTATACCGGTCTACAGGAGCAGAGAAAGGGAAGAATAAACATAAAGAAAAAACCTCACCACCTCATGACAGCATTAAAACAAACTTTCTATAACTCTAATCTACATCTTTCAAAGAAGTGCTATTCCAATAATATCGACTAACAGCAGCAGCATAGGTCAAAGAAAAAGTGCACCCAGCTACTCCTGCAGACAGCTTTTATAAGAAAATAAAAACCTATTTAAATTACAACAAACAGCGCGGTTGACAGAAAACACACACACCCCTCAAGAGAACCAATCAAAATAACGATGTCCTGTCTGAGGGTTGAGTGGTTGAATAAAATATTACACGGATGACAGTTGACAGAGGCCACCTTACGGGAGAAACGCGAAGTACGCGCTGTGTGACAAGACTCTCTATAACAATATGATCTCTCTAGTCAATCGCGTGTAAACAAAAACAATAACGAACCGCTGAATGAAGTAAGTGTTGAAAACAAAAAAAAAAAAACTATTTCAATTAGGAATTAAGGGTATAAGCTAATACTTAGAATTTATTTTAATGAAAATTTAGCTTCAATTTAAATTAATAAAAACAAACTTAATGAATGATAAATGTATTAAAGATTACATAACAATGGCATGTACGAACAAGCTAAAAACTATAAGAAAACTATTTTTTCGCAACACAGTTCCCCAGAGCACCATAGATCCACCTTTTAAATACCCGATTCATATCTGCTTTTAAAAAATCTGCTTTGTCTTTCGCTATCTTCAGATTGTGCCAGCAACTGTTAAAACCATTTGGTTAATCAAGAATAAAGTGTTTTTCATCCGAAAATGCAACATTTTACCATTTAATATTGTCTTTATTCAACTTAACACAGGCGTTCTTTCCCCCATTAAATGTTTATTTATTATTACAGGTTTTTTATTAACTTTAATATATTATTAATTATTTTAAACATGCATAAATGTGGACCCCAACCTTTCGTTAAAAATTACGAGCAAATTCAGCAGCAGTCATTATGAGTAAGACAGTAAGAGGAATTATGAGTCTTCGATCTCTGCAAAACAACTTTGATTTTGCATCAGATCTCTCTCCTATCGAACCAGCAGTTCAACGTTTGACCACATTTCCTTTAGCAATTTTAGATCTTCGAATTTCATTAGAAATTTGGCGAACTGAAATTATCCTTCCACTTAAAAAACACATTTATCATACTTCACTACATGAACGTTCTTTTTTTTTTTTTCGAGGAATTTTCAGTAATGACCGTCCAAGAAAAATTGAAGGCTTATATATGAATTAATCTAGCCCAGAATTTAATAAATTCGCATGTCAACTGTAATTTATCTGCTAGTAATTTAAATAAAACGAAAAAATCTTCATTGTCCCTATAATTATGAGCATCTAAAGACATGAAGAAATAAATATTTTTCATTAATTTTTATTAATTTTGTTTCATATTAAAAAAATCTGATGTGGGCACCACATGACTTCCTTATACACTTTTAGAAATATACATAATGTTAAAAAATACTGTCACTGGACCCGAAACAGTTGGCTAAAAATATTTAAAAAAAAATGCATGCATACGTAAAAAAAAAAAATAAATAAATAAATAAAATTGTGCCTTGAGGGGACTCATTTTAAAATCCTTGGGGGGGGGGGGGGGAACTCATGTCAAAGTTGTGCCTTGGGGGGACTCATGTCAAAGTTGGGCCTTGGGGGGCCTTATTTCAAAGTTGCACCTTGGGGGGACTCATGTCAAAGTTATGCCTTGGGGGGGACTCATGTCAAAGTTGTACCTTGGGGGGGACTCATGTGCCTTGGGGGGGGACTCATGTCAAAGTTGTGCCTTGGGGGACTCATGTCAAAGTTGTGCCTTGGGGGGGGACTTTGGATCCGAAACAATTGGATAAATGTGTTAAAAAATGCATTTTCACCGTGTTTCTGAACTATTCCGGAAGTTTCAAATCTCTAACTAGTCGGGAAGTTAGTTAAATAGATTTTCTGTTGAATCATATAAACGCTGCTAAAGGCAGCAGTGACACGAAGCAATTGGCTAAAAATATTTAAAAAATGCATTGTCACCGTGTTCTGAGCTTTTCTGGAAGTTTTAAATGTCTAGCTAGTCGGGAAGTTAGTTAAAAATCGATTGCAAGATTTGTACTGGTAACGCTGCCGAAGGCAGCAGGTATCGGAAACAGTTGGCCAAAAATATTAAAAAAACGCATTGTAAACGTGTTCTGAGCTTTTCTGAAAGTTTCAAATGTCTAGCTAGTCGGGAAGTCAGTTAAATTGCAAGATTTGTCCAAACCGTTTTTGAGTTATTACCGTTTTTTGATACATTATGGCCAAAACCAATGTATTTTTGGTCATTATGAACCTAATTTTCCTAAATATCTCCAAAATGGAAAATCATACAAAGTCCAAAAAGGGAGGTGCAGAACTATATGTTATAACAAACCTATGTACCAATTCGCAACTTTCTAGGTTCAACCGTTTTTGAGTTATTACCGTTTTTTGATACATTATGGCCAAAACCTATGTATTTTTGTCATTATGAACCTAATTTTCCTAAATATCTCCAAAACGGAAAATCATACAAAGTCCAAAACGGGAGGTGCACAACTAGATGTTATAACAAACCTATGTACCAATTCGCAACTTTCTACGTCCAACCGTTTTTGAGTTATGCGACATACACACACACACACAGATACACACACACACACATACAGACGTCACGAAAAATCGTGTAAAATCGCTTATATCTCTAAAACGAGAGCTCGTGTTCAGACGACACTTGCAGGTGTACAACTATACATCATGACAGTCACACGTATAAATTGGCAACATTCAGCGATCATTCGTTTTCGAGCAATGTGAAATACAAAATCCATTTCGCAAATCGGGATTACTATACTTCCTTATACTTTGTATAAGAAGTAAAAATTATAACAGTTTTGGTTTTTAGAATACCAGATATATTAAGTGCACTTAGTATAATCTTGTTCATAATTATTTTTATACTAGTTATTTCAAAATATAAAGTGTCCTTATAAATATGAGAAGGAGTGTATATTACGAAAATATACATCTGGCATGTATATTTTCGTATTACGTTTTTGATCGCCAAATACAAAAAGCGTTAAGGAGAGAGTTTTTTGAAAATTAAAATTTTTCCAATTTGCAACAAAATAACTCAATCTAACACATACACGATAACTAATACATATCTATACCCAAATATGGCGATTAAAATCGGGAAATAATTTTTCTCGATTTTTAATAATTTTTTACAAAAAATCCAATAGGCGATTAACATAGGAAATATTTTCTTGCATCAACGGACGGTCAATGACGTCATCACTTCGCTTGCTTTTTATTATTTTATAGACGTCATTTTTTAATATGCAGGGCAAATTTAATATTATATATATATATATATATATATTTATATATCTTTTTTCCTTTACGTGAAAGCATATTTCATTTTATGCTTAAAAAAAAAAAAAAAAAAAAAAAAAAGGCAATAATTAAAAATTCTGTCTATTTTAAAGCTGTTATTTTCATATTTGAATTAATTTTAAAAAATCTAATCAAAAATTCATTGCAAATAAAATACCAAATGAAAAAGGGGCGAGTTTTCTGAATCCGTCGGATTAAACAGCTTATCGATCGGACAATTATATCTTTTAAAATTAACTAACGTATGAAAATTAGGTGGCAACTTGCATTCATACACAGACAGATTCCAAGGAAACCGCTTAGCCTTTTAAAGCATGACAGAGTCAGTCCGTCACAGAGTTAGTCAGTTATGAGTGTAACTACATATGCTGATTTATTTACATTTTTGAAACACTATTTGGCTTAAAATGGCTGTCTTGAAAGTAAATTCCTTGGCGAAAAGTGCCCGGTCTACATCAACGTAAAAAATTAAAAATTGCCTTGGAGGATCTATAAGTAAAGCTGTCTTATAATTGAAGCAGTCGATATTTCTGGGATTTATTAGAGCTGAGACATAAGCAATGGGACAAAATCCAGAGCTATGTCCATTGGTCAAAACCATTTTATACTAGACGTTGGTGGGCCTCCAAACTTTCATCTAGGGTCCAATTTATTGTGAATTTTATTGAAGTGAAAGGATGTTTAATCAGTGTTGTTAGCTTTTTATTGAAAGGGATTTAGAAACGTTTATGATAAAGAGATAAAGATATTAAATCCAATCAAAGTCCAGCGCCCCCCTTCTTATTTAAGCTCAATTAAAGCTCATTTATTTTATATATTTGGACTCTGTCATTTCTTCATAAATTAAGCATTTCAGTTGCAGCTTCAATCTAAGGTTAAATAAGCAAGATTCAAGTTTCATACTCATAAATTTGCTTTGGTGTAGCATCTTACTACATAACTGCTGTCATCTTCCTCGTATATATGGAGGAATATGCCACAATTACACGAATTTATCTAACATTAAATTTGTCAAACATGTACACACTGAGACAGGAATTAATAAGCATTCATAATTTATTTAACATTGAAGAGCATGGTGTATTTTTTCCATTAGCATATCATTTCAATTTTTGGCTGTACTCAGCAAACCATCCATATATACTGCGTCTTCCCCCGATTTACCTAATCCAATTAGAAGGTCTGCGCTCGCACAGCGCTCGATTTTTACACACGTATTTCCAAATTTATTTTTCCCTCCCAGTTCAAATTACTAAACACAGGCTTACATGATATTTAGAACAAATGGTTTCATCTTTCACATCATAATATGTGTATGTCCTGAAGTTCAAACAACTTCAAGGAATTAAAAGTGACATCGATATCCTTTAATTTAAATTTTTAACCATATCTTTATTTATTTATTTATATTATTAATTTCTTGTAATGTATTCTACATATTTATTTATTATTATTATTTTTTCCTCACGTATTAAAATTCCTCGTAGCAACGAAAATAGTTTATTCTAAAAATAGAAGCTGTTTTGTTTTATTTATTGAGAATTAATAAACAATTTTTTCAAAACCATGCAAACCATTTATTCTCTTTATCTCACTACATTTTTTATTGTGATGTAAGTTTTTCCGTTACAATGTCCTTTTTTCATTATTTTAATCACTTACAATTAACGAATATAATCCATGGACAATATTTTGCTTTCTTTATTCCTGTACTTTGTTTGACTCTGACATATCATTTTCATCGTTAGTTTTGGCAGACTTGGGGTTTTATTTTTAACAAAATTTGATTTGACTACATTTTACCATGTTTTTATTAACTTCTATTCTTGTTTGTTTGTTTGTCTGGTACAAATCTTGCAATCGAATTTTAACTAACTTCCCTACAGCTACAAATTTGAAACTTTCACAATAGCTCAGAACCCAGTGACAACACAATACTTCGAAGCCCGATTTTCGAATTTTTGATTAGTTTTCTTATAATTACTTAAAATATAAAACTAATAACATCCTATAGCGTTAAAATAGCCATTAAAATATTAGCTATAAATTTAATTGTTGCCAAGTTCATTTTCTTTCGACATAAAAATAAATACATTTAATTCAACGTGAACATTAAAAAACTAGTACATAACAACGTCAAAAATGACGGAATGTGAAATCAGTTAAGGTGGTAAATCAACGAATGCTTTGCAAGCTTCGCTGGACACTATATTTAAATGGGACTAATGTGCAAGTTGCACCTAACGGGACTAATATGAATGTTGTACCTGACGGAGCTAATGTGCAAGTTGCACCGAACGAACAAACTATTTATTTTAACGAAAATACCTCCTAACCCTGGACGATAGGTCTAACACAACGTATATTATATATCGTATTTATCGTAATATAACTCAGTACTTATTTCGCTTCCTTCTTCGACTCGTTTTAATAAGTATTTTTTATATGCATGGGCAAATTTAATGTTTTTTATTTTTTAATTTTTCGCGTGAAAACATTATTTTATCTTATGCCCCTCCCCCCCCCCTTTCAATATATATATATATACACATATAACAATAACTGGTAATTTTTTTTTGGCAACAATCATAAATTTAAATGTCCAATTTTGAAATTATTTTCATATTTTAATTAATTCTAAAATATCTAATCAAAACTTCGTTACAAATAAGGTACCAAGTGAAAGTGTACCATATTTGTAACAAAGTAACCTTAGGTACCTTATTTGTAACGTTATTTATTTTAACTAATTTGATAAATATGACGTCACAATCAACTGTTTGTTTATATCAGATAAGTACATTATCATGATTGCAAGAAAATGACGTAATAACTATTAGTCCATAATTTTTATGACTGAATTTTATACTACATTTTAATTTTATCCTCCATGGGTATTTTAGAATTGCAATGGTAGTTATAAACTTTCGTTGAAATCCTTTTACATATTGAGATTAAGGGAAAAGTGTAAGCACAAAAAACGTTCAATTTTGAAAGATCTTTCTAATGATGAAACATTTATGCAGATTTAAAAAATATAAAATAGAAATAAAAATACATAGCATTTCTAAAAAAAAAAAGGTGTTTTGAAGCGGTCTAAACCGGAATCGTTCCTGACAGAAGAGGGTCATTATTATTATTATAATTCTTCCTAATCAAATTATTTATATCCATATTGTTGGTTGCGAGTTTGTAAATAATTGTATTCATTTTTGAAGAAATTCTTTCAAAGAGGCTTAGTAAGTCGTTAAAATGTTAATTTTCGGCATTTCTAGTTCTTTTAGCGTTAAAATAATGCATATTATATTATTATAAGAGTAAGAAAGCGTAATTTTCCCTTAAAAACGCATTAGAAATCTCCAATAAGGCAGGTAATGGATTTGGCGCCAAATTTGGCGACTTTTTCCCTACTTGGCGATTTTTTTGGTGACCTTGGCGAGAAAATCTTTATTAGTGATATACCAAATATGGACGCTGAAATATGATTGGCTGAGGAGATACAGAAATTTCTGGAACATTCCACACTTTTCTACAGGGGTATACATGGACTGCATTTTTCGCCAAGGCAGTCAGTTCAGTTCAGTCTGAAATCAGAGTCAGGCAGTTTCGCTAATGCTTGCATTGCATTTGAAGGAGTTCTAAACCTCTTTGAATGAATCTTGCTTTAAGTGCTATTGCTATACAGTTAGTACTGTGGATTCACAGTTGACAGTTGTTAATTAAGCTGTGTTTACTGGTTGAATTGAAGCTGATGCTTGGTTTATAGACCTGTATTTTTCCGAAACTTTCTGTGAATAGATTACTGGATTTTTGCAAGCCTCGCCTTTCATTCTCGGACAACTTACGAACCCCCGAGCATGCAAAAATATTAATTTGACTGTACAAATTTGAATACTGGGTATATTCTTCAGAAATAAGTAACATAAAAACCCTGAAAGAAACGCCCAGTGGTATAGTTACAGATATCCAAATGACGTGAATCTACGTCAGCGGTCGCAAAAGTGTTAAGATATATATGAAATATCAATTAAAGAAATACACAGCATTTCTTTAAAAAGAAAATCGCTGCACAAAGTTGAAAAATGATAATTTCATTTTATTTATTTCTCACTTCAATTAAGTTCTAACAACCACGTGACTTTCTTCTTAGAAACCGTACTTTGGTGAAGGACAGCGCTACTTTTCCATGACTTAGGAAGCTTAGTAGTCGAATATTTTTATGCTTTTACAAATACATTTACAACACTGTGTTACAATAAATTTGTAACACTATTCCGCAATGATAAAATGGGTCAGTGGGGTCAACTGTCCCTCAGCAAACATGCTCGTGACGTCATCTGTAAGAACTCTATTAATTCATTTATTACTAAGACCGTGCGAAAATGTCACATTCTATTTATCTCTTCGACGACTTTAAAATTATTATTATTATTATTTTATAGATGTCATTTTCTCATATGCATGAGCTAATTTAATATTTTATTATTTTTATTTATTTATTTATTTTATTTATTTTTTTTTTTTTTTTTGTCCGTGAAAGCATATTATATCTTATACTGGGAAAAAAAAAAATGAAGCTTGATAAAAATAATTAAAGGCTTTAATATGTTCCTGAAATATTTTAAGAGTTTATTTATTTATTTTTTTTTTTAAATAAAACAGTTAAAGAGTCATTCATTCGGAATTAAAGAGTCGTCCACTTGGAATTTGTATTTTCTGAATGGCAACCGTTTTGGTTTGTTTTTATCAGGAATTGTGTTGTTTATAATAGCCAGTGATACGTTATATTTAATTTATATACCTTTAAACATTCCAATTGAATAGTTTTTCAAGGTATTAAAGGAAATAAGAATAGGTGTGATACAAAATATATTATATGTATGTTTTCGTAAGTTGAACAAACAGAAAAAAAAAATAATAATAATAATGGCTGCCAAAAGTTTCAGTTTTGAAGCGGTACTAACCGGATTCGTTCATGACAGATGAGGGTCATTATATATATTAATTATAAAAAGTTAAATTATGCATCTCACAAAAATTGACGTCATTATCATTTAAAAAAAATTTATGCACATTGATAAGAGCTCTATGATTCATCAGAAAATTTAAAACATGGTATATAAAAAGTTTTTTTTTTTTTTTTTTAATCTTATAATTATTTTATTCAACTTTTACTTGTTTTTACTTAGTAATCTCAGTTCTACAAGAGTGAAAAATTTAAAGTTATATCATTTTGACCATTCGTAAAAAATCAAATCCAATTTTATAACCAGAAATACCAAACAATAAAAATATATAAAAGTCTCTTTCGCACAGAATTTAATTTAAGATCGCCCGAATTGTTTTCTCGGGATTTTTCCCGGGCTGTTTTACCGGAGCTATTTTGTACTGAGGTTATTTATCAGGGTTATTATTATTACTAGTATCGCCCAGTGGTCGAAACTGGACCATTTTTTTGCAAAGCGAGGCAAAGCAAAGTTATTGCCTTGTCCTAAATGGAATGCAATTGCAACACAGCTGCGGCAATTGTTTGCCGATATTCACTCTAACTGAATCAGCACAGTTTTACTTAATATAACTATTTTTCTCTGTAGATGTTAGCCTTTCCTGAAATGAGAGAAAATCGCAACGTGAAAACGCCCCTTGTTGTGTGATACAGCCCAGAAGCTAATAGGTACCATGTCAAACCAAGGCCCAACCAAGTATCAAATTCTGTTAAATTAATTCGATTGGTTCATAAAGTACAGTGTTTAAACAAAAAAAAAAAAAAAAAAAAAAAAAAAAAAAAAAGATATTTTTCAAAAATGGTCGAATTGAGTTCGGGAAATTTCAAAACGTGTAACTTTATCGAAAACCGAAAATCTAAAACTTTTCTGAATCTTATATTTTCTACTTATATATGCAGAGGAAAGAATAATAAATCCACTTTTTAAAAAATAAAAATAAGTAGTCAATTTCACTTAATTAAAATGCAAGGAAATCTCAAAACGTGTAAATTAATCGAAAACAGGAAATCAAAAGTTTTTATGTATCTTCTACTTGCTTCTTCTACCCACAAAAGCTAGCAATAGAGACACTTTTTTTAAAAAATAAGTAGCCAATTTCAGTTAATTGAAACGTAAAGAAAGCTCAAAACATGTAATTTCAGCAAAAAACGGAAATCGGAATTTTTTCCGTATCGTCTATTTATACATGCAGCAGTTAGTAACAAACTTCATTTTCCTTTTATTTAGTATATAGTTGAATATTTATTGTTTAAATATCACACTTTGAAATGAAATGTTTATGTTTACATTCGAAACTGGAAGTTTGCCATTTTTTTTTCTGGAGTTTTGTGATTTTAAATTAAAATTTTATCAATTTTACAGAAAAAATAACTCAATCAAACACATGTAGACAGTAACTTATTTATAACTATACCCAAATATCGGAATTAAAATCGGCGGATAATTTCCGTTATTTTTTAATAATTTTTCACAAAAAATCCAATGGACGATTAACATAGAAAATCTTTTTCATGGCTCCTTGGACAGACAGTGACGTCATCACTTCGCTTGCGTATAGTGATGCTACATTATACAAATTACTGTGTCTATGGTTTTATTTGAGCTTTATGAAATTGCCAGATTTAACAACTTTCTACTTTTAGGTTTTTTTAACGTAAAGGAATACGTGTATAAAAGGGAAAAATGGGGGAAAATGCATAAACAATAAATGTATTTTTAAATACCTTCTTGACATCGTAAGAAAATAATATTTGTATTCGCACCTTCCGGCTAAACATACCTTTCGAATGATACCATTTTCAACCCTCTACTCCCATAATTAATATGTTAAAAAGGGACTACAAATTTTATGCTACCCTATTAATATATAGATTTTTTTTTTTTTTTTTTTTTTTACTTTCCGAACACTATAGTGAGCAAAGTATTGTAATCATGTCAAAAATCCGAATTAGAGATTTTCACGTTTCTATACGTTTCAAGGTCCCCTGGGTCCGTTTCCACTATTTCTACGATGATGTATGTATGTGTGTGTGTATGTATGTGTGTATGTCTGTGAGTGAACACGCTAGCGTCTAAACGCTTTGTTCGAATAAGCTGAAAGTTGGTACGTATACTGTAAGTCACCATAGTACGAACTCTATAGATTTTGGTGAATCTAGCACGTATAGTTTTTTACAGGGACACCAGGAAATATTCTTTATCAATATGGCCTATGGGGCCAAATTTTTAAAAGTGCGATAGCGTCTAAACGCCTCATTAATATGAGCAAAAAATTTGTACACATGCTATAGGTCACAGTTGCACGAACTGTATAGATTGTAGTGAATTTAGCACTTACGGTTTTTTTACAGGGGCACAAAGAAAAATTCTTTATCATTATGGCCTATGGCGCCAAATTTTTAAAAGTGCGATAGTGTCTAAACGCCTTATTAATCTGAGCAAAAAAATTATACACATGTTATAGGTCACAGTTGCACCAACTGTATAGATTTTGGTGAATTTAGCACTTACAGGTTTTTACAGAGACACAAACAAAAATTCTTTATCATTATGTCCTATGGGACCAAATTTTTAAAAGTGCGATAGCATCTAAACGCCTTACTCAATTGAGCTGAAAATTTATATGAATATTATAAATCCCTGTTGCACTAACTATAAGCATTTTGGTGAATCTAGCATTTATAGGTTTTTACAGGGACACAACGAAAAATTCTTCATCATTATGATCTTATGCGCTCAAAGTTCAGTAGCGTTAAATAAAACATCGTGTAATATATGGAGAAAAATAATCAAACACTCTATTATGGTTTTCTCTCTATTGTTTGTTTAACAACTCCTCTTTCTTTACTTTATCTACGAAACTGTTAATTACTTGTTGTTCGGAAAGTCGAGTGGAGTCACTCAAGATTTTTTTTTTTTTTTTTTTTTTGGTTGGAGCTATTTTATCAAGCTATTTTCTTAAAATTTTTAAAAGTGGTTTTAAAAAATTTTGAAGAGTTGACAGTTAAACAAGGTGGTGTGTTACAGATAATGATGATGTTTTTCATTGTTTAAAAGAAAAAATAGGATTCCGGTCCTAATAATAGTATTTGTAAGACTATGCTTTTATCTCATACAGGTTCGAAAATAAAATTCCTTTAACTTTGTTCTTGAATGTTGCAAGATAAGGTATCCCTGTTGTCCTTCATTTTCTCTTTCTTGTAGAATAAAATTCATATGTTCGACAAATAAAATATTATTTTGTTTATTAAGATGTATACTGATTTGTTAAAACGAATATTTGGTTTTGTTTGTTTTGAGTATATTTGTCAGAACTTAATTAATGCTGTTTGATTAATTATAAATTTGTTTTCTTATGGATATACTAGCAGGCTTTGCCCGCTTCGCTGGTCACTATATTTAAAGGAAATTCTTTTCTATATAGCTTTATGAAATAAATAAATAAATAAATAAATACTGAAATCGCTCAAAAGCTCGCTTTGGGTCTCTGCTGCCTTTGGCACCGACTTTTCGTCCTCGCGGTCTCCGGTGCCTGTCCCTATTGCCTGCGACAATGGCTTACTCGTGGACTTCCATTTGGATGCTAATCATATATGACAGTTTCGATACGGACAGTATCGAAAAATTTGAAGTAGCCATTTTATAGTTGAATCCCTGTTACATATGAACAACATTATACGTGATGTACATAATATTTTCTTTCACGTTATTTCCTATATTTATTTGATTTAATCGATCAACCATAAAATGACAGCAATTTCGAGCCAAATATAATATTACAATATGCTATGATCGGCTACGTCTATCACATGAAACAATTATTATTATTATTATTATTTTATTTTTATTCATTTATTTTTATTTTATTTTATTTTGTGTTTATGCTTCATGCTTAGTTAATAGTAGTTGGTATATAGAAAAACTCATCATGGTACAGCCTTGATGTAGCTTCCCTCGGCGACTTTTGGTCGCAGTTTTAGACCAAAATATAATTTATGTGATTATTGTTCCAATTTTTTTTAATCTTTTCTTTTCTTTCAATATTTCATAATTTAGTTACATTTTTGATGCGCTATTTGGCTTTAAGTGCGGCTGTCCTTGTTGAAAAATGTCCGATCTACTTCAGCATAAAAAAAAAAAAAAAAAATGTCCAGAATTATCAATAAGTAAATATAATTTTTACTTATGTACCATAATGCTGAAGTCATTAATATTACTCCGTGGCTGAATTAGCTTTTATGCCAAGCGCGATTCATCCGTACTTAAGTAAGAAAAAAAAAAAAAAAAAAATCTAAAGTTGAGGTTCTTATTCACCAATTTAACATTTAGTAATTTTTTATTTTTCGCGTGAAAGCATATTTAATTTTATGTTGAAAAAATAAATAAATAAATAAAAATACCTCGTAAACATTTTTGGCAACAATTAAAAATTTAAATGGCTTATATTAAGGCAATTAGGGCAATATTAATATTACTCCGTGAGGGCAATTACCAGTTTATTATTTTCATACCTATATATTAATTTGAAACATGTTTTTGTCTGCCTCCACTATATTGAGAGAACTACTTGGTGTAAAAATTTGGTTGAGGTGTCTAAAAAAAGGTCTTGGCCTGTAGATGTGCTATGAAGAGAGAAAAAAAAAAAAAAAAAAAAAAAGTCGAACGGTTAAAAACACATTTACGAGCTTAACTAAGCTCAAAATTACTTCACGGTGAAGAAATTGCACATATGGGAACTAGAGTCGAATTCTAAAAAATCACTTTCTGCGAATTTGGAATTTTCGATTTTAAAGGGGGAAAGTAGATTTGGAGGGGGGAAAGGGGGGAAATTTGTTTGAGAGGGAAATTCCGTTCTAGACCCACACATGTAGCACCTCATTTTAAAGGTCTTGAAATTTCATGTCGATTAGGGATGTTTGTATACAATATAGTGCGACCCCTGGTGGTGAAAAATAGAAATAAGTCATTTTGCTGTAGACCTTATCATGTTACATCTTATTTTAAAGGTCTTGGTATTTCCTGACCGTTGGTGATGTTTGTACAGAACACACTGCGCCCCTTGGCGGTGGAAAGTGCAACTAAAGGATTTTGAGGATTTTGCAGTTGACACCACAATGTGACACCTTATTTAAAAGGTCTTGGAAATCCAAGGCGATTGGTGATAGAGGTCTTGAAATTTCATGTTGATTGGGGATGTTTGTATACAATATAGTGCGCCCCCTGGTGGTAAAAAATGGAACTAGGTGATTTTGTAGTAGACCCTATCATGTTATATCTTATTTTAAAGGTCTTGGTATTTCCTGACCGTTGGTGATGTTCGTACAGAACACACTGCGCCCCTGGCGTTGAAAAATGCATCTAAAGGATTTTGCAGTTGACACCACCATGGGACACCTTATTTCAAAGGTCTTGTAAATCCAAGGCGATTGTTGATAGAGGTCTTGAAATTTCATGTTGATTGGGGATGTTCGTATACAATATACTGCAACCCCTGGTGGTTAAAAATGGAACTAGGTAATTTTGCAGTCGACCCTATCATGTTACACGTTATTTTAAAGGTCTTGGTATTTCTTTACCGTTGGTGATGTTCGTATAGAACACGCTATGCCCCCTGGTGGAGCAGGGGGCATAGCGTGTCCCCTGCTCCACACAAGCCCCTCACAAGGCAGAGTTTTGTTCGGTTCGAGGTAATTTTTTTTTTTGTTACAGCTGATTTTTTTTTTTTTTTTCTTTTTTTTTTTTCGAGATGCTCTTTCATTTAAAAACAGAAATTCAAACTAAATCGAGTAAAAAGTATAAAATCATACAAATTTAAGGCCCATTTAAGGTATCATGGGCCCGTGCAACACCTGGCGGGTTCGTTCGGTTCCAGGTTAATTTTTGGGAATATTTTTATGTTATTAGCGGCCGGCGTATGCGCTGTCGATGGCACCAGGGTCACAAAGCAGAGTTTCGTTCGGTTCGAGGTAATTTTTTTGTTACAGCTGATTATTTTTTCACGATGCTTTTATTTAAAAATAGAAATTCAAACAACATCGAGTAAAACCATACGATGTAAAACCATACAAATTTAAGGTTCATTTAAGGTTATTACCATGGGCCCGGGAAACGCCGGACGGGTCAGCTAACATGTAGTCTTTGTATTAAACGAAATAGAAAATGAAAGATAGGAACTGTTTATTTGGAGTCAGTTTGACGTCACATTGACTGTACTTTGTAGAAAGTGATGTCATATATAGTATTTCTATTTCTAAGCATTTTTCTGACTTTCTTTTTTTAAAGTGAAATATCGTAAATTATTTTAGATGTTTTAACTTGAAATACGTTTAAATAATGATGCGACGTTTTTTGAAACATTACGGTCAATAAAATGATCGTCGAATTCGGCGGGTTCCAGCTAGTTTTAATTAATTAAAAAAAATCTAATCAAATTTCCGGTATAAATAGTAGCCTATGTCCTATTCCAGACTATTATCTATCTCTGTACCAAATTTCATACAGATCCGTTTAGTCGTTGTGGCGTGATTGAGTAACAAACATCCATCCAAACTTTAACATTTATAATATTAGTATAAATTTGAGAATATCTCAGCTGTCAGTAACGTGTATCAGCACTAATATTCCTTTTAAAAATACTAATAATAAATAAACACATTAAAACGAATTTAATGCTTTTCAAGTATTAAAATGAAATTTTTCTATCGGTATGTGAAATTTGGATATATACTAGCCGCCTTCAGCGACCAGCTGGTTCGCCATCCTTTAAAAATCCGACTTTACAAAATTCCCGTTCGGTGGCGACTGAGGCGCTTTTTTCCCGTTTCAGGTCCTAAAACAGCTTATTGACATATAGTGCAAATAGCTTTATTAAAAAATTTAACCGT
This sequence comes from Salticus scenicus, assembly GCA_963930645.1. Classification (NCBI taxonomy): domain Eukaryota; kingdom Metazoa; phylum Arthropoda; class Arachnida; order Araneae; family Salticidae; genus Salticus; species Salticus scenicus. Next base: position 298,143,330 of record OZ005648.1, read on the forward strand.
TGTAAATTCCCGCTCGGTAGCACCTGCGGCCCCCTCTTCTCGTTTCAATATCTGAAACAGCCTGTTTGCTCATGATAATTGAAAAATTCTGACTTTAGCAAAGTCCCGCTCGGTGGCGCCTAAGGCGCCTTAAACTCGTTTTAGAACTTACAACAGCTTGCTCGCTCATATTTTATTATCCACTCGACCAAAAAAATACAACAACATAAAATTACAACATTTTCACGCCAAATATTATATTACAATATGTTATGAGCTCTACTTCTAATATCTAATGAGACAGTTTTATCTGTACATATACAAGAGTACTTCCACTCACTCACTAATTGACTCATCAACCCACAGCAAAATCTACTGGAGCCACGGACTCGAAACTAGGTCAGATTATAGAACATATAGTGTAAGCACCCCCTAAGAAGCGATTTTGCGAAATTTGCCCCCCAAGAGGAAGTAGGGGGCAAAATGTGATTTCTTCACAAAAACCTCCATACCTCAAAGAAAAAAGCAGATATCCGTAAAATTTTTGCTTTAAAATATAGCTAACACAAATGTCTAAAAACCAATTTCTGGAATTTTAGAAATTCGGTCCCCAAGGGGAGAAAGGGGGCAAAACCTGATTTCGCATGTGCAAAACGTGGTTTCACATACTCCTATATATCTGAAACAAACAAACAAAAAAAAAAAAACAGATATACGTGCAATTTTTGCTCTAATATATAGCTAATACATATACCTAAAAATCAATTTCTGGAATTTTAGAAATTCAGCCCCCAAGAGTGGGAGAGAGGGGGCAAAACGTGATTTGAAATAATATTTTATATCGCAAACTGAAAAAAGATATATGTGTGCTTTTTGCTCTAAAATATATAGCTCTCACAAATACATAAAAACTAATTTCTTTAATTTTAGAAATTCGTCCCAGATGAGGCGGGAAAGGGGGGGGGGATATGGAGCAATATATATATAGAAATACAATTAGATCGTTCAAAACTGGTACAGATAGGTTTTACAGGCCTGCAAGTCGAATGAGGATATTTTCGAAAGTGTAAAGTTATTAGGAGGGTCAGAAAGGGGTGGGGGGTGGAGGGGCAAAAGAAATAAAAATAGAGTTAAACCGTTCAAAATTGGTACATAGAGGTTTTTGATACTTACAAATCGATTGCGGATATTTTCGAATTTGTAAAGTTATTAGGAGGGTTGGAAGGGGGGGGGGTGGAGGGGAAAAATAAAAGTAGAGTTAGGTCGCTCAAAATTGGTACATGGAGGTTTTTGATACGTACAAATCGATTGCGAATGTTTTCGAATTTGCAAAATTATTAGGATAGACGGGAGTGGGGTTGAAGGGCCAAAAATATATAAATAAGAGTTAGAGCGCTGAAAATTAGTGCTGTTAGGTTTTGAGGCCCGATAAATATATTGCGGATATTTTCGAAGATACTGAACTATTACTAGGAGCAGGAAGGGGGACGGGCGCAGGGGTAAATAAAAAGAAATTCAGATAGAATGTTAGAAGTTAGTATTATTAGGTTTAAAAGCCCGCGAGAACGATTGCGAGTATTTTTAAAGTCTAAAATAATTTGGAGGGGCGGGAACGGTAGGTGAAGGACTATGCGAGTCGTGTGCATCTGTATACGCTGCCGCAGGAAGTGGGGGCTCGGACCGATTATTCCACCGATAGGAGGTTTTTTTTTTTTTTTTTTGTATTTTATATTTATGTTTTTCCCTTACGATAATATAATCATTCATTAAGTGTGCCGAACATAAATGCGCGCGCGCAGCGCACAGTGGCCTGCGCTGCCGAAGGTAATGGGGACCATGTGCAACATTTTTTCCAATCAGAATTTCTGTCTCTCTCTCTCTCTCTTTTTTTTTTTTTTTTCCACATTATAAAAATTAATGCATTTTGGAGAATTCATTTTAACTATAGAGATTCATTTAAAAATAATGACCAGCGAAGCGGGCATGGCCTGCTAGTTATATATATTTTCCATTTTAAATACTTCATGGTTAGTTAATAGCGGTTATTTTATAGAAATAATAATAATAATAATAATAATAAATCTGTAAACGTCATCATGGTACCTTTATTATAGCTCCACTTAACGATTTTTTCATTTTTAATAAAATAAAATGGATCTCGCCAACATGGCGGCAAAAATTTAAAAGTCGCTATTGGGTTCCTTTATTAAAGCTTTCTTGCCTAGGAGAAATATGAATCAAACGTCAAACATGAATTTTATTTTGAAACTTTTGTTTGAATGATTTTGTTTAAGTATATCATTAACAATTCGTCCCACAAAAACTAAAAATGATTTGGCTCTGGTGAATTAAAATTTTAATTGGATGGTGATATTGGTATAAGACTTATATGTTTCAAATTTTAAAGACTAATCTATATAACATTTCTTTAATGTGGACCAATTCCGATCACATTTTGTCGAAATGATACGGTAGTGATATAATTGATAAAATACGCAAGGATTTAAAAAAAAAAAATTGTAAATGGACAATACTATTATAAATGGACAATATTTAAGCACGCGGTTTCAGCTTAATGGTCGAATAAGAAAACAATGACATTTGTCTTATGAGGCGATTTTATGGAAAAATGTATTTTTAAAAGTTGCTTATTTAGAATCTTTGCAAGCGTCATTTTAAACCTAGCAATACTTTAAAGATATATACAGAATATGAATTATTATCATAAATTGACTGAAAAACGCATTCATAAAAAGTGGAATCAAAATAGGAATTATATTTCTTTTTTTCAAACAAAAATGCCAATACAAATAAATAAAATGTCATCGCCAATACTGCGGTAAAAGTTTAAAAGAAGTCATGGGCGTCCTTTACTAAAACTGTACTGCCCGCGGAAGTATGAAAACTGGGTCGTCAACCATGAATTTTATTTTGAAACCTTTCTTTGAATAATTTTGTTTTCGTTACTGCACAATATTTATTTGAATCTAATAATGATTTGGCTTCTGGTAAGTTCAAATTTTAATTAGGTGGTAAAATTGGTACACTGTAAAAAATGTGAACACTTTTTGCCAGTCAGTGACCGTTAAAATTTTTTCAGTCACTGACTGAAAAAAAAAAAAAAAAAAAAAAAAAAAGTTATACCCGTAAAGGTTCCATAATTTTTTTCTCGAAGAAGAGAAGTGATCTTTAATAAACGTTAAACACACTGAATTTTACAGGACTTTGTTACATGTACAGGCATTGGACTTTTCCCTCAAAGAAGGCAGCTGACCCTGACCGTAAAATTTAACGGTCAAATCTCTGAATTTTACTGAAATTTTAGTGTATAATATTTAGTATAATATTTATGAGTTTCAAATTTTACAAGTAAATAAGAAATGAAATAAAGTGCGAAAATTTTGCTCAGGTTTTTGCTAGTAATAAATAAATAAATAAATAAACTGCGAAAATTTCGCATGGGTCTAAAATTACATTAATTATTATTATTTTAATTTTAAAGTTATAATAACATCATTTTTCCATGTCCATGAGCAAATCCAGCAAATCTAATTTTCGATAATTTATCATTAATCACGTGAAAATAACGTGGAAAAAATTAACAGGAAAACTTTTTTGGCAACAACTAAATTTGGTATAACTTCAGTATATCCCCAGAGCTGAATTTGGCGATTTTTCTTTGGCGCCGTTTTTAACGATAACGATGTCGTTCTGGACTGTTTGCGATATAATATGGCAGCCTATATGTTGTTTATTTTGGATTTATGATTTAATCTTTTATGATTTATGATTTAGATTATGATTTTATCATTTATCATTTATGATTTTTAGATTTATGATTTAGCCTTAATCGCCAAATATCGTTATGGGGATATACTGAAGTTGTTCCCTAAATTTAAAACAAATATTTAAATGGTTAATATTTAATTGATATATGTTGAGATTTTAATTAATATCTCCGCAACTAATTGAAATTTTTAAACTCTGTTTTCAGGAGCGCCTCGGGAAAGCTCCTGAGCATCCGTATGTCAATTTTTGTAAGACTGCGCGCAATAGGGACTGAACATATAGAAGAACATATAGACATACAGACTTACAGACATATAGACAAACCTTTCCTTTTATTTTTATAGATATATTACGGTTAAAGTAATAAATCCCATTTAACCAGTCATTATTAATAATTACCAAGAAAGTTTCGTGAATGTGATTAAATAATGGACATTATTCACATTAACCGGCTATTCGTAATAATTAGAAAGAAAGGATGCGGCCAATTAGTCTTAACTCATTTTACCTTCAACTGTAACTCAATTTTTATGAATCTATCTACTGTGATAATTAATTTGTCGTTATAGACATTATTAAAGTTTAAAAAATTCAGGAATTAAATAAATGCTTCGATTGATTAAATATTTCCATTACCGACTTGCCAGGTAACTGAAGTATAGTATTCAGTCAAAAATTTCGATATCGAATTTTCAGTTGAGTTACATGTTTTAAGGTCTTCTGAGTCCAAAAAAATGTTTTTGGCAATTGGTCAGTGTGTATGTGTGTATGTATGGGGAATCTAATGACTATCACACCTCCAAAATGATTAAAAATAGAACAACAGGGCTTCAGAATTAAGACAGGTCTAGTGTGCAGGTGATTTTGCCAATTTTTAGTGAAAGTTGGAAACTGGATGTAGGGCCGTAAACTGTACCACAAACATGACTCTAACGACTTCAAAGTTATCATATAATTACCCTCTTAGATGCCATTTCATATGCATTAATTGACATCTTGTATAAATAGGTCAATTTCAGGTCTCGTAAATGCATTCCTTTAAAAGAGGTCGACAGATAATTTCTAACTCGTCATATAAACTCTCTTTTAGATACTTTCCTTTGTAATTGTTTGCTTCTGGTAATCAGATGAATTTGCAAATTTTGGTGAAAATCGATAATGGGTGTGAAAGTCGATATCACAAAAGAGACTCTAACGGTTATCTTCAAATTTGCTACATAAATCCCTTTTAAGATATTACATATTTTTCGTAGTAAGTTTTTTTCGGTGATTATGGCGAAATGCTATTTTTGCAAATGGTTGCGATGGATTCCAAGCGTAAACAAAAGCGTATTGTATAGCAAAGAATCCAGAAAGGCATCGTTATCGTTCAGAACGGTGCCAAAGAAAAATCGCCAAATCCAGTTATAGACCAACTCTATAGTTGTACCTTTTAGGTAGATTCCTTATAGGAGATCTGTCTATTGCAATGGTTCTCATGACGCGACTTCTGGAAAATTTCTTCATATCTTCACCGATCATGATGCCTAGAACCCAAAACCACCCTCCGTTCAAAAGTGTGTATATATATATATATATATAATAGATATCGTAATAAAATTTAATCTTAAAATTTAGCAATTAATAGAACTAAAACAATAACAGCACACTAAAATTTAGAACTGAATTTAACATAGAGGAATAACGCTTTTTCCCATGTTAAGTTGTGAACACGATAACTGGAGTAATTTTTATTCAAATTTAAACAGCTCGGGATATGTTGTCAGGACAGTAAAAATCTCGGTCGAGTTCGTAGATGGGGCATCCAGCTCAAAGGGGGTGGAAATGGTGGGGGGTGGAAATTTTCATTTGCCCATAATTTCTTTAATATTGAAAATAGGAAAATACTTCAAATCAGGCGAATTACCGCCTTACCATAAAAAATTTAAATACCCTAATTTTGTATTTAAACTTTTTCGATCACTTGAATTGTTTAAAAGTTACAAGTTAAAAAATGATTTTTCGTCAATTGTGATAAAGCCGACATTTTCTATAGCTTTCACTGCTTAAATTTATAATCTGATGCTTATGTCACGTGGAAACGATAATAAAAAAGATCACTGAAGATATAAAAACCATGGTAAAAGCTTTAATTAATCATTTAAAAATATAAAATTAAAATAATACGGTAGTCTTGGTAAAAATATCATTTGTGGTGAATAATTTAGAACGCCGGTTTACGCAAGAATTTGAAATTTACTATCCGCGATTGTAATGAAATGCTCGCCCTCTGGTGGGCTAAGGTGAAATTATCACACCACTGATAGCTTTCACGCTGAAACATTGATGGAACAACAAGAAAGAACAATATAAATACACGTGGTGGCTATTATATTTACTAACAACTGCAGTTGAGGAAGCGCCATCTATCGGTCATTACAAACGCGGATTGAAATTGCGAGTAATGCGTTACAGCTTCCTTTGATTTTTTATCTTGTGGAAACAAGATATTGGTCTGTGAAGAGATGTGAGGTTTTTGCGTGGGAAGAAAATATAATGGCGTCAACGCTGCCATTTTCCATCGCCAAGCTCGCCAAATTTTGTCATAAAATAACGAATTTCGTCGCCAAGTCAAAAATTTCGTCCTCAACTATCAAATTTTGCCGCCAAATCACAAATTTCATTGCTAAGTCGCAAGTTTTGTCACCAAATTGTACATGTTTATGGCTTCTATTTGTTGAATGATTATGAACCTGGATTTAAAAAAAATTAACCATTTACTGACCAATAAATCCAGCCTAAAATTTTAAGTAGAATGAATAGTAGTAGTTGGTAATTAAATTACTTAAAAACAGAATAGCGACGTAAATAATGCAATGTGTGGGAACAAAGCAACACACACACATTGACTAAGTATGTGTTAATACATATGTAATATTTTTTTTACTTTTGTAACATTAACGTAAAGGAATCTACCTTTGCCTTTAAGCTTGCCGAAAAGGGATTTTTTTTACTTTCTCTTATCTATATATATAGTAGAGAAAATATTGTTACGAATTTGTAAATAATAGTAGTTATTTTTATGTAATTTCATTCAAAGAGATTTATTCAGGCTATAAAATGTTAAATATCTGCATTTATAGCTTGTTTTGGCAGCAAAATAGTGATTTTTTCTTCAAAAACCCGTTAAAATCCTCTCCAGTTTAGCATGTAGAAAACCATTGCATTGATTTTTTTTTTTTTTTTTTTTTTTGAAAAATATTAATTATAACCGGCGAATGCGATAAATTCTTAATAATTATTTACATTAACAAACTTCATTGGTAATTATTAATAATGACCGGTCAGTGTGATAAATTCTCATAAATTAATCAATTTGATCGGCTTTTTTCGTTTATTATTAATAACTAGAAAGCTTTGCCCGCTTCTCTGCGCACCATACTTAAATGAGCTGTCAAAATCCCATATCATTATTAATAACCTATATTAAAATTCCGAATGTATTCGGTAGAGGTTTTTCCGCTCACAACGTGAGGAGTCCGGTTCCACACTGCCTTCGGCAGCAATTTACCCGCTTTTTACTTCCCCTATCCCAAAGGGTGAGTTTCAAGTTTTGCAAAATATCACCAAAGTACATAATGCGTACACCTAATCAACATTCACACGCCAAAATTCGCCATTCTAAGATAATTTAAAGGGAATTTAAACAGAAAAAAAGTGATTTTACACATGTTTATTGCCCCCCCCTTCCCCTCCACCGCTATCGGTGAAGGGGGGGGGGGGGGGAATTCGTAAAATCCCATTACAATAAGTGTCGGATACAGATAAACAATTTACGCATCAAATTTCGTGACCGTTAATCTTATACATTTTCCAAGACAAATTTAGCGCTAAAAGGAGTGGTCTCGAATTTCCTTCTTCGTAATGCTTCCCTTCCACTACCCCTAAAAAAAACCTACCACCTACTAAAAAAAAAAAAAAAAATAAAATAAAATAAAATTAAAATGTTTTTTTTTAAATATCTTAAAGAAGGCACATGACTGTTTCCAATACCTTTGTACCATTTTTAGTAGACCTTTACTGAAAAATCCGGAATTTCTAAAATCCCCCCCCCCCCCAAAAAAAAAGGTTTTTCCCGTCCCTCCTGTAACAATCAAGAATTTCAAAATCGTACATAATATTTTATTTATACACAAATCTAGTCTCCTCATGTGCAATTTCTTCACCGCGAAGTAATTTGGGAGCGAGTTATGCTTACAAACGTTTTTTTTTTCCTTCCTCCCACCCAGGGGGAAAATTTCGATAAATCCCGTTATTTTAGGGGTCGGATACATACAGCACCGAACTCTGTGAGCGCAGCTCTCATGAATTTCATAGGACAAATTTAGCTCTAATAGGGGTGTCTCGAATTTGCCCTTTGTAACACATACCTCTTCCCCCCCTAAAAAAATAGCAGAGCACAAAAAATCAAAAATTTGTTTTGAAAATATCCTAAAGAACACTGGTTGTTTTCAACGTCTTTGTTCCATTTTTTTGTTGAGTTCTCCTGAAAAATCTGGAATTTGCAAAACTTCCAGCCAAAACTGATTTCCCTCCTCCCTCCCCTTAAAAATTGAAATTTCCTGAATGTTTTATTTAAAATCGTGTGTAGTCTCCCAATGTGCAATTTCTTCACTGTAAAAAAATTTGCAGCCGAGTTATGCTTACAAATAGTCTTCTGTCTCCCCCCAAGGGAGGAACGGGGATAATTTCGATAAATCCCGTTACTTTAGGTGTCAGGTACATATAAAAAAATCCAAGCACCGAAATTCGTGATCGCATCTCCTATAGATTTCTCAGAATAAATTTAACGCTAAAAGGGGTGTCTCGATTTTGTCCTTTCGTAACCCCCCCCCCCCCCACTTTCACAAAAAACTAAAATTATGTTGTTTGAAACATCCAAAGGAAGTCACATAGCTTTTTTCAACATCTTTGTTCCATTTTTGGTAGAGTTCTATTAAAAAATTCCTGAATTTGCGAAATTTCTTGCCAAAAATCAAGTTTTTCTCCGCCCTCCCCTTAAAAATCAAAATTCCCTAAATTGCAGGTAATGTTTTATTTTTACTCATGTCTAGTCTCTCCATGTGCAATTTTTTCACTGTGGAGTAATTTAGAGTCGAGTTATGCTTACAAATGTGATTTTCCGCTCCGTCTTCCCCCATGGGGGGAATGAGAGTAATTTTGATAAATCCCGTTACCTTAGGTGTCAGATACATATAAACAATCCAAGCATCGAAATTCGCGACCGCATCTCCCATAGATTTCGCAGGACAAATTTAGCGAGAAAATAGATGTATCGATTTTGCCCCCTCGTAACCCCCCCCCCCCCCCCGACACACACACACACAAAAAAAAATAATAATAATAAATAAATAAAATAAAATAAATAAATCGCAAATCACAAAGAAAAGGCCCTAAGAAAGTCACATAGATTTTTTCAACATCTTTAAAATCTTCAATATCCGCCAAAAATCGATTTTCCCCTTTCCTTCTCTAAAAAAAAAAAATCGAAAATTTTTAAGTCACAAGTAGTGTTATATTTGTACTCCTGTCTAGTCTCCCCATGTACAATTTCTTTATCGTAAAGTAATTTGGAGCCGTGTTATACTTTACAAACGTGTTTTTGACTTTTGCCCCCCCCCCCCACAGGGAGGAACGGCGGGGGAAATTTCGATAAAGTTGATAGACATAATTTTAAGTTCAGTAATGACCTTAATTCTCTTCAAGCACAGTTGAATTCTGTCTAGCTGTTCTCAAGTGATACCCGGACAAAAATAGAGTTACGATTAATAGACACGATGACAAACACACGCATAGAGACAAAATTTTCTGAAGTCACTTTAGGCTTTCATTGTATGTGAAACGTGAAGATATCGCAAAATATTTCGATTCTGACAAATTTGCAGACAAAAGTCTGATTTTATTAATATAGATCGCCGGTTATTATTAACAGTTACTGATTAATCACATTGACCTATATATATATTTAAATTTCTAGCAATAAATGCAATTTTTTACTAGAAATTTTAGGTTTGTGCTTTGATTACACATGTATGTTAAAACTCTTTGGTTTTTTATTCAAATGGCTTTTGTTGCATATTAAAGTTTTATGGAATCTCCATGGTTTCAGTTTGTGAAGCAAAAGGTTTGGCTCGTTTTATTTTTGTTTTTCTCGTTGGTCATCTAAAGCATTCCAAAAGGTTATTATGATCCTATCTATGAAATCAAGTTATATATTCTCTGTTACATTGAATTAAAATGGCGAACTTCAGAAAAGATATTTTTAAAACGTGTAAAGATCTATGGAAAGAATTATTGGCGGAATTTATCGGTACGCTTTTTCTGGTTCTTATAGGATGTGGATCAACAGTAGGGAAGTACAATGAAAGGTTAACACATCTAGAAATTGCTGTTTGCTTTGGCGTAACTGTTGGTGTTATAGCTCACATAATAGGATACATCAGTGGCGGTCACATAAATCCAGCTGTTACTGTTGGTATGGTCGTCGCTCTGAAAATGAATGTTTTAAAAGGCATATTGTTCATTCTTGCTCAAATAGTTGGAGGTATTGCGGGAGCAGCTCTGCTTTTCCTGTCATTGCCAACTGATTTGCGTGAAAGTTTGGGTATCACAAAAGTTAATAAAGATCTAAATTACGGACAAGCTTTTGAAATTGAATTTTTCATCACACTTCTACTGGTGTTTTCTGTTTTCATGGTATTCGATCCTAGGAAGGCCGAAACTAGGAAGGAACCTATGATTGTTGGACTCGTTGTTACTGTTTGCCATATATGGGCGGTAAGTAATCAGTTTTTTACCTTGATAGTTAAGATTAAGGGTTATTTAATGAATAAGGCATGCAGTTGATATCTTTTATTGTTTTTGTCACTAATGTATCTAATTACTATTTTCTTAGGGAAACAAAACAGCGTCCGGCACATCATTTGTATTAGAATCACCTTGGCGAAATTTAACATTTGGCACCGAAGTAACTCGGATGTTCTCTCCAACATCTTTTTTTACACATTTACGATAGCCAGGGTCTCGTCAAGAATAAGCGATGGTCACCAAATGGGCGATAATGGTAATGGGGGATTCTCACCAAATTGTATACGAGGAAAAAAATGCGACCTTCAAATGACATTGTACAAAATTGAAATTGAGCCAAAGCCGTCGCTTATTCTCGACTAGAGACTCCGATAGACATTTCAATTCCTCGCCAAAATTTCAAAAAATATTTAAGGTTTCCAAGGGGTCCTATACAAAAGCTGTGCCCAGTATTCAATATAGCGGCATATAATAAAAAGAAAGTTAAAATATAAAAGTAAAACACACACATAAAAACAATACTCCCACATGCAGCAAAAATTTTAAAAACTGTCCCGTCAAAATAAATTATTTTGGCGGGATATTTTTAATATAGCAATTTTAATATAGAAAGACTGAAGAGTGTTAAACTAATACAAGAATAAGCAACAAGTAGCCTACGTGGTACTTACGTATTATCGCAACCAGGTTGGCGCGATTTGTAAGTTTGAGTAAGAAAGTTAAGTTATTAGTATTAATTAAGTTATTATTATTATTAGTTATTATTATTATTATTATTATTATTATTATTATTAAGTTATTATTATTATTAGTTAAGTTATTAGTATTAGTTAAAGTATTTCACGGCATTCAATCTAACCAGTAAGCAAAATAATTTCTTTACGAAAACCCACGTACAACACTTAGGGTTGCCGTAAGTAGGGTCACCAAATTTGGCGATTTATGTAATAATAATACGTAATACGTATTGCGATAATACGTAAGTACCGCGTACGTATACGACATGATTTAAAGAAATGGAGTTGTTATAAAATAAAAATTATCATTACTACTAGGTGGTCCGAAAAACATGATAGAAAGTAAGCAATCGTTGTGGAAAACAGACAACATGCAAGAACATGAAACCTATTTTACTGAATAAAGACATGAATGACATTTAATAAACAAGATATCGTCCCCGACTATAGTATTACAAAACTTGTTCCGAAACTCTGTCATAACGCGCTGGAGTGTGACGATCAAGTGCATCAATCTCATTTCTGATAGCCGATTTCAGGTCCTCCGGTGAATCAGGGGGATTCCTATGGATTCTGTCCTTGATGTACAGTCGATAACAAAAGTGTCTGAACACTAGCAAAAATTCCTATGTAAAAAAAGTACACTTCATACGGTTTTGTTATATAAATCCTTATCGAATCATGTTCTTACACTGACTAAGAACAGGATTCAACAAGGATTTATTTAACAAAACCGTATGAAGTGCACTTTTTTCACATAGGAAGTTTTGCTAGTATTCGGACACTTTTGTTACCGACTGTAACCCCATAAGAAGTCGCAGAGATTTAGGTCCGGACTGTATGGGGGCCACTCTATCCCGTGACCCTTGAATTTCTGTGCATCGAATGAAATCAAACGCTCACTCAACGTCATTTCAAGCCACGCGAAGACGTCAGCAGTTCTATGGGGATGAGCTCCACCCTGATTGAACCAGTACCGGAGTGTCATGTTGAGACGACCCACTTCAGGGTCAAAGTGACACTCCAGCAACTCTCGATACTTCACTTCTGTGACTATACACTGTAAAAAAATAACTATTACCAGCTGCAAGAAACTCTCTGTGATTGGAGAAAATAATTATTTTCTCCAATCACAGAGAGTTTCTTGCAGCTGGTAATAGTTATTTTTTTACAGTGTACCGTCAATGAATATCGGACCAATTAACCGCTTCGACAATATGACACACCACAATGTGACCCTTTGTGGATGCATGTAAAGATGTTTGTAATGATGTTTTGGTTATGCTTAATTGTTGGGCCGCTTGTCGAGTGGAAGTGGTTGGCTGATCCTCAAAGAATGCGCGTACACGCTCCCAGTTGTCATCAATAACAAGTGTAGATTTTCGTCCCGACGCCTTGCTGCTGGCATCCCAAACACTCCCGGTAGATTCAAATGGGCGACTACCAGCTGCACTCGCCTGTTTTTTCCCTACTTTAAAAAACTACCAACTGCACTCGGACATGCAAACGCCGCCTGCTACCTGAAACCCTGTTATGAATTTAGATTCTTCCACTGAAAGAAATGAAATAGAAAATGAAAGATGCAATGGGAAACCAAAAAAAATATAAATAAATAAATAAAATAAAATAAATAAATAAATAAAATCACTGGACGTCCCTACTTCGCTGTGCATGAATCTGAGAACGTCTGTAACTCGGCAATCACTACCACGCACGTAAAAAGAAAAAAAAAATCACTGGACACCCCTACCTCGCTGTGCATGATTCTAAAAATACACGTAACTCGGTTCCGCGGCAATCACTATCATGCACATTAAGAAAAAAAAAAAAAAAACATCACTGGACACCCCTACCTCGCTGTGCAGGAATCTGAAAACGCGCATAACTCTGTTCCGCGGCAATCACTATCACGCACGTTAAAACCAAAAAAACATCACTGGGCACCCTTATCTTGTTGTGCATGAACCTTAAAACGCACGTAACTCGCTCTCGTGGCAATCACTATCACGCACGTTAAAAAAAAAAAAAAAAACATCACTGGACACCCTTACCTCGCTGTGTATGAATCTGAGAACGGCCTCAACTCGGTTCCGTAGTAATCACTATCAGACACGTAAAAAACAAAAACAAAAAAACTTCACTGGACTCCCTCACCTCGCTGTGCATGAATCTGAAAACGCAGGTAACCCGGTTAAATTACAAATAAAATTGTGAACTTCCAGCTAGGGCAGTTAGTATAATTCCACCAACAAACTTTTGGGTTCTTCCTATTCAGTATTCAGAGCGAAATGGTGGTAAGATAGAAACTTGCAAGAGAGTATGTGAAAAGGGGGTTAAAACTAGCGAGTGCAGTTGGATAACACCGATTCAAATCTATACATCAACCTGTAAACAATGAAAATCAGTGTGAGATTAAGGCCAGATCATCAGCCATCTTTTGTCTGCAAAATCACTGAGACTTTCGAGGGCTATAACTTACCATGCGATTACCACTTCACTAGGTGCCCTTTTCTTTCCGAATTCTGAACGACATGATCGTCGAACGATAACATTACTTCGCTTATTCTCATAAAATTTTCTTACGAAAAATAATCGTTCTTCCAAAGTCAGTGATTCCATATTGCTTATTGTTTATTTCCGGTAATCAAGCATTCACCTGAAATGTCAATATATGTGCTATTACAATATTGAAGAATTATATTTATATAAATGCTTTTGAAAACAGGAACTTAAAATACCTTCTGTCATGTTTTTTGGAACATCCTGTATATGAGCTTGGCGGCGAGAAAAGATCTGGCATATTGATTTACTTTTCACCTTTCTTAACACAGAAGGAGTTACACAGTTCTCTATTTCACTGCAGTTCAAAACTAAATTTAAGCTTAACTTTTCATTAGACACAAAATATTTGTGAATTTTTACATTACTAAACATTCCTCATCATTGAGCATCGCTGTTGAGTTGCCATAAAAATGTAATTTATCATAAAAATTTAGGAGGTTTTACCTATTTTAGTCAATTAACAACATCTTTAATATAGGACGACTTTGGCGACTTTTTTAATTTGGGGTCGAAGTTTTTCAGTGTTTTCACCCGGAATTTTACTTTCGCAATAATCCTTTTAACTCTAGCTAATCTATCTCTAGGTAATCTTAAAATCTATACATATAATAAAATAACATGTTTGTGTGTGTGTGTGTCATTGTGTATGTATGTCCAAAGCTTTTTAGGAAAACGGCTGATCGCAGAGCTACACAAATTTGCATGGAGGTTCGTAATGATATCTCCTGATGCACCTCGAAGCCCGATTTTCGAATTTTCGATTATTTTTCATTTAATTAATTAAAATGTGAAATTAATAACTGCTTAATTTCTGATAATTTGGCCATTTAAATTTTATCCATAATTTAATTGTTGCCAAAAAAAATTACGAGTTCATTATTTTTGACCGGAAAAAAAAAAGTACATTTACTTAAACGGGAACAATAAAAAATTATAAAAAAAATATATTATACATCTCACAAAAATTGACGTCATTATCACTTTAAAAATTTTACACACATTCATAAAGTGCAAATATATTACTTTCTTCTATATGTAATACAGAGAAGGATTCGTGAAAATTTTCGACCTCCGTTTTTTGATGGATTTACACGTTTTAGGATGTCCAGAACACGAATTAATAGTTTTTAGAAAATGTCTGTCTGTCTGTATCACTTTTTTGTGGACGCTGTATCTCACGAACCAATGAATGAAATTTAACCAAACTTGGTATTTAGTTGCACCCTGACATAAACTGGTGCTGATTAGATTTGCGGATCAATTGCTCAACAGGTGGCGCTGTGATCGCATTTTATGCAAACTTTTAACATGGCAGTATAGGACAAAATTTCGTATAAATGTGCATAATGAGAGTTATTTTAAACTTGCGACTGTAAAATTAATACGAATTATTGATAATAGTAGTAGTTAACTAGAAAAAAAAATTGTGCATGTGGGAGCATCGGTTCCCCCCCTGGGGGGGAAGTATCCCCCCCTCCCCCCGGAGGAGCAAATTTTCAAGATGGGTATCTTTCGAAAGGTCTCGTTGATAATAGTAATAGTTAACTAGGGAAAAAAATTGTGCATGTGGGGGCATCGGATCACCCCCCCCCCCTTGGGTGTAATGTTTCAAGTTGGGTATCTTTCGAAAGGTCTCGTCAATTCCTTTAAAACGAATGGTTGATAATCTGTGATAATTTAAAACAAAGTTATCGATTTTTTTTTACTTTTAACGAAAAAAAAAACTTAGAAAAAATTTCTTTTTTTTTTTTTTTTTTTTTTTTTTTTAACGAAATTTGGTATTTAGTTGGTCCCCAACGTAAACTGGTGCTGATTACATTTGGGGCTCAACATTACATAGCTCAACAGGTGGCGCTGTGATCGCATTTTTTCTAAATTTCTAACATGGCAGTATAGGACAAAATTTAGTATAAATGTGCAAAATGAGAGTTATTTTAAACTTGTGATTGTAAAATTAATATGAATTATTGATAATAGTAGTAGTTAACTAGGAAAAAAATTTTGTGCATGTGGGGGCATCGGTCCCCCCCCCCTACCCCGGGGGAGTAAATTTTCACGATGGGTATCTTTCGAAAGACCTCGTTGAAAATAGTAGTAGTTAACTAGGGAAAAAAAATTGTGCATGTGGAAGCATCGGTTTCCCCTCCAATGTGTGTGTGTGGGGGGAAGTACCCCTCTGGGGTGTAAAGTTTCAAGATAGGTATCTTTCGAAAGGTCTCGTCAATACCTTTAAAACGAATGGTTGAACTATAAATCTGTGATAATTTAAAACAAAGTTATCGATTTTTTTTTTACTTTTAACAAAAAAAAAAAAAAAAAAAAAAAAAAAAAAACTTAAAAAAAAAAAAATCGTTTTTTTTTTTTTTTTTTTTTTTTTTTCTGTAATATTGTTACTGATTGAATATGTATAGTCGAAATTGAATATGTATTTTGACGAAACGATACGATAGTGACAATAAAATACGCGAAAAAAAAAAAAAAACATTTGCACTCCGGGAGTGCCAACAGAAGTGAAAACGTGAACAATTACGTGTGTATTTCTTGAATCGTCAGGAAATATTTTTATTGTGCAGGAAATACTTTTAAATAAAGTGTTTTTCATTAATATAAACTACTACTGCAAAAATTACATTGCAATTTTATTTAATGCGCTAACGGCAATAGAGACAGTGTCCGGAGATGAGAGAAGTCGTGTAGAGCCGCACCAGATTGTAAAAACGCGAGAAAAATCGCGGCTTTGGCCTTTCTCACTTTTTTGTGAGGTCTAACTGCAACGTTTCCGGCTGCAATCTTTAAGAAACAGTGTCCGGAGCTGAGAGAAGTCGTGTAGAGCCGCACCAGATTGTAAAAACGTGAGAAAAATGGCGGCTTTGACCTCTCTCACGGTTTTGTGAGGTCTAACTGCAACGCTTCCGGTTGCAATCTTTAAGAAACAGTGTTCGGAGATGAGAGAAGTCGTGTAGAGCCGCACCAGATTGTAAAAATGTGAAAAAAATTGCGGCTTTGGCCTTTCTCACGGTTTTGTGAGGTCTAACTGCAACGTTTCCGGTTGCAATCTTTAAAAAACAGTGTCCGGAGATGAGAGAAGTCGTGCAGAGCCGCACCAGATTGTAAAAATATGAGAAAAATTGCGGCTTTGGCCTTTCTCACGGTTTTGTGAGATCTAACTGCAATAGAGACAGTGTCCGAAGATGAGAGAAGTCGTATAGAGCCGCACCAGATTGTAAAAACGTGAGAAAAATGGCAGCTTTGGGCTTTCTCACGGTTTTGTGAGGTCTAACTGCAATAAAGACAGTGCCCCGAGATGAGAGAAGTTGTGTAGAGCCGCACCAGATTTTATAACAATATACAGTATATAATTATTAACACTTCACATGAGCAAGTAAATTGTATGATACATTATTTGTATCATACAAGGATGGAAAGCGTTTGCTGATGATGACGTGAATTCAATGATTTTTGTTCACCCAAAACTTTTCACTTCAAATGGAAAGCGTCAGCTGACGATGACGGGAATTCAAAGATTTTTGTTCACCCAAAAGTGCTCAACGCGCCTAAAGAAGTTTTTACTTCAAAAAAAAAAAAAAAAAAAAAAAGAAAAGAAAAGAAAAGAAGAAAAGCAATATTTAAGCACACGGGCTTAGTTCAGTGATCTAATAAAAAATTAAAAGAAAAAAAAAACATTTATCTGATGAGAAAATTTTATAGAAAATTTATTTTTAAAATTTGCATCTTTGCAATCTGCAAGCGTCGTTTTAAACTTAGCAATACTTTAAATATATAAACACTAGGGGGCTCTGCTCCCTGCTCGCTCCGCTCGCCAACCCCCGAGGAAGGCTTTCCCTCACCCCGACTTGCTTCGCTCATTAACCCCTGCTGGATTTTGCCCGACTATTCGCAACTTTGCCTTTCATTGAATTGGAATATTAATAATACATAACACAAGAGAAAAGTTTAACAATATTTTAGAAATCCACCATATATGGTATCACATTGAAATACACAATATTTAATATTATATCGTTTAAAATATGTGAAAAATCTGCCTTAACGTTTGACAGTTTAATAACAATTTGCCATTATTTTGAGAGAAAACATATGTTAAACAGCTAGACACACAAAATAAACAACGATAACACTAACTGTTTAGAACAGAGAGAAATTCTTATCTAAACGATTTAGCGCTACAGCTTTGGTATACGATCCACTTGTTAAATTTTTGTCACTGTTGGACGATGGATTTTTCGGGTATTATTGCTTGATTAAAGAAATTATGAACTTATTTTTTCTAATGCCTATATTTTTTACTACTGAATTTTTTTTTTAGTTAATTTAGGGCACTATGTAACACTCTACATTTATTTCTAATGTACAACAAGGTTTAAAATGGTGCTTATAACAGTAAACATGCAACTTTTTAAAGTGCATTTTTCCTAGAATATGATTTAGTCAGATCTATTGAAATTAAATATCTTATGTGATTATTGCAATTATTTTAAACATTTCATTAGTAGTAGTACGACAGGACAATTTCTTTCAGATAGCGATTTTGCATTGTCGCCATGAATGTGCCAAGATGCCCGTCAATATCTGATTTTACCATTTCTTAAACTATGTTAAATACTAAGTTAAATCGGGGGGGGGGGGGGAATCACACTTTTCGAAACCTACTGATTAGCGAAAAATTCATCCTTGATTATATTGTGAAAACGAATTGCCGATTTGGAGTATTCAACATAGACCATCACCATTCATAAATTGGATGGCTTTTGAATGTTTGTTGACAATATTTTCTGAATAAATATTCATGATGGCTCCTGAATACTTGTTGGCGATATATTCTGAATAATTATTATCGTTGTCGATATCTACTGGTATATATTGAACATGGCATCTTAATAGTTGTTGGCGATATCTCCTGAACTTGTGTTAATGATTGGCTTCTAAATATTTGTTGACTACAACTTCTGGATGTGTACTGGTTACACCTTGATTTTTTTACATATATATTATATAATATTGAATTTAGAAAGTAAAAAATGCGTGTGGAGAATGAAATATAATGATATTGGATAATATAATATAATTTAATTTATAGAGACATCAAAGTTACAGGAAAAACTACTTTAACCATTTTCTTTCTAATAATACGGATAATATTTTACCTGGAGATATTTTGTATATTTAGCTCAAATATAAAATGTTCTTCTTTTTTTCTCTCTTGAATTAAGTTAAAAAATATTTAAAATAAAATTGGAAAAAAAAAAAAAAAAAAAAAATGTGCTAAAGCAATGGAACAGTTTAACCTCTTGGCGAAATTTTAAATTTGGCACCGAAGTAGCTTAGACTTTTCTCGCAAAAATCTTGACATGCATAACTGAGATAGATAATTTAAGTCATCGTCAAAATAAATGAAAAATTTAAAATCTGGAAGTGAGGTCCTGTATTAGGCGTAACTAAAATATTTTAGCAATGCAGTTACTTCTTTCCATTACATGGGAAAATAGACCAAAAAAAAAAAAAAAGTCCTGTTGTGTTAAATTAAATTCTGTTTTCTGCAAAGTTTTACATCAATGCTTAAAACACAAAACGCCACCGCAGCAGAAGTTGCGCTAATGCGCCAATAAAGAGTAATCTTGTTGTTCGCACACAAGAGACATAGGGAGACAGCGAGACATCTTTTGGAATCTTATTTATCAGAGTGAACATCTATAGTATCTCACACAACTGAATTTGGCGATTTATATTTGACGATTATGACTAAATCATAAATCTAAAAATCATAAGCTAAATCGTAAATCATAAGCTAAATCATATAATCATAAATCCAAAATAAGCAGCATGCAGGCTGCCATATTATATCTCAAAGAGTCCAGAACGACGTCGTTATCGTTCAAAACGGCGCCAAAGAAAAATCGCCAAATTCAGTTGTGGGGAGATATTATAGTTGTACCTAGCTGCGGTGGCGTTAATACGTAAGTACCTTTTTCTCAGTATTTAAGGCATGGCTAGAGTTAAAATGGCTATTGTGGTTGCGTAAATGAATTCCTTGGCGAAAAACGTACGAGTTTCTTCATTTCTAAATTTTAAAAATAGCTAAATTGGTCATAGTAAAGATCCATCATTTTAGATATATTTTGAGTGAAAAAACTAAATCTTAATATAAAGTAATCTATGTTGTTGTCTCGTAAATTTCATTTTAAAAAATTCTGGGCTTAACTTCTAAATTTATACCTATCGTTGTTTAACATAATTATTATATTCATTACTAAATCTTTTTCGCCTAACGTTAAAATAAAAACTAATAATATAAACTAAACTAATAGTATAAACTTAACTAATAATATAAAATAAAATAAAAATATAAACCAATTTTCATTTCATTTTTATTAAATTTTTACTTAATGTTTTTAAAATATCGGTTATTTTCATGTTTTGCTATTCTAAATATTTTTTTTCTTCTCTCGAGCATCTCAAAGATTCTAATATTTCAATTTTCTTATTTACACCATTGATCACATTTTAATTTTCCTGAGGAAAGTGACGTCAGAGACACAGAAAAAAACGTCATAAGAGAAACTTTTCCCTCCGGTGGCAAATAGAGTACCTTCATAAACCCGACGTTTTTCTTAATAACTTCGTTAATTAAAATGATAGAAATTTCTAAGCAGCTGAAATGCCTTCCTTGAAGCAATCGGAATACACTGATACCTCTCATGATGCAGAGCACTTTGCCCTCCGCGAGAAGATGCTGTCGCAGACAAAAAAAATTGACGCCCGGGACAGTTACTTTTTTTTAATATATAGAGAAAACATGTACTTTTGTGTCATAAATTGACTAAAAAATGCAATAATCTATATAATATTTCTCTAACGTGAACCAGTTTCAACTATTTTTTGTCAAAACGATACGATACGCGAGGATAAAAAAAAATCTTTGTACATGGACTTTGCACGCGGACTTAACTCAATGAACTACTAAGAAAAAATGACGACATTTGTCTGATGAGACTATTTTACGAAGAAATTTAATTTTTACAGTTGTTTCTTCAGAATCTTTGCAAGCGTAATTTTAAACCTAGCAATATTTTAAAGATATATACCGAATATGAACTTTTGTGTCATAAATTGACTAAAAAACACAATCATAAAATATATAATCAAAATAGGAATTATTTTATTTTATTTTATTTATTTATTATATATATATATATATATATATATATATATATATATTTATTTTAATACAAAGAATACACCAAAATTGATAAAAAGTCATCGCCAACATGGCGACAAAAATTTCAAAGGTGTCGGGGGAGTCCTATATTAAAACTGTACTGCCTGTGGAAGTATGAAAATTGGGTCATGAACCATGAATTTTATTTGAAAACGGCTCTTTGAATGATTTTGCTTTCACTATTGTACAATATTAATTTGGTTTTAATAATAATTTTGGCTTCTGGTAAATTAAATTTTTAATTAGGTGGTGAAATTGGTGTAACATTTATAAGTTTCAAATTTTAAAGGTAAATAAGAAAAGAAATAAAGGGCGAATATTTCGCACGGGTTTGCTAGTAAGAAGTATAATCAAAATAGATGCTAAGTTTTTTTTTTTTTTTTTATTATGCCAAAATGAATAAATTAAAACGCATCGCCAACATGGCGGCAAAAATTTAAAAGTCGCCTAACGGGTCCTATACTAAAGCTCTCTTGCCTGGGGAAGTATGAAAACTAGATCATCAAATATTAATTTTATTTCAAAATTTTTCTTTAATTGATTCTGGGGAACTATGATTAGTGCTTGATCCCCCCCGCCCCCCCCCCCCCCAAAAAAAAAAAAAAAAAGCATTTGCACTCCTGGAGTGCAGGCAGAAGTGAAAACGTGAACAATTACGCGTGTATTTCTTGAATCGTCAGGAAATATTTTTTTATGCAGGAAATACTTTTAAATGAAGTGTTTCATTATACATTAATATAAACTACTACTACAAAAATTATATTACAATTTCATTTAATGCGCTAACGGCGATAGAGAGACAGTGTCCGGAGATGAGAGAAGTCGTGTACAGCCGCACCAAATTGTAAAAACGTGCGAAAAATGGCGGCTTTGGCCATTCTCAGTGTTTTGTGAGGTCTAACTGCAACGTTGCCGGCTGCAGTCTTTAAGAGACAGTGTCCGGAGATGAGAGAAGTCGTGTAGAGCCGCACCAGATTGTAAAAACGTGAGAAAAATGACGGCTTTGGCCTTTCTCACGGTTTTGTGAGGTCTAACTGGAATAGAGACAGTGTCCAGAGATGAGAGAAGTCGTGTAGAGCCGCACCAGATTGTAAAAACGGGAGAAAAAGGACGGCTTTGGCCTTTCTCACGGTTTTGTGAGGTCTAACTGGAACTATTCCGGTTGCAATCTTTAAGAGACAGTGTCCGGAGATGAGAGAAGTCGTGTAGAGCCGCACCAGATTGTAAAAACGTGAGAAAAATGGCGACTTTGGCCTTTCTCACGGTTTTGTGAGGTCTAACTGGAATAGAGACAGTGTCCGGAGATGAGAGAAGTCGTGTAGAGCCGCACCAGATTGTAAAAACGTGAGAAGGATGGCGGCTTTGGCCTTTCTCACTGTTTTGTGAGGTCTAACTGCAACGTTTCCGGCTGCAATCTTTAAGAGACAGTGTCCGGAGATGAGATAAGTCGTGTAGAGCCGCACCAGATTGTAAAAATGTAAGAAAAATGGCGGCTTTGGCCTTTCTCTTGGTTTTGTGAGGTCTAACTGCAATAGAGACAGTGCCCGGAGATGAGAGAAGTCGTGTAGCGCCGCACCAGATTTTAAAACAATATACAGTATATAATTGTTAACATTTCACATTAGCAAGTTAACTGTATGATACACTATTTTGTATCATACAAGGATGGAAAGCGTCAGCTGACGATGACGTGAGTTCAATGATTTTTGTTTACCATAAAATTTTCACTTCAAATGGAAAGCGCCAGCTGACGATGACGCGAGTTCAAAGATTTTTGTTCACCCAAAAATGCTCAACGCGCCTAAAGAAGTTTTCACTTCAAAAAAAAAAAAAAAAAAAAAAAAAAAAAAACTAGTAATAATTTGATTTCTGAGAATTAAAATTTATATTGGGTGGTGAAATTGGTATAAGACTTATAAGTTTCAAATTTTAAAGGGAAATAATAATAATAATAATAATTAATATATATAATGACCCTCATCCTCATCTGTCATTCACGATTCCGGTTTGCACCGCTTCAAAACAGAGACTTTTGGCAGCCATTTTTTTTTTTTTTTCCCATTTGTTCAATTCAACTTACGA
Source organism: Salticus scenicus (assembly GCA_963930645.1). Classification (NCBI taxonomy): domain Eukaryota; kingdom Metazoa; phylum Arthropoda; class Arachnida; order Araneae; family Salticidae; genus Salticus; species Salticus scenicus. The sequence goes on from OZ005648.1 coordinate 298,166,562, forward strand.
AAACATACATATCATTTTCATACATGTTTTATATCGCACATATTGTTATTTATTCCGTCTAAAACCTTGAAAAACTATTCAATTGTAATGTTTAAATGTTTCATTAACTATAACGGATCACTGGCTATTATAAACATGAACCTATAAATAGAATTATGTAACTTCATGATTATAAACAACGCAATGCCAAATAAAAACAAACATAATTTGTTGCCATTCAGAAAATACAAATTCCAAATGGACAACTCTTTAATTGCAAATGAACGACTCTTTGACTGTTTCATTAAAAAAAAAAAAAAAACGCTTAAAATATTTCTAAAACATATTAAAGCCTTAAAAATCTTAAAATATATTTGTAAAAACATATTAAAGTCTTTAAATATTTTTATCAAGCTTCATTATTTGTTTACATTGTATGGTATGATTGGCGCCAGTTGATTTTAGTTTTGAAATTAATGTAAAGTTATAGTTGGGATAGAATGTTTGGTTGGGCAAGTAAAGGTCACCAGTTGAAATGAGTATTGAAAGTAGGGTAGTCTAAGGTGATAATGTCGAGTCAAGATAAAATGTTCGGTTGAGAATGAGAAAGTCCCTAGCTGGATCCTGGATATTTTGGCGATGTTGTGGGTGAGATAGCTGGTTGGGAGTATAGAGTAGAGGTGAATTTGGGTTAGCATGGAGTGTCTGTAATTATTAGATAGTTAGTTAGAAAATACGCAAGCAAAGTGATGACGTCACTGGGCGTCAGTGGATGCAAGAAAAAGATTTCCTATGTTAATCACCCATTGGATTTTTTGTAAAAAATTATTAAAAATTGAGGAAAATTATTTCCCGATTTTAATTCCCATATTTCGGTATAGATATGTATTAGTTATCGTGTGCATGCGTTAGATTAAGTTGTTTTTGCTGTAAAATTGATAAAATTTAAATTTTAAATTTCAAAACTTTAGAAAAATAAAATAGCAAATTTCCATATTTGATTGAAAACATAAACATTTCATTTCAAAGGATGATATTTACACAATAAATATCCAACTAATATACTAATTAAAAGGAAAATGATAAATATTCTATCATAATTTGAAGTCAAATTTCTTTTCAAATGTTTAAATAAAGTGTCTGATATAAGATACTCATATGTTGCAGCGGAATAGATTTAATATATCTGTCATCCTTGGCGGAAAAAATATATCGCCAAATTATTTGGCGAACATATTTCATTCCTTTCAAAAATCATGGTTATTTTAACTGAATTATATGAAACAATATATCGTACAATACGTATTACGAAAATAAACATCTGGCATGTATATTTTCGTAGTATGTTTTTAATCGCCAAATACAAAAAACGCCAAAGATGACACAGTTTTGAAATTTAAAATTTTGTCAATTTGACAGCAAAATAACTCAGTCTAACACATGGATACGATATCATACCTATACCCAAATACGGGTATTAAAATCGGAAAATAATTTTCTTCGATTTTTAATAATTTTTTACAAAATATACAATGGACGATTAAAATAGGGAATCATTTCTTGCATCCACGGACGGTCAGTGACGTCACATTTCGCTTACGTATTTGGAAACAGGATCTTCGATAGTCTTAAAAAAAGTATTTTGGTAAAATGAAGTGAATCGTTATTTACTTCCTCTTACCCATAGGGTCGAGAAAGTATTGTTTTAGGGTCAAATTTTCGAACGTGAGTTTTTGTTATACTTACATGTTCTGAGGTCCCCTGAATACGAAAATCACGTTTTTAGCGAATGGTCTTTGTGTCTATCTGTGTGTCTGTGTGTCTGTTATCAGCATATCTCAAGAACAAATAGTAGCAGAAATTCCAAACTCAGTATTTTAAATGTGTATCATATAGGGATGCTACAGTAAGCTTTTCGTTAAGATGAAGCAAATGGTTCGTGTACAGGGACATTCAAAAGTATTCAAATACATTACGGCGATCTATGGGGGAAATTGCAGGTAAGTAGAATTTAACATCTATAGACTGCACTAAACCAAATGAAACGAATACATATTTTTTGTAATAGAGATAGTCAACTGGGAAAATTTTTTTTGTGTATGTAGGAGCCTCCCCCCCCCCCCCTGGGGTAGATGTCCTCCCTCGAGTGGAGTAAATTTTCATGATGGGTATCTTTTAAAAGATCTCGCCAATACCTTTAAAACGAATGGTTGAACCATCGATCTACGATAATTTAAAATAAAGTTATTGATTTCTTTCATTTTTAAATTTTTTTTTTTTTTTTTTTACTTTAATATTGAGAATAAATTCAACTTTTTTTTAGATATTTAGTGTTATACTATTTCTCTAATATGGAAATCGTATGTATTATCATACAAGATAACTTTTTAAAATAATAATTTTAACAAATTATTTTTTTTAAACTGAATTATTTTTTAATAACCGAATTAAGTTCTATATAAATGTAGGTGCATTAATGAAACGGAGGGTTGAGGGGGGCCAGAACTAATTATCATATAAAACTCTTCCGAACCCTAATTTGAATTGTTTAACATAGGTTTACATAACAGTACACGTTATCTTACCTCTTAATCTCCAACCTGTACTTATAGCATTAAATTTCAGGGTAAGAGAAAGTCGTGTGAGTGACACACTAGATTATTCTTATTATGAGGACTTTAAATAGAGCACTTAACGGAACACTGGGATGTGTTATTGCTGTTGTGTTTTCGGGCCTATATTTTTTGTCAACCAGCAGTTTTTTTATTGTCATTCATATTTATTGATCGGGTAGAATTTTTTTAATTTCAGAACGAAAATTAGAAAATATCGAAACACATTTGATTTATAAACAAAAGCTGAAAATACATTTGAATGATCACGTGGTAATCTTCATGATCTAAACATTGTTTTCAAGATTTATCGTTCACATTCCGTCATTTTTGACGGGGCTATATACTAGTAATAATAATAATAAAGAAAGAAACTGCGAAAGTTTCGCAAGGATTTGCTAGTTAAAAATAAAAATAAAAATTTTACAGATTGAAAATTCTGTCTTTGGCAAAAAAAATTTTTTTATTTTTTTTTATTTTTAAACAAGGAATTATACCAAAATGATTCAACGACAAAATGGCCATAAAAATTTAAAAGTCGCCAAGGAGGTCTACTTATGCTGTACCCCAAATTTCGTTCCTTGATTTCAATAACAAATTTGAGCAAAAAAACGTACCTAACTATTATGGTGACCAAATTTAATTACATTGTTCGAATCTAATTACAGTGACAACTAATATACTGTGTACATTTAAAAAATCAGTTTTTTTCTTAGACAAAAGATATGTATTACTAGAATTACCAAGTACACATTAATGAGCTTTTTGAAACAAATTCGATTATTCATAAAAATTCTCAAATATGACTCTCTATTCTGCAAATGCAACGCCAAACGATGACCCTGTAGCTTTCCCTGCCTTAAAGAAGAAAAAAGCTTTACATCACAATATTGGTCAGAAAGTACGTTAATTTACTATAATTATTTTAACTATTTATTTTCTTAAATACAAATAATTACAAGATAAAAAGAACTTTTTATATACCATGTTTTTAAATTTTCTGTTGAATCATATAAACGCTTCCGAAGACAGTGGGAACCTGGAACAATTGGCTAAAAGTATTAAAAAAATTCATTGTTATCGTGTTTTGAGCTATTACAAAAGTTTCAAATGGCCGGGAAGTTAGTTAAAAATCGATTGCAAGCTTTGTACTGGTAACGCTGCCGAAAGCAGCAGGGTCTTTAAGCAGTTGGGTAAAAGTATTTAAAAAATGCATTTTCACCGTGTTCTGGACTATTCTGAAAGTTTCAAATGTCTAGCTAGTCGGGAAGTTAGCTAAATAAATTGTCTGTTGAATAATATAAACGCTGGCGAAGGCAGTAGGAACCTGAAAGAGTTGACTAACAGTATTTAAAAAATGTATTGTCACCGTGTTCTGAGCTATCCTGAAAGTTTCAAATGTCTAGCTAGTCGGGAAGTTAGTGAAAAATCGATTGCAAGCTTTGTATTGGTAACGCTACCCCAAACGGTTAAAAATATTTTAAAAATGCATTTTCACCATATTCTGAACTATTCTGAAAGTTTCAAATGTCTAGCTACTGGGGAAGTTAGTGAAATAAATTTTCTTTTGAATCATATAAACGCTGACGAAGGCAGTAGGGACCTGAAACAGTTGCCTAAAAGTGTTTAAAAAATGTATTGTCACCGTGTTCTGAGCTATCCTGAAAGTTTCAAATGTCTAGCTAGTCGGGAAGTTAGTGAAAAATCGATTGCAAGCTTTGTATTGGTAACGCTACCCCAAACGGTTAAAAATATTTTAAAAATGCATTTTCACCATATTCTGAACTATTCTGAAAGTTTCAAATGTCTAGCTACTGGGGAAGTTAGTGAAATAAATTTTCTTTTGAATCATATAAACGCTGACGAAGGCAGTAGGGACCTGAAACAGTTGCCTAAAAGTGTTTAAAAAATGTATTGTCACCGTGTTCTGAGCTCTCCTGAATGTTTCAAGCGCCTTGCTAGTCGAGAAGTTAGTTAAAAATCGATTGCAAGATTTGTTCTGGACAAACAAACAAGAATCGAAGTTAATAAAAACATGGTAAAATTACTATTGTTAATAATTTCAATCTATTTAAATAATTTGTTAATTTAATTTATTTGAATTGTTTAAATTATCTTGCCACCCGGACATCTGGAAAGGGGTTTATGAAGCAAATTTGAAAGTAATCGTTAGAGCCATTTTTTTTATATCGTCTTTCGATCCCACTGCCGACTTTCACCAAAACTTTGCAAACTCATATGCTCACCGGAAACTAACAGTTGAATACGGAAAGACTAAGAAAATAAAAAATGAGTTAATAGAGCAAGTTTGGAGAAAATCCGTAGAGTCGTTTTTAAAGGCACGTACTTGCGAGACCTAAAATTGACCTATTTATGCAGGATATCTATCAATTTTTCGCAACTAACCAACTATTACATACGAAAGGTTATCTAAAACCATTTTCATATAGCAACTTCGAAGAAAATCGTTTGAGCCATTTTTGAGATACGGACTTACAGTCACACTTACAAATTTCCAATTTCCCCATAACTTGGCAAAATATTCAGTATATTATACTCGTCTTAATTTTGAAGTTTTCTCGTTCTATCTTTATTTGTTTAGTAACTATGAGAGACAGAATATTTCCACGCACATACTACATACATACGCACATATACACTTACTGACCAATTGCTTAAAACCACTTTTTGGGGGATCAAGATACCTTAAAACATGTAAATCAGGTTAAAACTCGATATCAAATTTTTTGAGCGAATACAATACTCCCATTATTTACGGTAGTCAGGTAGGGGAAGTAAAATACGAAGTGCACAACTGAATGGTGTACAATAAGGGACAAAAAAAGCCACACTTTCATATATTCCTTTTCTCTTTCTGCAACCGCCAATTTTAACGTTTAAAAAAGAAATTTTTGAACAGATTTTCATTATGTCGTCCTTCATGTACACTTTACGATAGAGTCCAGTGTTAAAAACTTAATGCAATTGTCAGAAAAAATGTAATTTTAGAAAGTAATTCAATAATGCTTAAAGATAAGACAGTTAACGATGCCACAATAAGTATTAATTTTAAAATTAAAATATATTTTATTACGTGAGATGCAAAATAATTAAACATTAACGAAATATTAATGAGATGGTTTTCAGCGTGTTTAGAAAGATATAATTTTTTTTGGCTGTTTAAACTGGAAATTTGGCTTTAGGCGGCCATGTTGCTCCCCCGAGAGTGATGACCGCAATTTAAAATGCAAAAGTTTAAAAAATCAATTTGTATCATGTTCATAACTTAGAAAAGATTAAAAAAAAAGTTTATACCAAAATAGTCTTCAAAAACAGTGCGAGAACAATTAAACAAAGCAGGTTAAAAACCAGATCTGCAAAAAAAAAAAAAAAAAAAAAAAAAAAAGAGTCATTATTAAGAAAAAGAATTAAAAAAAAAAAAAAAAAAAAAAAAAACTTTAGTTGACCAAAAATTTTAAAAATTTATCATTCTATTATTGGGTCTTTGATGAGTCGAGTTTAATTTATTTTGAGCTCATGAAAAAAGCTAGTACGGCGACAAAAATATGACCGACTTAATGAAAATTGCTCTATTAAAACAGTGACACATTCTCCGTACATTATGGTACAGAGGTGCATAACTTTTGAAGGAGTCGGACAAATTTTCATGCTCAAGGGATAAATTAACTTGAAATAAAACGCGGCCATTAAAAAAGTGGCGCCTGACCGACAATATTGAAGACATCTCAGACTTTTCCGCAACTAGCATTTCAACATGATATTGAACCTTGCTAAACGACGTCTGTGGTACTCTATTTGATCCAAACTGTTAAAATTGCCTATCCATTTCCATGAGCACCTATAATTCTGTAAGTAATCGTACCTTTTTTAACTTTAAGTTAAATCTCACAAAGAACATCATAGAATTTCTTCTTTACCAGACCTGGAAATTGTCCTAATCTCAATCTACTCGAAAATGTTTAGTCTATAATAAGGTGAGAGGATTCGAAATTTGAAGTCTACAATTCTGCAAGAACAACAAAAAATTATTTATGATATTTGCAGAGTGAAATTTCTGAGATTGATATTAAAACACTGTATAATACTATGCCATTGCAGATTAAATTAATAACTAGCTGGAACCCGTCGACTTCGACGGTCACTTTATATTGACCGTAATGTTTCAAAAATCATCGTATCATTATTTAAATGTGTTTCAAGTTAAAACATCTAATATAATTTACAACATTTCACTTTAAAAAAAAAAAAGAAATTCGGAAAAATGGTTATAAATTGAAATACTATATATGATATCACTTTCTACAAAGTACTGTCAATGTGACGTCAAACTGACTCCAAATAAAACAGTTGCTATCTTTTATTTTCTGTTTCTTTTAATACTAAAGCTACATGTTAGCTGAGCTGCCCGGCGTTGCCCGGACCCATGATAATAACCTTAATTGATCCTTAAATTTGTATGATTTTATATCTTTAACTCGATTTTGTTTGAATTTCTATTTTTAAATAAAGGCATCGCGAAAAAAATAATCAGCTGTAACAAAAAAATTACCTCGTACCGAACGAAACTCAGTCTTGTGACACCGGTGTCTGCGGCAGCACATACGTGAGCCGCTAATAACATAAAAAAAAAATTCCCAAAAATTAACCTGCAACCGAAAGAACCCACCCGGTGTTGCCCGCGCCCATGATAGAAACCTTAAATGCACCTTAAATTTGTATGGTTTTATATCTTTAACTCGATTTCGTTTGAATTTCTATTTTTAAATGAAAACATCACAAAAAAAAAAAAAATATTAATAATAATTATAAAAATCATCTGTAACAAAAAAAAAATTACTTCAAACAGAACGGAACTCTGGTTCGTATCCCAGTGCCTGTGGCACATATATGCAGGCCGCTATTAACATGAAAAAATTCTCAAAAATTAACCTTGAACAGAACGAACCTCTGACTCGTGTTACCGCTGCCTGTGGCTGCGGCACCGTATAGCGGGCATGCTACGCAAGCTCTGCAAAATCCACTTTCCTCCAACAGGGAGCGCAGTATGTTGTATACGAACATCACCAATCACCTTGAATTTCCAAGACCTGTCAAATAAGGTGTCACATGGTGGTGTCAATTGCAAAATCCTTTAGTTGCACTTTTGCACCGCCAGGGGGCGCAGTTTGTTCTGTACGAACATCACCAACGGTGAGGAATTACCAAGACCTTTAAAATAAGATATAACATGATAGGGTCTACTACAAAATCACCTAGTTCCATTTTTCACCACCAGGGGGAGCACTATATTGTATACAAACATCCCCAATCAACATGAAATTTCAAGACCTCTATCACCAATCGCCTTGGATTTCCAAGACCTTTTAAATAAGGTGTCACATGGTTTTGTCAACTGCCAAATCCTTTAGTTGCACTTTCCACCGCCAAGGGGCGCACTGTGTTCTGTACGAAAATCACCAACGGTCAGGAAATACCAAGACCTTTAAAATGAGATGTAACATGATAGGGTCTACAGCAAAATCACTTAGTTCCATTTTTCACCACCAGGGGTCGCACTATACTGTATACAAACATCCCCAATCGACATGAAATTTCAAGACCTTTAAAATGAGGTGCTACATGTGTGGGTCTAGAACGGATTTCCCTCTCAAACTAATTTCCCCTCTTTCCCCTCCCCTCCAAATCTACTTTCCCCCTTTTTCCCACTTTAAAATCAAAAATTCCAAATCCGCAGAAAGTGATTTTTTAGTATTCGACTCTAGTCCCCATATGTACAGTCGGGAAAAAAAAAACCGCAGCACTCGATGTAACTCCGTTGCTTTTCAATGCACCAAAATGTAATAGGTATCATTCGACGGGGAATTGAGAGTAGATTCAGAAAATGAACGGAAATTTTGAATTGGGGGTTGTCTACATATTAAAACGCACACCAACTTTGATTTTTTCAATGGTAATGCCCCATTTTTATTTTATATTTGAATTCCTGGGATCGCGACAATGCGAAAAAGTATATTGGTTGTATATATTTTGCTTATTTTCAGTTATAAGCGTTCAAAGTTTGAAGGTGCTAATGTTAAATTCATATTTCAAACTTTTATTAATATCTTCACAAAAAATAACTTGATCGATATAATTCTTTTTTTACGCGATACAGTGAAGAAACCCAAACATAATCCATCATTAATTTTGATTCTGAAAAATATTTTCAATTCTGAAAAATATTAATAAATTCATATTCATAAAAATTATGAATTATGACCTATATTAATTTTTACATAAAATGAATCCTAATGCTGAAAAATATGGGTGTGCAAATTTGCAGCTCATTCCAGTTATTAGTTTTCAAGATATAAAAAAATCTTTCTTTTGGAGTGGTTTAGGGGGCCGTCTCTTAAAACATTTTGAATGAGATAACGAAGCAAATCTTAAAAAATAACGGAGAAAATTGAACAAAATATTTTTATTTTTTATTTAAAGGTCAAATTATATAACAACAACGTCAAATGCAAAGAAATGAAACAAAAATGTTGATTTTTAGACATATTCCTGTTTTCTAAAGCCGCGCTTTTTTTCGTTCTTCAAAACAAAACAATACAGAAACGAAAAGTGAATGTGACTTTGAGTATTCGTGTTAAACCCCTTATTTTACATTGACAAAAATATACACAAGTGGTATTTACTTCATCGATTACTGGTGATAAATTTAGAATCCTTTAAACGAACACTAGAAGAAAAAAATTAACTAAATAGGCGGGGTTTACTGTTTGACATATTCTCAAAATAAAATATTTCAAAACAAATTTTCTGTACCACAATTATATTACAGATGGATATACATTATAACTATATTCTTTCTAATTAATATATTTCTATCCATAGTATATTTTATTGCAAAAATATGAACACTGGGTACATGCTTAAGAAATAAGTAACACACAAATTACGAAAGAAACGCCCACTGGCATTGTTACAGATTTTCAAATGATGTGAATCTACGTCAGCAGTCGCGAAAGCGTTAATTAAGAAATTATATTTTCATAGAAATTATAAAATAAATCGTACAGTTCCAAAGAGTTCAACTGACCCAAAACTGGTAAGTGCTATTAAAATTGTTTAATATTTACTTTATGAAACCTTACAATAATTTATCCGAAAAGATTTAGTTTATGCGTTGTTGTATATATACATATATATATATAGCTATATTATTTCAGTTTGTATATTATGTTACATGTACGAAAGAAAATTTAAGCTTTATTGGTGATCAGTATATCCATGATAGATACTTTTTAATTGAAAAATATTGCACTTTTATAAAAAGTATTGTCTGACCAATCGTAAGTATAATGTATTTAAATATACCTAAAATTATCTAAAAAAGTACTAAAATATATACATATCCAAAAAACTAAATTTATGACAATTATGATACTGCAAAGGTGGTAATATTTTTATTTCTTTTAATAACTCTTTTTTTCTTGAAATATTTCCGGTGTGAAACAGTATAATTTTGTCTAGTTCTTGTAGGATCTTAATTTTATTTTTCTATATTTAGAGATAGCCCCCTAACACATTTTTGATCATAACTCTATGAATATTAAAGATAAAGTATACAAACAGTATACTTTTCCGCACTGCCAGACTCTCAGAAATTTGAATATGAAGTCAAAATTGGGTGTTACCATTGAAAAAATCAAAGTTGGCGCTCATTTTAATATGTAGATGACCCCCAATTCAAAATTCGACGACATTTTCAGAAAGTGCATTTCATTTCCTGTTGAATGGTGTCTATTAAGTTTTTCTGCGTCAATTAATAACGAAATACCTTCAAGTGCTGCGTTTTTTTTTTTTCCCCGACTGTACAATTTCTTCACCGTGAAGTAATTTGAAGCTTAGTTAAGCTCGTAAACGTGTTTTTAAACCGAAACGGGTGGTTTTCCACCCGGTTCCGCTGGGGGAGAAACCGTTCGACTTTTTTATATTTTTCTCTTCTCATAGCACATCTACAGACCAAGACTTTCTTTAGACACCTCAACCAAATTTTTACACCGAGTAGTTCTCTCAATATAGTGGAGACAGGCAAAAACATGTTTCAAATTAATATATAGATTTAATATAAAAGTGGAATTAATCCAATGCAGAATACGTATTTTTATTAAGTACACTGTAAAAAGTTTTTGTGTAACGGCACACTAAAAATGGTGGCAATCACTTTACACCAAAAATGGTGTAATGAAATTTCTGGTGTGATGAAACATCTTTAGTTTTGATGTAGGTTCGGTTGGTTGGTTGATTGGGTTTTACGCCACACTAGTGCTGCGCAATGGGTAATGGGTGACGGTCTGGGACTCACCCCCTAGAAATGGTCAGGAGACATGCCATCCCAATTTTGATCCTCCATTGAAGGGATGGCTCTCCCGCTTCGGTGACCCCCAGATGTATAATTTTGATGGAAACATGGAGGACATTGCGGCCACGACAGATTTTACGTGCGCTAGCCACCATTAGTGTACACGACGGTTTTTGGCCGGTTGGAGTACCGAACCCGCAATCTTCCAATTATGAGCCCGGCGCTCTGTTGTTTAGATTTAACAAATAAATAGTTTTATTTCAAATATATAAGGTAACTGCAGGTAATATGGCCAACTTAAGGATAGAAATTTTTTAGCGATGGCTGTAATCGCTTTAAAATTAAATAAAAATTCTCTAAAACAGAGAACACTTTTTAGAACTGGAAAAAAAAATAATAATTTACAATAATCAAGATTTAAACCTGCAAGAATTATTAAAAAAATCTTGAGTGACTCCACTCGACTTTCCGAACATTGAGTAATTAACAGTTTTGTAGATAAAGTAAAGAAAGAGAAGTTGTTAAACAAACAAAAGAGAGAAAACCATAATAGAGTGTTTGAGTATTTTTCTCCATATATTACACGATGTTTTATTTAACGCTACTGAACTTTGAGTCCATAAGATCATAATGATAAAGAATTTTTCGTTGTGTCTCTGTAAAAACCTATAAATGCTAGATTCACCAAAAGGCTTATAGTTAGTACAACAGTGATTTATAATATTCATACAAATTTTCAGCTCAGTTGAATAAGGCGTTTAGATGCTGTCGCACTTTTAAAAATTTGGTCCCATGGGCCATAATGATAAAGAATTTTTCTTTGTGTCCCTGTAAAAACACTGTGAGTGTTAAATTCACCAAAATCTATACAGTTGGTGCAACTGTGACCTATAACGTGTGTACAATTGTTTTTGCTCAGATTAATAAGGCGTTTAGACACTATCACACTTTTAAAAATTTGGCCCAATAAGCCATAATAATAAAGAATTTTTCTTTGTGCCCCTGTAAAAAAAAAACTGTGAGTGCTAAATTCACCAAAATCTATACAGCTCGTGCAACTGTGACCTGTAACATGTGCACAAATTTTTTGCTCAGGTTAATAAAGCGTTTAGACGCTATCGCACTTTTAAAAATTTGGCACCATAGGCCATAATTATAAAGAATTTTTCCTGGTGTCCCTGTAAAAAAGTTTTAAGTGCTAGATTCACCAAAATCTATAGGGTTCGTACTATGGGGACTTACAATATACGTACCAACTTTCAGCTTATTCGAACAAAGCGTTTAGACGCTAGCGTGTTCACTCTTAGACATACACACATACATACACACTTACGTACACACACACATACATACATCATCGTAAAAATAGTGGAAACGGACTCAGGGTACCTCGAAACGTATATAAACATCAAAATCTCAAATTCGGATTTTTGACATGATTACAATACTTTCCTCACTATAGTGTTCGGAAAGTAAAAAAAAAAAAAAACCTTATTGATAAATGTAATATGCCCATATGCATGTAAATATGTCCATAGGTGAAATATAATGAAAAGATTCATATTTAACCCTAAAATGCCGTGCGTTGACTTGTGGTAACACACCCAATTTTATCTACTAAAGTATTATTAGAATAATATTGAATCTCTAATGTCTCATGTTTGCCGATTGACAACAAATCGCTTTTTAACTGTAAACCACAGTTAAAATAAAGTATGATTTTTTGAAAGTATTTTATTCCGTGATTTATTTAATAGATATAAGAATTAAAAAAAAAAAAAAAATGATTTAAAAGTAATCAGGCATTTAAGGGTTAAAGCAGGAAAACACATCAATTGTTACAAAACGAAATTTAATTTTTGAATCTTAACAAAAATTAATGAAAAGAAAAGTAAGAAGAAAATTTAGAAAATAATGTTAACCAATTTTAAACAATTTTTAGCAATTTTCCGCAAATTTTTAAGAAATTTTAAACATTAACGGTCAAAATTGTTTTAATTTATTTAGAAATCACATGTATGGGAAGTAAAAACTTCCTTGTCTTGTTTGGTAAGTCCTACACATTCCTCGTGCACATAATTATGACACACAACACATAATATCATATCCACAACTTTTTCCTTGTTGTAAATACCGCTAAATCAACTTTCTTTATCACTTTTTTTTTGCTCGAAGAACTTTTCCGCTGTTCGCAGGCTGATGTTTTTCAATCGCTGTTGTGATGTGTGAGTACATTCAGTATTATTACTTTCTTCTATATTCAATAGAAGAAAGTATTTGATTCGTAAAAATTTTCGACCTCGGGTTTTTGATGGATTTACACGTTTTGAGAGTTCTAGAACACGATTTCACCGTTTTTACAAAATGTCTGTCTGTCTGTCAGTCTGTGTGTGTGTGACAAAATTTTGTGGCAACTGTATCTCAGGTACTGTACATAATTTCATACAAATTGGTACGTAGTTGCACCTTCACATAAATTAGTGCCTATCAACTTTTGGTAAAAATTGTCCTACAGGTTGCGTTGCCATCCCGCTATTTCTAAATTTTTAACATGGTGATATAGGACAAAATTTTGTATAAATGTGAATAAAGAGAATTATTTTTTAGTAATCATTATAAAATTTACAAGAATTATTTATAATAGAGATAGTCAAGTGGGAAAAAATTTTGTATGTGTAGGAGCCTCGCCACCCCAAGGGAAGTAAATTTTCAAGATGGGTATCTTTCGAAAATTCTCGCCAATACATTTAAAACGAATGGTTGAACTATAAATCTGTGATAATTTAAAACAAAGTTATCGATTTTTTTTTTACTTTTAACAAAAAAAAAAAAAAAAACTTACAAAAAAAAATCGTATTTTTTTTTTAAATGAAATTTAACTAAACTTGGTATTTAGTTGGCCCCTGACATAAACTGGTGCTGATTAGATTTGGGGATCAATCGCTCAACAGGTTGTGCGCTGTGATCGTATTTTTTTCTAAATTTTTAACATGGCAGTATAGGACATTTCGTATAAATGTACATAATGAGAATTATTCTTGACCTGTGATTGTAAAATTAATATGAATTATTGACAATAGTAGTAGTTAATTAGGAAAAAAAATTGTGCATGTGGGGGCATCGCTTCCCCCCCTGGGGGGAGTACCCACCTGGGGGGGGTAAATTTTCAAGATGGGTATCTTTCGAAAGGTCTCGTCAATTTCTTCAAAACGAATGGTTGAACTATAAATATGTGATAATTTAAAACAAAGTTATCGATTTTCTTTTTACTTTTAACGAAAAAAAAACTTGGAAAAGAAATCGTATTTTTATTTATTTTATTTTATTTATTTATTTTTTTTATTTTTTTTTTTTATGTTACTGAGTGAATTTGTATAGGAAAATATAGAAGAAAGTCTTGTGGTAGCCACAACATACTAGTTTTGAGAATCTCTGGTAAAGAGGTCTTTTCTCAAAATTAGAGCATGATAGTTCATTGCAGGTTTTATGATAGAGGTACTTGAGGGACAAGGTGTAGGACGAACCTGTTTTTCAGAAGATGTATCTGGGGAAGAAATTTGTTTTAAACTTTTAGTACTATTCTTTGTTGGAGGTGAGTTTTAAACACAGAACTTGGAGCAAAATCTTCTTCAGGAATTGCATTGACACCTGGGCAGATCGGATAGAATTGATACGATAGATACCTGTTCCTTTGAATCCGCCTTTAATTTTAAAAATGTCAATGTCATACCTTTGTCCCAAACAGGAGAAAATATTCTTCTAAATCGAGCTTTTTTAATGTTTTCGTTGTTAGTCTGTTTCAAAAACAAAATAATTTCTTGGTCTTAAAATTGCTCAAATGGCCTAAGACAGAATTTATCCAAAGGCTGCAGCTCATGGGTTGTGTTAGAAGGTTTCTTGGTCTTAAAATTGCTCAAATGGCCTAAGACAGGATTTATCCAAAGGCTACAGCTCATGGGTTGTGTTAGAAGGTAAACAAGGTAGAAGAATGTCATTCTTTTCATCGTCATCCAGAATTAAGTAATCAAGATTGAACTTGATCCATCAAACGTTAGAAAACAGCGTTTTTGTGGTTTAAATTTTGATACATGAAGGTAATATACCCATGGGCATATTGCCAACAATAACGAGTTTTAAAAAACCGTTCGTAATTCTGTTTGAAAACTCAGGTATTGGAACTCATTTATACAGTTGAAAAGACCATTAAACCAGCTAAAATATTATGTATGACTCTAAGTACGGATACTTTGTTTCAATTATAAAAGTAACAAACTTACAAGAGACAAATTTATAAAATGCCATTGCAACTAACAACAAATCAACAGTGATTGTCTCCCCGTGCACTTAACGGCCCTCTTCACTTACCGTCGCCGGAAGCCCGAGCCAATGTTATTCTATGGGGAAATTTTCTTTACAAATAACTTATTAACTAATACATATTTTTTAATTCTGTTTCCACATTCAGAAAATTCCCAACTGTTAAATTGACGGACCTTTTTTAAAAATGTATTTTTTAATTTTTAATAATTTATTTTGAAACTGCAAAATGAAAATATGTCACAAATTGAAAATTTGTATTTTGTAGCTTCAAAATAAAATATAAAAAATAAAAAATAATAATTTTTTAAAAAAGGTCCGTCAATTTAACAGTCGGGAATTTTCAGAATGTGGAAACAGAATTAAAAAATATGTATTAGTTAATAAGTTATTTGTAAAGAAAAAATTCCCATAGAATAACATTAGCTTCGGCTTCCGGCGGCGGTGAGTGAAGAGGGCCCTTAATAAAAATCTGTATAAAACTTTCTTTTTAAAACGTAATATAATAAACTTATACTTTATATTCTATTATAATTTATTGTATGAAATAAACAAGTTAAATTATAAGGTAAATGATGCAAGTATGGCCAATGCAGGTAATATGGCCAACCCTCAATAATGTTATTAATTTCAGTGAAATCCGAAAGATGGCACTTAAATCTAGTCGCTCCTCTAGTCGCTCCAAGTCAGAAGAGCATAGTTTAGTTCTGTGTCGCCCTTTAACCTTGATCAAGTGCTTCGTAGAGTCTAAAAAAGCTAACTACTAAATCGAAAATATACATAGGTATCATTTCATCTCTTTGGTATTATGCAAACATGACAGTTTTATTTGTTTCAATCATTAGTTTTGAAGTTATTACAAATAAAAAATACATAAGCCAATTTTTCTATAGTGCGGCTTTTTTTTTTCTCCCCTTGGTGTACAAGTCCTAAATATTCAATTTCAAAATTAAACATTCAGTTTCAAAACTGGCTCATTTTAGAGTTATCGTGAAAATCTCTGAAACACAAAGTTACACAGTGACCACAAATTTTGAGTTGTTTTAATTGCTTTTAAGATGGAAGGTTATGCAGTAACAGAAAAGAGAGGTAGGTACTAAAGTAGTTGTTATCGTAGGGAAGACTGGGGTTGGTTGGCATCATAAGAGACTAGTTGGCTTACAACTTCTATTTCCTGTCACTATGAAACTTGAGCGCTATAATCTTACTAGTGGAAAGTGTATGAAAAGGTACACCATCCATTGTAACTTCAGTCTGCTTGAAATCGTTATGAAGAAAAAATCTCTTTTTCATTGTTTTTCTGGCTAGTAAGTAAATTTTTTATACGTATTTTTTTTTCTTTTTTTTTCTGTTTTGGTGAAATTGTAGATCGAATTTAGGCGCTGCTTATGGCAGTTTTCAAAAGGTTGGTTAATTGTGGGTGGTTAACCCTTATACCGGAACATCGGTCTCAGAGACCGCTAAAGGTTAGGCTTAGTGTAGGGACTTACGGATGCATATTCCTAGAACAGGGTACCGGCACGTTTGGCGATAAATGTCCAAGACGCCAATTGTGTCTTAACTAAAGCGCTAGTGCGACGTAAAATGAACTCAACCTGTAGAGAATGGCATGTCTCAGAGCAACCCTTAGGGGTGAGTCCTGAACCGTCGCCAATTGTTCACAGTGTAGAACTAGTGCAACGTAAAACCCGCTCAAACAAGGGAAGCTACCCTTAGGGGTTGGCAGTGAGCAAGGGGCGGAGCCCCTTAGTGTTGAAAAGAAACCTGTAAAATGTTGTTAGAATATTAGAAATCTCAATTTTTGAGCGCTAACAGACACATTACGTAGAAATGTCAGTAATTGAGAATTCTTTCTGAAAGTTTAAGTTCGATTGGTTTTGTTGGTATTAGGGTAGAATTAGAGTGCTATGAAGAAAGTTGCGATTTTTAGGGAAGTTGTGAGTTTCTTACGGAATTATGGTTTTCGGCGAGTTTTTGGTGTTCCAGTTGGATTGGAAAGTATTTTAGGTAAAGTTTTGTTGCGATGATTTATTCAAAGTTTTTTCCAGTCGTTAGATATATTTAAGTAGTAAGTCATTCAAAGCAAAGATTTGTAAGAAGTCTTCCAGAGCCAAATCATTCACAAGCGAGCCATTACAAGGATTTTCCTTGAGGAGTTATCTGCCTTTTGAAAGGTATTTTTATCAGTAGCTATCATTTTTACCCATTGCGCAGTACTAATGCGACATTAAATCCAATCAACCATATAATGTACCCTGTCGCCCCTATGATGCGTCATGATTGAGAAAGTACATTTATGACTGCAAGAATTCATTATTTATCGCCACAAAATTTCGACAAATACATTCAGTACCCTTTTTTCAAAAAGCGGTCTGTGAGACCGATGTTCCTGGTAAGCATGATGAAAACATGTTCCGGCCAAAGGGTTAATTGTATATGTGTATATGTCTGTTTGCGTGTGCATGCATGCATCACAATCTTTTAATAATTGCAAAACTCTGAATAAACACCATAAAATGCAATAAACTCGCAACAATTGTTTCGGGTCGAGAGAACATATGACCCTTCGTCATGCGAACAAAATAAGTACGAGTGCTGCAGTCAAAGTAGCAACGCACCTATAACTCTGTACTGATAAGTATAAAGGATTTAAGTCCATATTCTTGATTTTTCAGTAAACGAAAAATAAAGTTAAACTAACTAAAAACTAATCAGAAGAATCGATAAGGAAAAAGGGATTATGTTGATTTATACCCTTTATACCATTCAGTGATTGTCAACCTTCATTTAATAAAGGGAAAAAATTGAATTAAATATTTTATACCAAAGATTAATGCTAAATTTCTGACGAATCTTTTTTTACCAATGGATTTTCTCAAAGACTAAATGGCATGGATTAAATCCTTTATACCAATCGATAGAGAATTTTTTTCTGAGTCTGACTATGTACTTAACTCAAAATCGACCATTTTGGACTTAAATCCTTTATACTTATCAATACAGAACCATTGTTATCTATTTCTTCTTATTATCACAATGTTTCGTTTCTGATGTTCGAGATTCTGTAGTATCCATTTCGTTTTAGACATTCCTGTGGGGCTAGATGGCATAATTTGGTATACGGTTAGTTGGAATAGCTATAACGTAACTTGGCTTTCCTTAATGACAGTTCAAATGCTGATGAACCTCTCCATGATGCAAAACTTTCACCCTCAACCTCCAGCAAAAACGACATTGGCGGTTTTCATCGGATTTTTCTAAAACATTGAATTTTCTATTTTAAATTCGATGAATTGTGAAAATTTCTTTTTAACCCTTTAATTACGGATAAAAACTACGAACAACTGGAACGCTGAACGGAAAAAGAAGTTGACCTTTATCAGTTTTTGAAAGGGAAAAGTGTGGTAAGATAATTTACCGTGCCTATAGTTTTACTCTGTTAGTAATTCTATGGTAAATGTCCCGTGTGTCACCCACAAGGATATTTCGCCATCCACAATTTTTTTCTAAAAATAACCACTATCCTATTTAATCTACTAAGTATTGCGGAATTACGTCATCAAGTAATGTAATATTTTAGAACAACGTCAAAAGAACGTTGCTGTTTAAATTAGGAAAATAGGAGGACATGAAAATGTTAAATAGCACAAATCGTCTATCATAGCTGCCAATATCCTATTTAATATTTCTTAGTATTGTTAATACCCTCCTTTTTTTCATACTAGACTTTTTTTTTTCCTTCTTTTGTATTTTCTTCTTTTTTAATCGTAATTATATTTGAATAGAATTACTTTAAATATTAAGCGGTGGGGAAAAAGAGGCGGGTACTAACAATACTACGGATTATTAATTAGAATGTTGGCAGCTATGCTCTACTGACGACCTCTTGAATTCAAGAATGCAAGGCAGACATAATAAACCGCTTATTTATGACAGACGTAGTTAAAAGGTTAAAATCATGAATTTCTGAGAATGATGAGCTTTTACACGAAAAGTTTTCCATACCTGAAAATGTCATTTTTATGGTTAATTCGAGATTTTTTCTTTTTCTTTTCTTTTTTTTAAACTGCCGACAGACAGAACAATTTTCTCGCCGTTTAAATAATAATAAGAATATGTTTAATCGCAGCTAAATGGTGAAATCTGTTCATTTTTCTTAACCATTCTTTGAAGTATGGCAATTATTTCGTCGCTAATTAAGAAAATTACCAAGTTTTTCAAAGCTCATTTTCGAAATACTTTCATTGTCTTAAATAAATAATAATAATAATAATAATAATAATAATAATAAATGCTTTTTTTTATAATGCCTAATTGCTGAAATACACGATATTTTTCAAGGAAAAAAAATGAAATTAACGTTAAGCTAACAAAATAAATATAATTAATATAGCGCATATATATGGCATAGTTTTTCTTTCTTTTCTTTTCTTTCTTTCTTTTTTTTTTTTTTTTTCTTTTTACTTTCTTTTACCCATAGGGTCTAGAAAGTATTGTTTTAGGGTCGAATTTTCGAACGTGAGTTTTTGTTATAGTTACATGTTCTGAGTTCCCTGAATACGAAAATCATGTTTTTAGTGAATGGTTTGTGTGTCTGTCTGTCCGTGTGTATCTGTGTGTGCGTGTTATCAGCATATCTCAAGAACAAATAGTAGCAGAAATTCCAAACTCGGTATGCTAAATGTGTATCATCTAGGGATGCTACACTAAGCTTTTCGTTGAGATGAAGCAAATGGTTCGTGTACAGGGACACTCAAAAGTATTCAAATACATTACGTCTATGGGGGAAATTGCAGGTAAGTAAAGTTTAACATCTATACACTGCACTAAACAAAATGAAATGAATAATATATTTTTTGTAATAGAGGGGTGTGTAATAGAGTCAACTGGGAAAAAAATGTTGTGTATGTAGGAGCCTCGCCTCCCTCCCTGTGTGTGTGTGTGGGGGGGGGGGTTCCCCTTCGAGGGAAGTAAATTTTCATGATGGCTATCTTTCAAAAGAGCTCGCCAATACCTTTAAAACGAATGGTTGAGCCATCGATCTGCGATAATTTAAAATAAAGTTATCGATTTTTTTTTTTTAATGTAATACTGAGAATAAATTCAACTTTTTTTGGATATTTAGTGTTATACTACTTCTCTAATATGGAAATCGTCTGCATTATCATGGAAGATAATTTTTTTAACTAATAATTTTAATAAATTATTTTTACTGAGTGAATTTGTATAAGAAAATATAGAAGAAAGTCGTGTGGTGGCCACACTAGTTATTTGTTGTTAGTGGATGTGCTTTACTAATAATATTTTACCATTTCCAGGAAAGCTGTTCGGAAATTGAAATAAATTCCTCATAGAGATATGGTAAATAATGTATGTTTTAAGCTAAATATTCATCGCTTGTTTTTTGTATATTTACACGTTTTGAGGCTTCCTGATTACCGCAGTCAAGTTTTTTAACGTTTGATATTTGTCTGTGTCTCTTAGAGTAACTTAAAAACGAATAATTTTAGGAGATCCAAATGTTGTATTTTGAAGTTAATATAAGTTTGTTGCTAAAAAGTTTGATCAATATTGATAAGTTTCAATGAATGTTGCGTGTGAAAAATGTCTGTATAATTTTAAAAAAACTTAATTTTAATAAAAGTATTAAACTCTATATAAATGTAGGTGCATTAATGAAACGGGAGGTCGAGGGGGGCGGTAGCCTCCCTCACACAGAACTAATTATCATATAAAACTCTTCCGAAGCCTAATTTGAATTGTTTAACATAGGTTTACATAACAGTACTCGTTATCTTACCTCTTAATCTACAACCTGTATTTATTGTATTAAATTTCAGGGTAAGAGAAAGTCGTGTGAGCGACACATCAGATTATTTCTTTTCTTTTCTCTTTTTTCTTTTTTTTCTTTAAATAGCCATTTTATTTAATTTAGTCGCCATTCGACGAGTGTCAAGAGGAATTTTATTTTCGAATGTAACAGGCTTGTATTCAGACCTATTACGTAGTGTTGTCTAGTACATATAGTGCTGTATTCAATGTCGGAAAATTATATAGCTAACATTTCGTTTATTATTTATAAAAGTAATTAAACTTTTAACTTGTTCTAAAGTTTATATATATTTTGCTATTATATCTTTCACTGTTTAATCAGCTCACAGGTTATCATAATAAAAATGATAATAGTAATAAATCTTCCATTTTAATTTTTACTATGCATTTAAAACCGGGAAATTATATAATAATTTCGAAAATTAAGTAAATTATGTCTCAGAATCTATTCCGAAAGAAAAAAAAATAAATTAAAATATATAAATGTAAACTGTTTGGGAAAAAGAAACGCAGCGTAAGATTTCACTTTTCAAGTTCATGTCTATAACTTTCAGTTAAAAGAAAAGTTAATGTTACATAATGTGAATACAAATTGGGAAAAAACATGATTAATTTAAAGATCCTGCAGGGCATTCCAGATCACCCACTGATAAAAACTAGCACATCTCTGTAGGCATGTTTCTTTTTCTCAACAAGTTAACAACTCTTGACCTTGAAGAGAAAGATATCTATGATTTTATTAAAAACTTTTCCGAATATTGATTTTTAGACAGTTTTATTATGAATTTTAGGATTTTAACTGAGAAAGTATTATAGCTTATACTTTTGTGTGAGCAAAGTGAATAATAAAAACACAACACCATCTGAAACAGCATTGGGTGGTATGGGCTATTAATCAACTCAAATGGAGGTTAGTAAATTTTACTTTCCGAACATTCTATGTAAAAAAAAGTATTGTAAATCCGATTTGCGAAATGGATTTTGTTTCTCGCATAGCACAAAAACGAATGATCGTCTCTCAAGGGACTGATGCAAAAGGATAAATGAAAAAGCGTATAATCAAAATTTTAATAATAACACTTTGATTACTACAAATTTAATGACACCTAAGCAAAATTAACATGAAAATACTAATTAATAAAGTTTCTTAAGTTAGTAAATGTATATTATACTTTTTTTAAAGACAATAATTAATTAAAAAAAAAAAAAAAAAATTATAAAAAGTGAAAAAAATCATACTATTAATGCATGACTGGGTACTCATTACATATATCATATATTGAGTATTATATTACATTTTTTAAGAACTATATAAACATATTTTTTAATATTAGTTATATATATTGTGTATCTTTAATAATAAGCATACTATTTATTTTCATACAGATAGTTATTTAATAACATTAAAGATCTTTAATATTCGTCTGATTTGCTACTTGTCTATGAGTATTAAAAATTCTACTATGAATTCAATTGATTCTTTGATCAGTATTCTTCGATCTTTCTTGTTCATTTAAGACGCTTTCTAGGAAAAATCTGTCTTATTTAGAATGGAAAATAATGATAGGTCGAGAAATTTTTGCGATATTTAGTAAACTGGAAAAGACGTACAACCGATATTAGCGGCGTATAAACGAAGAATTTTTGCATTAAAATGAATAGGAATGAATCGGAAATTCACTGAAAGGACGTATAAACGAGAGGCGTATAAACGGTGCTTTACTTATTACAAATTTGTATTTGACACTGTCTTGACGTCTCGTTATGTACCTCCAGTTTTCGTCTCGGATCTAAAATAATGTAAAATGATGAATTACAAATTATTTTAAGTGAAGGAATTATATATAATCTGTATATATAGATTCCTTCTATTCATATAATATTTGAATATCTTTATATCTCATACATGGTTATTTACTGAAGTTTTAACTGATTATAGATAAAATTTGTAAAAATTTAAGCTTTAAGAAATTACTGCATTATAGAAATTCGTATTAAATAACTTCTTTCTTGCATAATGTAGTCTAATGCTTCTTTGCAAGGAAATTCGATCGTCATTTTTAAATTACATTATTATGGCATGCTTAATGCCTATCATGTCTTACTTTAAATTCAGAAAATAATTTGTTTTAGAAATAAAAAATAATTAAGTTTGACACCTCATGTAAAAAAGTAAGTGGTAGGAAGCATCTAGATGGAATCACTTCACATTTTTAAATTTTATTATTTACCGGTAAAAGCCTCTTTTTAAAACTAATTTCTAAATTTTAAAAATATTTCAGGACCTTTTACTCAAGCAATATAAAATAGAATTTAAAGAAAGAAAGAAAAATAATCAGTTTGAGTTTTAATAACATTTAAAAAAATCCATCAGATAAAATGAGCTTTAATTACGCCACAAATTTCAATTAAAAGTCCAACTGAAAGAAATATAGGATTTTATATTTTGAATAATAAATCCTGCCTCCTGACGTTACCCTAAAACGTTACTGTATTTAAAAAAAAAAAAAAAAAAAAAAAAAAAATTAAAAATACGCATTGGGTTTTAAAATCATTTTAATTTTATCCTTAGCAATTAATGGGATAAACGATACTATCATACATATATATTATATATAAAATTATTTTAGAGGAACGCCTCTAAAAGCAGAGCTATCTTTTTCTTGTTGTTTTTTTTTTCCTTTTGCGATTATTTGCTGTTTACAGATACTGGTTCACAAAGAGTTACAAATGTAATTAAACGAAATTAAAAGTAACTTGAAAGATTAAAAATCCAAAAATTGAAAAAGTATCGATGAGGTGCACTCCTTCATAGTCCTCCCCTCTCCTCACTTGACGAGTTTTGCAGCTCTGTGATCAGCGACCTGATTTCCGCAGGCATTCATAGGCATACAGACACCTCTCTTTATTTACATGAACTATACATTAAAAATTTCTTGTTTATGTGAGCTTTTTTTTCTTTTTATTAAAAAAAAAATTTAATAACCTTTCCTTTATTCAGATTAAATTTACCGGATCGAGTATGAATCCTGCCAGGAGCTTTGGACCGGCATTAATAGGGTTCGACTGGGATGACCACTGGGTAAGTATTGTCTTGATGATTATTTATTTAATTATTTTCCAAATTTAAAAACTCAACTTGTGAATCTCATTTTATGAATAGTTTCGCTTACTGCGACATTCGTACTCCAAATTTTCGAAATACTGTAATTTAGTATGTTCATATTTCCCATATACAGATGCATATTGCTTTTGTAATAACTTTTTAAGGTAATTTAAAATATACTGTGATGTTGTCAAAAGTGAATAAGTGTTTTAAACTTTTTTACAGTAACTTTCGTTATCCCAGATTTACACTAAACGAACACAGACAAAAACACATACACACACTTATAAATATATTGTAAAAAAAAAAAAAAAAAGTAAAATGCCGAAAAACACACGATAATTTGCTATTATAATCGACAAGAAACAAAATCTATATTTATAAAAATGTTAAGTTGGTTTGTGTACAGCTCAAAAACTCAAAATGTTCTGCACCGATTGATCTCAAGTTTTGACACGATATACAACCCGCTTCAAGGATTGTTTTTATCTATTTTTCGCGTCAGTAACATACCCGCTGCCGCGAGAAAAAAGTTTTTTTCAATGGTACCAGCAAACCCGTCATAGTGACACAAATTTGCTTTCTGTTTACCCTTTATTTTATACAGCGCATGCTCAGTAAAAAATGAAAATGAAAATAATGTTGATGTTTCACTTTTTTATTTATTTTTTAATGTATGAGCACGTGATAGTTAAAAATGTTTGATTTTTGATGAATGGCATCTGTATAAGATTTTTAATTTTTTAGAAAAGAAAATAACTTTCCCATTTTTGCTCCGAAATGTCCTGTTGCGATTAATGTTTATATAGTCGGGTTCTTCGCCTGTTACGCTTTGTGATTTCGGGTCACAATTATTTTTTTTCTCAAACTTCGTATTTCGGACTATACCTATCTTTCAATATGAATACTTCTCAACTGTTTCTCTTTCCGTCAGTAATGTTAACATCGTAAGAAATGAAGATGTGTATGCTCTATTAACGAAATAAATGCTTGCCTGAAATGCCATGAATTTTTTTGGCCATTTCAAAATGAAAATTTTCCGTTATTAAACTTTTTGTCCTATCTCTCATTTTTACTTTCTTCTATATGTAATATAGAGAAAGTATTGGATTCGTAAAAATTTTCGACCTCGGGTTTTTGATGGATTTACACGTTTTGAGAGCTGTAGAATACGATTTGACTATTTTTAGAAAATGTCTGTCTGTCTGTCTGTCTGTCTGTCTGTCTGTCTGTCTGTGTGTGTGTGTGTGTGTGTGTGTGTGTGACAAAATTTTGTGGCAACTGTATCTCAGGAACTACTGCACAGAATTTCATACAAATTGGTATGTAGTTGCACCTTGACATAAATTAGTGCCTATCAACTTTTGGTAAAAATTGTCTTACAGGTCGCGTTGCCATCCCGCTTTTTCTAAATTTTTAACATGGTGATATAGGACAAAATTTTGTATAAATGTGCTTAAAGAGAATTATTTTTTAGTAATCATTATGAAATTTACAATAATTATTTATAATAGAGATAGTCAACTGGGAAAAATTTTTTGTACGTGTAGGAGCCACGCCACCCCCCCTGGGGGGGAAGTCACCCCTCGAGGGGAGTAAATTTTCAAGATGGGTATCTTTCGAAAGGTCTCGTCAATACCTTTAAAACGAATGGTTGAACTATAAATCTGTGATAATTTAAAACAAAGTTATCGATTTTTTTTACTTTTAACAAAAAAAAACTTAGAAAAAAAAAATCGTATTTTTTTTTTTTTTTTAATATTGTTACTGGTTGAATATGTATTACTTTTAACAAAAAAAAAAAAGAAAGAAAAAAATCGTAATTTTTTTTTTTTTTTTTTTTTTTTAAATATTGTTACTGATTGAATATGTATATAGGAAAATATAGAAGAAAGTCTTGTGGTGGCCACAACATACTAGTTTTCAACCTACAGCTGTGAGAGCCGTAAGAGGTTATAATCTTATCCCTTTTTTCTGTTCCTGTGAAAACCGAAATAATGCCTTGCAGAAAAACGAATTTGGGTCGTCGCACACGCCACACAGAAGGATCGAGATGAGGACTTTCGAATATGACTGAGGAAGAGCGGGCATCCGTACGAGAGAGGAACAGACTAAGCACCATCCAGATGCGTAACGTGGAACCAGCAGAAAGACAAGCAGTCAGGCGTGAGGATGCAAGATTGCGAGCACGGCAATCGTGTTCAGAAGCAACAGATTTGTTTCGTTCTCAACGGAATGAACACGAGAGGGTGAGGATAGCTGAAACTCGGAACTCAAAGAACAGCAGCTTTGTATCTGCAATTCCATCGTACAAACCAGCTGTTGTTTATAGTTCAAGTCGGGTCGATGCACACTATGGAATGCATACATCGCTAAGAAGATCAATAATTTCGCAACTACAGGAGCTCCTTCACGAAAGGAACAATTTGGTGCGTTTGTTCAAAACGGCAATTGATATGATGCCATCAGATACCCACAAGATTGTCATTCACGCAGTCAACACGCTCGCTGGAGAACATGTCCGGAGATATAATGCTCGAACTATAGACGAAGTAGCAATTGTCATAGTCGGAGATCAGTTCCAACCTAGAAATATTGTTCTTCATCGAAGAAACAATCAATTGATAAACGTCGCAGAAACTCACCCGTTGTTACGATGCTTTGCAGTATCCAGTTATCTGAAATGGTGCCGATAGATATCATTTCAATGTGAAGATGATAAATCCAGTAAATGGTGCAGAAATCAACAAAAAGTGCAGCGAAATGAACTTTTACGCATACCGCTTAATGATTCGGAGCAACGAGGACAATTATATTTTGAAATGCCGTCAGTTGTTTCACCAGTACATTGGGGATATGTATGCAAAAATTGAAACGGAACGTTTGCTATTTTTTCGATTGAATCAAACCAAACTCCGCTTCAAAGAATACATTAATTTGCGATATGCAGTTGTGAATGAAGGTAATACAACCAACGTTGGAAAGCTAACTATTTTGCCTTCTTCATACATAGGCAGTCCACATACATGTGCCACTGCAAAGCGTGGTAGGGTACAGCTAGTAAATTAATAAATAAATAACAAGGGAGGGTAACCAACTGTTGAAAAACTATTTATAGATATTGCATATCAACTTGAAGGTCTGACTGAGCTCATAACGAAAATATCCATCGTATCGGTAAAAGCGCCCTCTGGTGCAATTTTTTTTTTTTTTTTTTTCAGTTAAAGTTTGTAAATTACAGACTGTGCGCAATATACTTTGTAGAATTTCTGTCATTATAATCCAGTATTTAAAATATTCTCATATTAAATACCAATGTTTATATTATTAGTAAAGTATTTACTGTTTAAAAATTATTTTGTGGTAGCATTAAATTTAAAATTATTAAAGTATATGAAAATTATTAAAAAGAAAAATGCAACAAAGCAGCACATTTTTTTTCTTTAAGAGGAAAATTTTAAATGTTCAGTTTAATTCGTAATTTTATTATTGTAATAGTCAATCAATTTTAATTTTCTCTATATTATATACATATTAATTGATACAATTAATTACAAAAAGATAATATTAGCGTATAGATAACAAATGAAAGCGTGATAATTACAGACAAATATATGATAATTAAACGCGATAATATTTTCTCTATATATTAAAAAAAAAAATGTTTCTGTCGCCGGCGTTTTTTTTTTTTTTTTTTTTTTTTTTTTTTTTTGCGCAGCAACTGTAGCAACTTCTTGCGGAGGACAGGGTTCTCCGCGTCATGAGATATATCAGTGTATTCCGAATAATTCAAGGAAGGCATTTTAGCTGCTTAGAAATTTCTATCATTTTATTAAACGAAGTTATTAACTAAAAACGTCGGAATTATAAAGGTACTCTATATGCCACCGTAGAAAAAGTTTCTCTTGGGAAAATTAAAATGTGATCCATGGTGTAAAATATAATAAAATCAATATCAATGTTGCTGCCCAAGTTAAAATTCTTGCTGGTATTTGTTTGCTAGTCTAGCATTAAATGCTGTATCCCAGCATGTAAAATAGCATAAAATACCAAAAATATTTGCTGGTTCCACCAAAATTACCAGCAAGTCATGGTGTGTATTGGCACAGTTTATTGCTTGTCCAGCATACATAATCCAGCTTCTGTTGCTTGAATAGTATGTTGCTGGTCCAGCAGTAATTATGACTACTATTTGCTTGAAATTTCTGCTATACTAGCAGTAATTCACAACCAACAGATGCTTTTTTGTTGCTATTTTCTCACTTCTCACTGGCATCTAGCATGCCATGCTATTTCTACTTAAGCTGCCGACATAACATATTACGCTGGCAAGCATAGAAAAGCACATAATAGCTTGTTAAGGTACATACCTCTCCAGGCTTTGGAAAAGCTTAAACAACAAATAAGCATAAAATGCTTGTATATAGCTTGTCGTGCTATTGCTGTGTAAGCTAGCTAATATAGCATTTTATGCTGGCTAGCATTATAAAGCATATAACAGCATGAAAATCTAGCAGACAAAGCAAAACATAGCAATAACTAGCCTATTTTCTTTGCTGGTACTAGCATGGATTTTAACTTGGGTGATAAAAAAAATATTTCTATTATTGGAAATTTCTTAATTGTTTATAATTTTTTTTTTTTTTTTTTTTTTTTTTACTTTCTTCTATATTCAATACAAGAGAGCATTGGATTCGTAAAAATTACAGACATTTTCGAAAAATGGTCAAATCGTGTTCTACAGCTCTCAAAACGTGTAAATCCATCAAACACCCGAGGTCGAAAATTTTTACGAATCCAATACTTTCTTCTATTGAATATAGAAGAAAGTAAAAATGTGGTATTAAATATAATGTATTTCAATTTGACTTTAAATATGGGAATTTCTATAACCTTCTGCTTTTGTCTTGTGATAAAAACTATTAATATTCCTATTCAGTGAAAAGCCTCGTAAGGGTTAATAAGTGAAGCGAACAGGGGGTTGGTGAGCGGAGCGAACAGAGGGCAGAGCCCCTTAGTACGTTTAAAATAAAAATAAAAATCCATACAGAAGATTACTCTGCAATGTGTAAAACGAATAAATAACATGTAGTGACAAGTTTTCTAAACAACATCTCTTAAAGTAGGAAAAGATGTTTATCTTACAGCAGGAAAGCTATTTTTGTTCCAAACATTAAAAAAAAAAAAAAAAACTGAGAAACTGCTACTCTATCCACAAAAGTCAGGATAATAGGACTATATATACCACCAAACAAATATGCTAGTTTTTCAAGAATGGCTTATTAAAGAATCTCTCATTGGCAAATACTCGCTTCGTTTAATGAAAATTCTTCCAGTATAGATGAACTACTTTTGTTCTCTTTGCTGAAAACTGGAGGTGAAAAATGATACATTTTATCGAACAAATTAATTCAGTTAAAGTTGAGAAAGTCTTTACTAATTCTGGCTATCATGAAACAATATTTGCCGCCAAATTTGATTGCTAATCTCACCAAGTTGCCAAGTTTGTAGCCAAAGCTAATTTTGGTCTTGGCATCGATTTTGGCGATTTTACGTCGTAGTTTAGGGATGCCAAAGTTTGGAAGCTCAACTTCAATAAGAACAGAATTCTGGAATTTCCCGGAAAGATTCATAGTTTATAGCGCTGAACCAAATTCTACGAAAATTCTTTAAATGACGATACTAAATCAAAATAAAGTGCATTCGTCGACTAGAACCTGCTTATATATTGAGAATTACTTTCTACACTCAAAACTGTCGGCAACTTTTATAACAATATCATTACGTGCTCTATATACGTTCTGAATATTCGTTAAAGTGCATTCATCGACTAGTACCTGTTTATGTCTTTAAGAAATACTTTCTACACACAAAAATATCGGCAACATTCATAAAAATATCATTACGGGCTCTCTTTACGGGTTGAATATTCATTAAATAAAATGCATTCGTCGCCTAAAACCTGTCTAGAACCCTTGTCTTTACAAATTACTTTCTCTGTGCAAAAATGTCGACACCTTTCATAATAATATCATTAGCTATTATTAGCTTATTTTGAAATCTCTATGATGGTAGGTCATATCATATATATAATGGCCAAAACCTTTGTATATTTGTCATTATGAATAAAACTTTTTTAAATATCTCCAAAACGGAAATTCACAGAAAGACCAAAAAGAGAGGTGCACAACTAGATGTTATAACAAATCTATATACCGATTTCCAATGTTCTACATTCAACCGTTTTTGAGGCATGCGAGTTATTACACATACATACAAGCATCACGAAAAATCTTATAAAGTCACTTATATCTCTAAAACGAGAGCTCGTATTAAGACAAAACTTACAGGTGTACAAATAGCTATCATGACAGTCACACGTATAAATTTGCAATATTCTGCGATGATTCGTTTTTGAGCTATGCGAGATATAAAATCCATTTCGTAAATCGGGATTCCAATACTTCCTTATACTTATTTGTACAAGGAAGTAAAATAGAAAAAAAAAAGATTAATTTTAAAAACGTTTAACGGACAGACAAAAAGGTAATTTATTAGAGTTATTATAGGACGAATTTTTAATTGTCTATACCTCTACCTTTGTGTTCCTTCATAAAGGTATAGCAATTCGTGATTAAATTGTATATATACAGTCGGCTGCAAAATTATTCGAGCACTAGCAATAATCCTTGCCAAAAAAAAGTACACTTAATACAGCTTTGTTAAATAAATCCTTGTCGAGTCATGTTCTTAATCAGTCTAAGAACATGATTCGACAAGGATTTACTTAGCAAAACAGTCTTAAGTGTACTTTTTAAATATAGGAATTATTGGCTAGTGCTCGAATAATTTTGCAGCCGACTGTATACAGAAAAAAATTGTTTACTTTGTAAAAATTATGCTTCTTGTGAATTTATTGCGAGCAAAGTTATGCGTAAAATTTACATAATTTTTAATCTTATTAGTTCCCCATCGAACTATAGGTATGGGGAACTTAGGTAATCGTGAAAATTTTCGACCTCGGTTTTTTGACTTTTTTACACGTTTTCAGGTGTGAGGAATCCGAAAATGACAAAATCTGTAGGGTGTCTGTTAGTCCGTTAGTTTGTTAGTCTGTGTACACGATATCTCAAGAACAAATTGTCGCAGAGAGGTCAGATTAGTTTTAAAATATTACTTTCGACACTGGCAAGAACCCTATTCATTTGCAACATTCGAATTTAAAAACTTCATAAGTTATTAGAAATTTACGATTTTCTTAACATGGGAGAGTAGGACAAAAATTCACTTAAACGTGCATTAAATGGAAACTTTTTACTATAAAAATGTCAGACCAGTTTAAAAATACCAGTTTTGATGCCGGAATGAACACCAGTAACTATAAATATGCTACTTTGAAAATTTCGCAAGTTGTTGGAAATTTACGAATTTCTTAACATGGCAGTATAGGGCAAAATTTCACATAAACGTCAATTTTGAGATATATTTTCATCGTAAAGATGTCAGACTTCTTTTGAAATATTATTTAGGACACTGGCATGAATATTAATGACTATGAATTTTCCAGTATAAAGATTTCGTAAGTTATTGGAAATTTACGAATTTCTTAACATGGCCAGAATAGAGAAAATTTCACATAAACGTCAATCTTGAGGGATATTTTCATCGTAAAGATGTCAGACCACTTTCGAAATATTATTTAGGATACTGGCATGAATATCATAGACTATGATTTTTCCAATTTAAAAAATGCGTAAGTTATTTGGAATTTACGTTTTAAAAATATGTCAGAATAAGGCAAAATTGAGCATAAACTTCCATTTTGAGGATCCAAAATACATTAGACAACTTTAAAATTACGTTTATGATATTTGTTTGAATATGATTGAATACAAATATTCTACTAGGAAAATTTCGTGAATTATTCGTAATTTACGATTTTACCAACATAGCGAAATTATAAGTTTTTCATATAAATATGAATTTTGACGATTATTGCATTGGAAATAGTAGCATGAAACATAAACAACGGAATTGACCCCGATAAAATAAATTAATAGATTAGAATAAGATAAATAGATCGAAGTGAACGGTGGATAGCCCATTAGGCGGGGATTTCATTCTGTCACTGTATCAAGCTTTGGTCAAATTCATTTCTTTTAACATGATTATAATATGTCTCGCACTAGAAATTTATGAGAAGATAAATATGATGGGGAACTGAGCAGAGTCCACCTATGCCAACTAGTTTTTAATAAGTTATGTATGTCAACCGGAATTCATGTGTTTCTGAAAAGTTTGCATTAACTGTCAAAAAAAAAAAAAAAAAAAAAAAACTAGTTGGCATAGGTGGGCTCTGCTCAGTTCCCCATCATATGTATGTTCTCATCAATTTCTTCTACAGGACATATTATATTCGTGTTAAGAGAAATGAATTTGACAAAACGCTTGATACAGTGACAGAACGAAATCCTCGCCTAATGGGCTACACACCATTCAGTTCGATACATTTATCTTATTCTAATCTATTAATTTATTTTATTGGGATCAATTTCGTAGTTTATTTTCATGCTACTACTTCCAATGCAACAATCCCAAAAATGCATATTTATACGAAATATCACCCATTTTTGCTATGTTGATAAAATCTTAAATTTCGAATAACTTACGAAATTCCCCTATTAGAATATTTGTAGTCAATCATGTTCATACAAGTATCATAAATGTTATTTTGAAATTGCCTGATATATTTATGATCCTCAAAATGGACGTTTATGCTCGATTTTGCCTTACTCTGCCATTTTAAATAAATCGTAAATTACAAATAATTTACGAATCGAATTTTTTAAATTGGGAAATTCATACACTCTATGGTATTCATGTCAGTATCCTAAATAATATTTCAAAAGTGGTCTGACATCTTTATGATGAAAATATCCCTCAAGATTGACGTTTGTGTAAAAATTTGCCCTATTCTGTTATGATAAGAAATTCGTAAAATTTTAATAACTTGCGAAATTTTTAAAGTAGCATGTTTATAGTAACTGATGCTCATTCCGGCATCAAAACAGATATTTAAAAACTGGTCTGACATTTTTACAGCAAAAATTTTTCATTTAATGCAAGTTTAAGTAAAATTTTGTCCAATTCTTCAATGTTAAGGAAATCGTAAATTTCAAATAACTTACAAAGCTTTTTTAATTCGAATGTTGCAAATAAATAGGGTTCTTGCCAGTGTTGAAAGTAATATTTTAAAACTGGTCTGACCTCTCTGCGATCATTTGTTCGTGAGATATCGTGTACACAGACTAACAAACTAACGGACTAACACACTAACACACTAACAGACACCCTACAGACAGACACCATACAAATTTTGTCATTTT
Organism: Salticus scenicus; assembly: GCA_963930645.1. Classification (NCBI taxonomy): domain Eukaryota; kingdom Metazoa; phylum Arthropoda; class Arachnida; order Araneae; family Salticidae; genus Salticus; species Salticus scenicus. Next base: position 298,200,165 of record OZ005648.1, read on the forward strand.
CGGATTCTTCACACCTGCAAACGTGTAAAAATATCAAAAAACCGAGGTCGAAAATTTTCACGATTACCTAAGTTCCCCATACCTATAGTATGATGGGGAACTAAAAAAACTAGTTGGCATAGGTGGACTCTGCTCAGTTCCCCATCATATTTATGTTCTCATAAATTTCTAGTGCGAGACATATAATCATGTTAAAAGAAATGAATTTGACCAAAGCTCATGATACAGTAACAGAATGAAATCCCCGCCTAATAGGCTCTCCATCGTTCACTTCGATGTATTTATCTTATTCTAATCTATTAATTTATTTTATCAGGGTCAATTCCGTTGTTTAGTTTTCATGCTACTATTTCCAATGCAATAATCCTCAAAATTCACATTTATATGAAAAATTTACAATTTCGCTAAGTTGATAAAATCGTAAGTTACGAATAATTTACGAAATTTTCCTATTAGACTACTTGTATTCAATCATGTTCAAACAAATATCATAAATGTAATTTTGAAGTTGTCTAATGTATTTATGATCCTCAAAATGGAAGTTTAAGCTCAATTTTGCCTTATTCTGACATATTAAGTAAATCGTAAATTCCAAATAACTTACGAACTTTTTAAGTTGAAAAAATCATAGTCTATTATATTCATGCCAGTATCCTAAATAATATTTCGAAAGTGGTTTGACATCTTTACGATGAAAATATCCCTCAAGATTGAAGTTTTTGTGAAATTTTGCTCTATTCTGCCATGTTAAGAAATTCGTAAATTTCCAATAACTTAGGAAATTTTTATATTGGAAAATTCATAGTCATTAATATTCATTCCAGTGTCCTAAATAATATTTCAAAAGTAGTCTGACATCTTTACGATGAAAATATCTCTGAAAATTGACGTTTATGTGAAATTTTGCCCTATACTGCCATGTTAAGAAATTCGTAAATTTCCAACGACTTGCGAAATTTTCAAAGTAGCATATTTATAGTTACTGGTGTTCATTCCGGCATTAAAACTGATATTTTTAAACTGGTCTGACATTTTTACAGTAAAAAGTTTCCATTTAATGCACGTTTAAGTGAATTTTTGTCCTATTCTCCCATGTTAAGAAGATCGTAAATTTCTAATAACTTATGAAGTTTTTAAATTCGAATGTTACAAATGAATAGGGTTCTTACCAGTGTCGAAAGTAATATTTTAAAACTGATCTGACCTCTCTGCGATAATTTGTTCTTGAGATATCATCTACACAGACTAACAAACTAACGGACTAACACACTAACAGACAGACACCATACAAATTTTGTCATTTTTGGATTCCTCACAGCTGAAAACATGTGAAAAAGTCAAAAAACCGAGGTCGAAAATTTTTACGATTACTTAAGTTCCCCATACCTATAGTATGATGGGGAAATAAAAAGTTATGAATCAGTTTTTACAGTATGGCGCAAAAGTTTATGCACAAGCTAATTTTTAGTTCCCCATCATACTATAGGTATGGGGAATTTAGGTAATCGTGAAAATTTTCGACCGGCTTTTTGAATCGTAAATTATTCGTAATTTACGATTTTATCAACATAGCGAAATTGTAAATTTTTCATATAAATATGAATTCTGAGGATTATTGCATTGGAAATAGTAGCATGTAAACTAAACAACGGAATTGACCCTGATAAAATAAATTAATAGATTAGAATAAGGTAAATATATCGAAGTGAACGGTGGATAGCCTATTAGGCGGAGATTTCATTCTGTCACTGTATCAAGCTTTGGTCTAATTCATTTCTTTTAACATGATTATAATATATCTCGCACTAGAAAATTTATGAGAACATAAATATGATGGGAAAGTGAGCAGAGTCCACCTATGCCAACTAGTTTAAATAAAATGAAAAATATTCACCGGAATTATTCGCATATTTTACTGTATCTAAACAATTGGATTATACATTCATGTTTCGAATTCGAAAGCAATTAATTGAAATGAAAATAATAAATTATATAAAAACCAGAATTGTGATGTCGCAAAAGTTTATGCACAAAAGCAAATTATCTACATTTCACAAAGCCCAAAAGTCTTTTAGTAGTCTTTGGCGTTTCCATTGTATCTGGGATCAAATATGTGATTTTACATTGATAACACTAGCTTTTGGTAGGTTTAGGGTTCAAATATGTACCAGGCTTCTTTGAATGCTCATTTGAGCTCTTGCACCGAGTAATACTGCTTCCCATTCTTGTAGAAGTTACGTTAGAGGATTTCCCAGATATTCTCTGTAGGATTGAGATCTTGGCAGAGTGTTGGCAAGTTCATCACACTGATATTTGTGATCTAAGTCATTCTTTTGTAAGATGGGAAATGTGCATTGACGCATTGTCCTGCTAAATTTCCTGTTGGGATCACCTAGGAGTTCACCAAACGGCAGCATATGCTCGCTCAGAGATTCCTGATACTTTTTGGAATTTTGTCTGTCATTTAGGATGCAAGGAGACTTTTGTTTATTGAAGCTAAAAGCGCCTCCATACCATGAGCGAGCCACCAGCTTGTTGCCGGCTGAATATGCTCTTCGGACCTTTCTTCAAGTGCTGCCAATAGAATGAGAACCCAGTTAGACCATCCAAATTCCACTTTTTTTTTTCCTATCAGAGAAAATAAAACTAATTTATTTGTCACAATAATACATGTGCAGTTTTGTCCATTGAAGTCTTGCTTGTTTGTGACAGTTTCAGAGAAGTCTTACGAGCTATTTTTTGTTTTTTCATGAATCTTGATTCGGTTATTTGTCTGTGTATGATATCATGTGATACTTTTGATCCAAATCGATTTTTTATCTGATTAAGAGATAAATTGCCAGTTAGAAAAATTCTTTTAATTCTTCTATTCTCACGAAATGTGGTTTTTCTCGGCCTTCCTGAGCGACATGTAATTTTGAATTGTTCTCCACGTCGCCAAATAATATAAATAATACGTTTAGACCGATTTAAAATAAAAGTGACATTCGCAAAACGAATTTACATTCCGATTTCAGCTCTTACACTTTCATAACCTCTTTAGGCGAGAACTGCAGGGTTTTCGGCATTTTGATAACTCATACAGGGATTAATATTATTCCCTACACTTTATACTCTACTACTCCGATTCAAAAAATTAGAATAATGAAAAGAAATATGGTCAAGGGAAATGAAAATCGAATTTATCAAATAAATAATCAACAATATCAAATATAAAGTACTATAATATGAATCTGCATATTTTGCAGATTATAAAAATGTAAACACATTACAATGAAATAGAAAATATATTTAAATCAGCTAACAACAAAAAATTCAAAATATTAGAATACTTTCTAACATGGTTCAAAAAATTAGAATAATGAAAATATATTGAACATAATTTAAACTCTAAGTATTTTTACTTGCTAATCAGTACTTTGTTGCATCACCCTTAGCTTTAATGACAGCTCTTAAACGTTTTGGCATGTTTTTAACTAAAGGTTCACAATCTTTTTTATCCAAATTCGCCCATATGCTCTTTATACTAGAAATAAGTTCTTTTTTGTCTCTAGGCGCAACTTCTTGAAGTCGTTTCTTCATAATTCCCCACAAATTCTCGATAGGATTTAGATCGGGTGAGTTTGCAGGCCAAGGTAGTACAGGTATGTCCTTCTCTTTGAGCCATTTAGTTGTTGATTTGGAAGTGTGGGGAGAAGCTGAATCTTGCTGAAACAAGAAATCGTCATCACATAAATCCTCAGCTGAAGGAATCATGAAATGTTCAAGAATTTCTTGATAGACTTCTGAATTGACTGTTGTGGAAACAATACACAACCTGCCTGGGCCTTCAGCAGTCATGCAGCCCCATACCATAACAGAGGTCGCAAATTTAAACGAACGTTTTAAACATTCTTTCTTATAAGCTTCATGTTTGAGTCTCCAGACACGTATACCTTGATTTCCGTGAGACACACAAAACACACTTTCATCGCTGAAAAGTATCTTTTTCCAATCGTCGTGATCCCAAAATAGCCTTTGTTTACACCATTTAACTCTAGCAGAACTTTGCTTAGATGATAAGAATGGCTTTATCTTAGGCACACGTGATCTAAAACCTAATTTGCGAAGTCGTCGTAGTGTTGTAGATTTGGAGACATTTATACCCATTTCTTTCCATTTTCTATGCACATATCTCACACTCCGAAAACGATGTTTCTTCACAATCTTTTTCAATTGCCTTTCATCTCTTCTTGAAGTTACTGGCTTTCGACCACTTTTAAAGTGTTTATTTTGAAAACACTTATTATTAGAATATTCTCTCAAAACTCTACTCACACTTGCTTGAGAGCATTTCACTTCTTTTGCTATAAAAAGCTGTGTTTTTCCTATTTCGTGCAAGTACACAATACGATATTTCACAGCCTCAGATAAATCGCTCTTTCGTCCCATATTAAGCAAATACTACGCTACAATCAAATGCCAAACGACTTTTCATTTTCAAAGGAGCACATTTTATAGTCCCACAGATGTTAATCCCGCAGCCGTTCTCTCAACTTATAAGAAAAATTTGAATATTCTAATTTTTTGAACCATGCTATCGAGGTATTCTATTTCTTTGAATTATTCTAATATTTTTTAAATAGTTAATTATTAATATATCAGATAAAAATAAATATTTATGTTATATTTATAAATGCTCTGAAGATAATTAGATACTTTTAATATATTTTTTCCTGGACGCAGTATGCAAATTGACGCGTTAGCAACATCAAACTCATTCTTTTTTACATTATTCTAATTTTTTGAATCGGAGTAGTAGGAGATAAGACTCACCGATCCTCCACCAATCACGTTTAAAGAGATATTTGCATAAAATCTCATTCGTGCTTAAAATTTTACGACACTACAATTTTTATTATTATTATCATTATTATTTATTTTCCTTTCAATTAATTGTTTATGAATTCGAAACATAAATATTTAATTCAGCTGTCTAAATACATTAAAACTTTGGAAGAATTCTGATGTATAGTTTTCATTTTATTAAAAATTTTAGCTTGTGATTAAACTTTTGCACCGCACTGTATTAAGATTATTTTTGGTAGAGTAGTTTAATATAAATTTACTCAGTATATGGCACCTTTGTTTTCATCTTCTACTGCTCTTTTTTGCAAAACAATCCCTGAGAACTATGTTGTATATTTATGTAAAAGAACATTTTTGTTCGATACTCTCATAGTATTCTTGCGTTTTTAATGAAATGTAGTACAGAAATTTAACAGAGTAATTTTCTATCTTATTTCAGGTATACTGGGTTGGACCAATTCTTGGAGGTATCGTTGCGGCTCTTTTGTATAAATTTATATTCGAGCCAGCTGGAGTCCCCATTGAGAAGTATGAACCCAAAATTGCAGAAGATATAGAAGCTGCAATTGAAGAAAAAGAGACAGAAGAAGAAATTAGTAAAAAAGGTGTGGAAAAACCTATTAATAAAGAAGATGTAGAAAAGAGAGCTAGTGTAGAAGATAAAGAAAAGAGAGCTAGTTTGGAAAACATAGAAAAGCCTCCTGAATCGGAAATTCCATAGGAAGAATCCTAATGAAAAATTTATATCAGTTCGAAAACATTCTGAATAAACAAGTTGATGTTTACTAAATTTAGAAGAAAAAAAAAAAGAAGAAACTCATAATGTTAACTTGTATGTTTTAACATTTAATTCATTTATAAGATTCCGGTAATTATAGGTTAATAAGATAAATTTTATTTTATTAAAATTATTATTTTAATATATTCTTTTACAACCGTATAAACATTTAAAAGTATTTTCATTCAAGTGCAAACAAACCAAAAATGTTAACTTTATAATATTAGCATAATTTGTGTCTGTTGTTAATGCACTCAAATTTAAATGTAAGAACAATATGATAATGAAATAAATTTTCATTCTGTCTGATAAAATTTGTATTGTGGCTATTAAAAAGTTATAACATGCACTTAATAAAAAAAGTAATATAACCTGTATCTGTGTGTTGTCTATATATTTTATATGCGCAGCATACAAAGCAATAAAATTTAGGGGGGAAATCGCGTGATACAATTGATAATGCATTTTTAAGAGTGTATAATGTATTTGAATTCTTTTATGTGGATACTGTTTACAAAATATTTTTTTCTTGACACCGATCTAAGACACCGTTTTTTAAACCTCGGTTAGAGAATTTTTGGTTGGAAATTAACAAGTTAACGAGTTCTGCTGCATAAATAGTTATGATGCTATAACCCATAAATTTATTTTAGCAGTGGATCGCATGAATTCTTTCTGAAGGAAGAAATGTGTGTACTGCCCTAAATTACTTTATTCTAGCGCCCTTTATTTAAATAATTGTTACAACTGTTTTGCGATTTCAGGTGTATTCTGGTCTAGAGGTATAAATTTTGGACGTTTTGTCGAGCTCGATAAGAATAAATAAATAAATAAAAATTTTCATTCAATTTTTTACAAGATATTTATTGATATATGAAAAAAAAAATTAAATTAAAAGAGTTGTAAGCTGGTAAAGTGGGTGGGAGTAAAAAGGGGGTGTTCTGGTTGACATGATTGCCTCCCTTCTGGCGAGTGTCTGAAAGAAATAAAAGCAATTTCTGGCATTTTTTCCCTCTATATATTAAAAAAAAGTTTCTGTCGCTGGCGTCATTTTTTTTTTTTTTTTTTTTTTTTTTTTTTTTTGCGACAGCATGACAGCAATTTCTCACGGAGGGCAGGATACTCTACGTTATGAGATGTATCAGTATATTCCGAATACTTCAAGGAAGGCATTTCAGCTGCTTAGAAATTTCTACCATTTTAATTAACGAAGTTATTAACTAAGAACGTCTTCGGGTTTAGAAAGGTACTGTATTTGCCACCGTAGAAAAGGTTTCTCTTTTATGACGTTACTTTTCTGTCATGATATAATTTTCCACGGGGAAATTAAAATGTGATCCATGGTGTAAAATATAATAAAATCAATATCAATGTTGCTGTTAAGAAAAATATTTCTATTATTGGAAATTTTTTAGTTGTTCATAATTGTTTATATATATATATATATATATATATATATATATTGTTACGAAATTGTAAATAATTGTGTTTATTTTTGTATAAATTCTTTCAAAGAGGCTTAGTAAGTTGGTAAAGTGCTAATTTTGTGCATTTCTAGTCGTTTTAGTGTTGAAATAGCCTTAATTTCCCTTAAAAACGCATTAAAAAGCCCCAATAAGGCAAAAATGGATTTGGCGCCAAATTTGGCGACTTTTTCCCACCTTGGCGATTTTTTTGGCGACCTTGGCGATAAAATCCTTATATGGGATATACCAAATATGGAAGCTGTAAGTTGATTGGTTGACCACTTTCTAGAGTTTTCTGGAAAAATCTGGGTTCCTTGGAACAGCATATAAGGAGCGCTTCCTCGCCAAGGCAGTCAGTTCAGTTCAGATCTCAGCCAGCTTCGCTAGTGCTTGCATTGCTCTTGAGCCTCTTTGAGAGAGACTTGCTTCAAGTGTTATTGCTATACAGTTTGTACTGTGGATTTGCTATTGACAGCTGTTGTTTAAGCTGTGGTTACTGCTTGAATTGAAGCTGATAATTGGTTTATTGACCTGTATTTTTCTGGAACTTTCTGTGAATAAATTACTGAATTTTTGTACGTTTGGCCTTTCATTCTCAGACAACTCACGAACCCCCAAGTACGCAACATTTCTGGTGTCAGAAGTGGGATTTTGTCTGTGAATGGTGATAACGAGAGCTATGGAGCAAGAGATGAAGAAATTTCTAGAAGGTCTCACTGCTCAGATGAATGAGTTGAGATCTGGATTGATAGAGAAAATAGAAACAGGACAAAGAGAAATGAAAGAGGGACAGAGAGAGATGAAAGATAGCCTGAGTCAAGAGATGAAAGAAATGAAGGTAGCACAAGAGAAAATGGAAACATCGCAAAGAGAGTTGAAAGACAGTTTGGGTGAAGTTCAGGAAGAAATTAAATCTAATCAAGATGAGATGAAGAGAGAGCTTTCAACGGTGAAGGAATCAATCGATGGTAAATTAACGGCGATGGAAAATAGAAGGGATGGAATAGAAGAGAAAGTTATAAAGATAGAAGAAAATTTTGAAGAGAAAGTTTTGAAAATAGAAGAAAGTTTTGAAGAGAAAGCTATGAAGATAGAAGAAAATGTTATGAAGGTTGAAGAGAAAGCTATGAAGATAGAAGAAAATGTTATGAAGGTTGAAGAGAGTGTTACGAGGATGGAACGGAGTTTCGAGGAGAAAGTTAAAGAAAATTTTGATCAGGAACTGAAAGGCAGGTTTTCAGAGATAGAAGGTAAACTGAAGAGAATAGAAGAAGATCTGGAGAGAAAAGTGGAAGAAAAGTTAGAATCCATGCCCCAGGAAGCTGAAAAGAAAGAGAGAAGAATTCAGAATCAGGAATTTATTAAGCTATCAACCTACGATGGCAGTTCCTCCTGGCATGTATATAAGACGCAGTTCTCCATCGTGGCTGAAGCAAACGGCTGGGACTCTGTTGCAAAGACGGCTCATCTGGTAGGGTCGTCGCGGGGCGACGCCGCAGATATTCTGGAGACCCTTTCGAAGGAACAGCGATATGACTTCGAAGCTGTAACCAGAGCACTAGAGCTACGTTTTGGAGCGAAATGGTCCAAAGAATATAGTCGACTCCAGCTAAGGTCCCGTCGCCAGAGACCAGGGGAAAGCTTACAAGAACTGGCATCAAACATCCAGAGGCTTTCACATTTGGCTTTCTCAGACTGTCATCCTGAAACACGCAATGATCTGGCTCTAGAATATTTCATTGATGCTGTCGAAGATCCAGATATTCAAAAAGCCCTCAGACTCTCCGGCGTGAAGGATGTGGAGTCAGCCTTGGTGTATGCCCTAAAGCTCGAGACTGCCCAACAAGCCTCCTGTAAACATCGCCAGAACAGCACAGCACACAAAATGAACGGCTCTCAAGATGATCTTAAAGAGATTCAGGAAATGATTGCAGAAATTAATAGAAGACTACGCATTCTTGAGAGTAAGAAAGAAGGGAAGACTCCAACTAAATGCTGGGGCTGTGGAAAAGACGGTCATATCAAACGAAGCTGCCCAGTAAGAGCACCTAGAGAAGCAACCAAGAGTGTCTCTGAAGTATGGCACACAGAAGGAGCTCTTCGGAAAAATCCAGATGCCTTCTTGCAGAAGCCTCCATCCGAAGATCATAAATACAGCTCTAAATCCGAGGATAAACACCAAAGAATAAAGCCAGTTGCTCGCCAAGTTACTGTCGTAACACCATCAGAACAAGATCCCGATCCCTGGAGTGACGAAGAACTTAAACAAGCCCAGTTGGAAGATCCTGACATAAAGCCAATATTACAGCTGAAGGAGACGACCAGCAACAGACCTACCTGGCAGGACATTTCCAGATTCAGTCCCATTACGAAAAGTTATTGTGCACTTTGGGACTCTCTTCATATCAGAAACGGCGTATTATACAGAAAGTGGGAATCTGATGATGGGAAAAGCTTCAGATGGCAGATTTTATTACCAAGGTCAAAAATTCCAGCTGTTTTAGAACAACTGCATAGTAGCTCTACCGGAGGCCATTTTGGGGTAATGAAGACTCTGCAGAAAGTTCGGGAACGCTTCTACTGGTGCAAGGCAAAGGAGGATGTGGAGAAATGGTGTAAATCCTGTGATGCTTGTGCGGCACGTAAAGGCCCGCAGAAACGAAGTCGAGGAAGACTGCAACGGTATAACGTGGGAGCACCATTTAAACGAATTGCAATCGACATCTTGGGTCCTTTGCCACGGACCTCCAGTGGAAATAAATACATCCTCGTCGTGATGGACTATTTCACCAAGTGGCCTGAGGCATATCCCATTCCCAATCAAGAGGCATGCACAGTCGCAGAGGTCCTAGTGCAGCAATGGGTGTCAAGGTACGGCACGCCCCTACAACTTCATACCGACCAAGGTAGGAACTTTACCTCTGATGTTTTCAAAGGACTGTGTCAACTACTCGGCATAGACAAAACCCGGACAACACCCTTACATGCCCAGTCGGACGGCATGGTCGAGAGGTTCAATCGTACCATCCTCTCTCTTCTAGTATCAAGGAACCAGCAAGATTGGGACTTGAAGTTGCCATTGTTCCTGCTGGCTTATCGAAGTGCTGTCCATGAAACCACCGGCTATACTCCAGCCCAGATGCTGTTTGGACGTGAACTTCGTCTCCCTTGTGATCTCCTGTTTGGTTGTCCACCCGATGCGCCTTCATCGCCCGAGGAGTACATCCAAGATCTCCAGGCACGATTTGAGGACGTACACAACTTCGCTCGGGAGCGGATTAACATGGCAACGGAGAAAATGAAGACCAGGTACGATCTAAAGGCTACACAACATGAGTTCCAGGAAGGAGAGAAGGTCTGGTTGTGGAATCCTGTTCGACGCAAAGGTCTCTCTCCCAAGTTACAGTGCGACTGGGATGGACCATACACAGTCTTAAAAAGGCTGAATGATGTAGTGGTGCGTATCACTAAAACACCTTCGTCAAAACCGAAGGTGGTGCACTATAATAGGCTAGCCATGTACCACAAGTAACGGTAAAATTTAAATTTAAAATGTAAATACTGGTAAAATTTGCACATGCGCACTGTAAATATTTGTATATAAATATTTGTACATATTTGTGAATTTTGTAAATATTTCCCACTTAATTTATATTTCTATTTTATCGTTATATGCAACTTAGTTCTTGCATTTTAGATTGTGTAAATTTGGTTAGTTTCGCCTCTTGACCAAGGGTTGCACTGCCCGGGACGTGCAGTCCTTGGGAGGGGGGCAGTGTTACGAAATTGTAAATAATTGTGTTTATTTTTGTATAAATTCTTTCAAAGAGGCTTAGTAAGTTGGTAAAGTGCTAATTTTGTGCATTTCTAGTCGTTTTAGTGTTGAAATAGCCTTAATTTCCCTTAAAAACGCATTAAGAAGCCCCAATAAGGCAGGTAATGGATTTGGCGCCAAACTTGGCGATTTTTTCCCACCTTGGCGATTTTTTGGCGACCTTGGCGAGAAAATCCTTATATGGGATATACCAAATATGGAAGCTGTAAGTTGATTTGTTGACCACTTTCTAGAGTTTTCTCGAAAAATCTGGGTTCCATGGAACAGCATATAAGGAGCGCTTCCTCGCCAAGGCAGTCAGTTCAGTTCAGATCTCAGCCAGCTTCGCTAGTGCTTGCATTGCTCTTGAGCCTCTTTGAGAGAGACTTGCTTCAAGTGTTATTGCTATACAGTTTGTACTGTGGATTTGCTATTGACAGCTGTTGTTTAAGCTGTGGTTACTGCTTGAATTGAAGCTGATAATTGGTTTATTGACCTGTATTTTTCTGGAACTTTCTGTGAATAAATTACTGAATTTTTGTACGTTTGGCCTTTCATTCTCAGACAACTCACGAACCCCCAAATACGCAACAATATATATATATATATATATGTTCTCTCTTACGGATAATGATTGTGAAATGTGGGTCAGGAAATCTGGTTTATATAATCGTATTTTCTCGGTAACTATAGAACATTTAAATGGTTTAAATGTGCGGGAAGAATACACAAATTTATGCATACTGATGATCCTTGTTATCTTTTTATGCAAAGTAAGGAAAGTTAATTTTAAATATTTGTTTTATTAATATTAAAAATAGGCTTAATTTATTTATGTATATTACAAAACACGCCATTTTAAAAAACGCGTTTTCGCCGTGTTTAATTTTGGAATCCATGGCAACCACTTCCGAAAACCGCATTTCGCCGTAATCACGAAAAGAAAATCGCCAAATAGAGTTGTGGACCAACCTGCTAGTTGTTCCAAATAGAGTCAAAATCCAACTCCTTTAATCTTGTAATTTCCCACTGATATTTTTTTAACATTACAGAATCAGGCCTTTCTCGGACACTTTTGATCTTTTTTAATTACGCCAAGAAAAAAATTCATCATTCTTAAAGTATAGGCATTAGGAAAAAGTATAGGCTTTAGATTATAAGTACTAATTTTTTTTCTTTTTTTTTCTCTTTTCTTCTCCTTCTTTTTCTTTAAAAAGCAATTACACCAAAACATTCATTGCCAAATAATGACAAAAATTTTAAAAATGCCAAGGGGATCATATACTAACGTTGTAACACAAAATGGCCTAGATGTTATGAATTTCTTTCTATTCTAAAAATAAAGCATGATGTTTCATTTAAAAAGCAAAAAGATATGGTATTAAATATTATGTATTTCAATTTGACATTAAATATGGGAATTTCTATAACATTTTCCTGCTTTTGTTCTGTGATAAATACTATTAATATTCCTATTCAGTGAAAAGCCTCGCAGGGAACTGGGGGTTGGTGATCGGAGCGAGCAGGGGGCACAGCCTCCTAGCTTATATAAATAATTTTTAGTTTTTTTAAAAATAGTTACAAAAATGTTACAAAAGTGCTAAGGACGATAAAAGATTATAAATTTAAGGTTGGTACACAATTTGAAGTAAATTGATTAAATAAAACTTGAAATATCATGTCAATCATGTTTAAAAAAAAAATAAAGAAAGAAAGAAAAATAAAAGTAATTTTGAGAAAAACGTGTTTAAAGTTTTTAGCAAAAGTTTTAGACAACCGCAGCAGTCTAGGATGATACATTATGCCTACATTTTGTTAATCGGTAATTCTTAATGGTCTAAACTTTAAGAATTCGCAAAAAACTAAAGGATTGATTTTTTTTTTTTTTTTTTTTTTTTTTTTTTTTTTGAATTTTTAGATCAGAATACTCCTATTAAACAATTTTTCCAAGTAGTGAATTTACTATAATTGTCTCTATTTTGGATTCCGGAAAGAAAAACGTAAGTTGGTGTCATAGTTAAAACAATTTATTTTAATAATGAAAATGAAAATTTAACAATGGTTTCCATAAGTGCATTTAAACAAAATGAAACAAGTAATATAAAAGAAAAAAAAATAAGTCAATTCCTACTTCTAAACACTATCGGAAAGTTTTTTTTTTATATATAATTTTTAATTGGGAAATAAAAAGCGCGCGTGAAAAAGGAAATAAAAATAATTATAAGATAAAAAAAAAACTTTTTATATACCATGTTTTAAATTTTCGGATGAATCATAGAGCTCTTATCAGTGTGCATAAATTTTTTAAAGTGATAATGTCGACAATTTTTGTGAGATGGAATACTGGCGCAGAACTCATACCGGTATTTGTTTAAGAAATTTCTGTGACTATAATATCGTTGGCTTAAGAAGTAGAAAATTTTGTTTCATTGATAGTGGTATGAGTTCTGCTCCAGTCTTCCATCTCTGTAAAAGGACGATGAAAAGTTGACCGACTTAATGAAGTTGCACGCTTAAAACAGTGGCACATTATGGTATGGAGGTGCATAATTTTTCAAGGAGTCTGGCAAATTTCATAGGGATCAATTAACTCGAAATAAAACTCCGCCATTTTAAAAGTGGTGCCTGACCGACTATTTTAGAGATATCTCAGACTTTTCCACAATCAGCATTTTACGATGATAATGCACCTTGCTACACGGTGTCTGCGGTACGTTTATTTGACTCTAATTTTTTAAATCACCTATCCATTCCAATGATCACCTATAATTCTGTAAGTAATTATAACTTTCTTCACTTTAAGTTAAATCCCAATGGATAGTGTAGAATTTCTTCTTTACCAGACCTGGAAATAGTATTAATCTTAATCCACTAGAAAATGTTTAGTCTATAAAATTGGGAAGGGATTTGAAGTTTGTAGATGCAACTTTTCAAAAACTAGAAAAAATTGATTATGATGTATGGTACAGTGAAATTTCTGAGCTTTATGTTAAAAAACTATGCCATTGCGCATTAATGCAGCAATTTCATATAAAGCTGGAATTACTCAATGCAGAATACACACTTTTATTAAGTAACTAGCAGGCTTTGCCCGCTTCGCTGGTCACTATTTTTAAATGAATCACTATAATTACTGAATTCTCAAAATTGCATTAATTTTTATCACGTGAAAAAAAAAAAAAAAAAAAAAATGTCGCACCGGGTTCTCACTGCCTTCCGAAAAAATTCCCAAAATGCTCTAACTCTTATTTCCCCCTTCGACCCCCCCCCTCCCGTCTATCCTAATAATTTTACAAATTCAAAAATATCCGCAATCGATTTGTAAATATCAAAAACCTCTATGCACCAGTTTTGAACGATCTATCTCTATTTTTATTTTTTTGCCCCACCACTCTCCCCCTTCCCAATAATTTTAAAAATTCGAAAATATCCGCAATCGATTTGTAAGTATCGAAAACCTCTATGTACCAATTTTGAATGATCTAACTCTATTTTATTTTGTTTGCCCCTCCGCCCCCCTTCCGTCCGTCCTAATAACGTTACACTTTCGAAAATATCCCCATTCGACTTGCAGGCATCTAAAACCAATCTGTACCAATTTTGAACGGCCTAACTGCATTTCTATTTGTTTTCGCCCATAGCCCCCCCTTACCGCCCCTCCTAATAATTTTACAAATTCAAAAATATCCGCATTCGATTTTAAGTATCGAAAACCATTTCTGTACCAATTTTGAACGATCTAACTCTATTTTTATTTTTTTGCCCCCCCCCATCCCATCCCCCCCTTCTCACCCCTCCTAATAACTTTACACTTTCGAAAATATCCCCATTCGACTTGCAGGCCTTTAAAACCTATCTGTACCAATTTTGAATGCCCTAACTGTATTTCTATTTGTTTTTGCCCATAGCCCCCCCCCTTCCCGCCCCTCCTAATAATTTTACAAATTCAAAAATATCCGCAATCGATTTGTAAGTATCGAAAACCTCTATATACCAAATTTGAACGATCTAACTCTATTTTTATTTTTTTGCCCCCCCTCTCCCCTCCCCCTTCTCTCCCCTCCTAATAACTTTACACTTTCGAAAATATCCCCATTCGACTTGCAGGCTATTGAAACCTATCTGTACCAATTTTGAAAGGCCTAACTGTATTTCTAATTGTTTTTGCCCCCCCCCCTTGGGGATCAAATTTCGAAAATTCCAGGAATTGGTTTTTAGACATTTATATTAGCTATATTTTAAAGCAAAAATTTTACGGATATCTGTTTCTTTGTTTGAGCTATGAAGGATATTTTGAATTCACGTTTTGCTCCCTCCCCCCCCCCCCCTGGGGGCCGAATTTTTTCAATTTTTTTCTTTCCTAAACCATCCCTGACCTATAAGGAAAAAAACAAAAAAAGAATGATCGAAATCGGTCAAGCCGTTTACAATTTTATAATGGACATACAGACAAACATTCATTTATATATATATATAGATAGTTTATAAGAAAAAAAACTTTTTATAAACTGTGTTTTTAAATTTTCTGTTGAATCATAGAACTAACTACATTAGCACTTTATCGATGCGTATGAAATCTTTAAACCGATAGTGACGTCAATTTTTGTGAGATACATAATTTAAAGCTCACGTTTAATTAAATTATTTTTTTAATCACGTTTATTTATTTTTATGTCGAAAGAAAATGAACTCGTAAATTTTTTTTGGCAACAATTAAATTATAACTAATATTTTAATGGCTATTTATAAGGTATTAGGAGGTTATTATTTTCATATTTTAATTAATAATAAGAAAACTATTCGAATTTTTTCGAATTTTTTTTTTTTTTCCTAAACCATCCCTGACCTATAAGGAAAAAAACAAAAAAAGAATGATCGAAATCCGTTCAGCCGTTCTCGAGTTTTAATGAGACTAACGAACAGCAATTCATTTTTATATATATAGATATAGATTGTTTAGATCTGACAAATAAATTGTTTTATTTCATATATTAAAATATAACAAGTTTATTTCATATAATAAATCATAATAGAATACAAAGTATATTTTTATTACACACTCCTGCTCAAAAGTTTACCAAGACTCACATACGATCAGTTTTATTTCAGTTTAAAAACTTATCTCTCGATGAAATGTTTTCAAACGTTATATATTTAAGAGTCTTTTTTTTTTTTTTTTTTTTTTTTTTTAGTTGGACACTTTTGATAGTTGACATCTTCAATTTTCCCGAAACTTTCAGGGTATGTTAGTAGTACTGTGATAAGAAAAAGTGAAATTTAATTTTTTCTGAATTTTATTTGTTTGACCTAGAGAGGGGGGCAAAGTTTGAGGCCGTAAATAAAGGGTGTCATTTTAATATTTTTGTCACGCCCGTGAGGAAAATTCATAGCGAAGAGGCGCGAGTCCGCGGGATACTTTCTTAGCCAAAATAGTTGAACATCTAAATTAGAATTATCATAAAGAGTAAATAAAAAGAAGAGATTAAAAGCATGAAAAAAAAAAAAAAAAAAAAAAAAGATACATATAAAAAAAAAAATTAAAATTATATATACCATAGTTTATTAAAATTAATATAATATTGAATTTAGAAAATAAAAACCACGCGCACGGGCAGGAAAAAGAATAATAAGAAAAAAGAGATGATAGAAAAATGTTTTAGTTTGGTTTTGGTATTTATTATTTTTTTAGGATTTTTGAGGAATAATGATAGGAACGGAAAAACACTCAATATTTCCTGGTGCTCTTTTGAAAGTGAAATCTGAACTGATAGTCCGGTCAATTTAGACATAAAAATAGTGATCAAATAATGAAAATTCCGACAGAGCCAAATTTCCGTAGAGACCTTAGGTTCACCACAAAGAATAAGGTGTCAAAAGTCCCCATCGGTCCCATGTGTGCTAAGGGACTTATTCGGGCCCCAAGGTCAAAATTTTGGGTTTTTTAGATTTTTCTCGAAAACGGTAAGTTTTATCGAAAAAGTACCTCAGAGTAAAGTTGTAGATCTCAAAATTCTCTATAAAAATGGTCCTTATGATTTTTTCTCTAAGACTCACCATTTCTACATGTGTGCTAAGGGACTTATTCGGGCCCCAAGGTCAAAATTTTGGGTTTTTTGGATTTTTCTCGAAAACGGTAAGTTTTATCGAAAAAGTACCTCAGAGTAAAGTTGTAGATTTCAAAATTCTCTATAAAAATGGTCCTTATGATTTTTTCTCTAAGACCCACCATTTCCCAGATATTGCGCTTGTAAGAATCACGTTCTACATAATATGCACACATATGCCACGTATATACATATTCAGGTACTCAAGCAAGTAAAAATGCCTACTTGTGTCTCTTTCATGTATACATTATACTATTCTAAGAAAATATACTCTCAAAAGACCGCCAGTCCCTTACAGTATCCCCTCTACTTGTATGGCCTTGAATAACATCTGGCTATTCTTTTGTCCGTGTGGTGTCGTTCACGTACCTGTTTCTTTTAGTTTTAAACGTGCAGTTCGAGTGAATATACGTATTTATTACAAGTAGTATTTGATGGCTATAGAGACACAACAAAGAACATAAAAGCTGCAGAACAACGTCGTCGTACTACAAAAACATCCTCAGGTTCCGACATAATGTTTGATGAATTTATGACAGTTCCAGTAAACCAACAACAATTTTTTGCAAACATTAATAATAAATCTCGATTTATTTCTATGTTGAGTAACAAATTAACTGCTGAAAATATTGCCGTGAAACAAGCTCCGAAAGACGCCGATGTCCTCATAATTGAAACAGCAATAGAAATATTTAATGCAAGAAACACAACTATTGTAGTGGGCGAAGATGTTGATTTGTTAGTACTACTCACTGCAAGGACTCCATCTGATAAAATTATTTACTTTCTGAAACCTGGGAAGGCGCAACAACGCACAGAAATATATTCTTCTAAAAGTTTATCAGCTTATCCAAAATGCCAAAACTATATTTTATTTTTACATGCGATAACCGGCTGCGATACTACGTCAGCAATGTTCAGAAGGGGCAAAAATTCAGTATTAAAATCATTTGGAAAAAAAGATTCGATTGACTGCGCAAAAGTATTTACAGAAATTAATTCTCCACCTCAAATACTAATTAGTGAAGGAATTCGGTTTCTTCTTGAGGTTTATGGAGCTCCAAAAAAAATTGATTGCATAGATAAGTACAGATATTTAACATTTGTAAAAAATACACGAAACAACAAGCAAGTACAACTATCTTGTCTTTCTCCAACATCGGCATCTGCTATTCAACATTTGTTTCGAGTATACTATCAAGTTCAGACTTGGCTAGGCAATCAACTGAACCCTGAAGACTGGGGTTGGAAATTGATAAATAATACTTTGGAACCGATTAAAACTTTACTGCCCCCTGCTCCAGAAAAACTTCTTAACTCTTTTTTTTGCAAGTGCAAGAAAGGTTGTAATGCCAAATGTGGCTGTAAAAAAATAGGGTTGCAGTGTTCTCCAGCGTGTACCAATTGCCAATGTCTATCGTGTTCGAATGTTCAATTAAATACAAGAGAGGAAGATTCATGTGATTTTGATGAAGAGACAACTGATTCATCTTCATTTGAACAATTTTTGAACATTCAGCAACAGGAAGAAGAAGAAAAAGAAGAAGAAGAAAACATGATTGTTGAATCAATATCTAAATTTTCATTCCGCTAATCCTAATTCGCATAAAATCGCAGTCTTCCGAACTTTGGTCAATAGAGCTCTTCGGTTATGTAGTAACGAAACACTTTTTAAGTTGGAAATTAAAAAAATTTTCCAGGATTTAATAAATAACGATTACCCTCTTAATTGGTTAAAACGAATTTATCGTGAAAACATTATCAGCTTCCCTCCTCCTTCGTTTCCTCCTGCAAATTCCCCCTCTACTCCAATGAAAATGAAAAATTCACTTATTAATAAAAACAGTTATATTTCGATGCCATATTTTGGTTTTCCTTCAGAATTTATTTCTAAATTACTTAAACAACATAACATTTATACTGCTTTCCGGCCAATTAAACAATTAAAAAACGTCCTTTTCAACTTTAAACCCATAACCCCTTCTCTGGATTTAACTGGTGTAATATATTTAATTCCTTGTAAAAATTGCAAATCTGTTTATATAGGTGAAACTGGCCGTACAGCAAAAATTAGACTACAAGAACACAGACGATCTTTTAAAAATTGCAACCAAAATTCTAAAATTGTAATCCATTCAATAGAAACCGATCATATTCCTGACTTCGATAATATAAAAATTTTAAATTCTGGTGTTCATAATTATAAATCGCGTATTTTCCTTGAAAGCTGGCACACTGCCAAGCATCTCCACACTATCAATGAAGCATGCGCACTGGCTCCTCAATATTCCGTACTCCTTTAAATTCCTTGAGTGTTCATATCCTGTTTGCATATTGTGTTGTATTACTGATGAGGAAACCCGGACGGGTTTCGAAACGTCTGATTTTAATTGTTTTTATATGTAATTTTTGTTTTTTAAGTGTATTTTAACTTAAAAATTTTTTGTCTCATAAATAAAACGTGTTTGCTTTTAATGATTGTTGAAGTTGAGTATGAAGAGTATGAGTCAGATTAAAGTAACAAAAAAACATTCGAACGACAGTTAAACTCAATAACCAATATCAATAATCTTCATACTATTAAATAACTATTTTTCCTGAAAATAACGTCATACAGGTTCGTGGAATAGGCCTACCGGGGAAAACACGTTAAAAGAAACGCGCCGAGTACACTACCTCACAGGTGGTGTGGAAATGTGTGCATATTATGTAGAACGTGATTCTTACAAGCGCAATATCTGGGAAATGGTGGGTCTTAGAGAAAAAATCATAAGGACCATTTTTATAGAGAATTTTGAGACCTACAACTTTACTCTGAGGTACTTTTTCGATAAAACTTACCGTTTTCGAGAAAAATCCAAAAACCCCAAAATTTTGACCTTGGGGCCCGAATACGTCCCTTAGCACACATGTAGAAATGGTGGGTCTTAGAGAAAAAATCATAAGGACCATTTTTATAGAGAATTTTGAGATCTACAACTTTACTCTGAGGTACTTTTTCGATAAAACTTACCGTTTTCGAGAAAAATCCAAAAAACCCAAAATTTTGACCTTGGGGCCCGAATAAGTCCCTTAGCACACATGTAGAAATGGTGGGTCTTAGAGAAAAAATCATAAGGACCATTTTTATAGAGAATTTTGAGATCTACAACTTTACTCTGAGGTACTTTTTCGATAAAACTTATCGTTTTCGAGAAAAATCCAAAAAACCAAAAATTTTGACCTTGGGGCCCGAATAAGTCCCTTAGCACGTATGGGACCGATGGGGACTTTTGACACCTTATTCTTTGTGGTGAACCTAAGGTACCTACGGAAATTTGGCTCTGTCGGAATTTTCTTTATTTCAATTGTCCAAATTGACCGGACTATGATGTAATTATGTTATTAGAAAAATAAATTGAAAATAGAAAAATCGGCATAAGTTATTTTTAATTAAAGTTAAGTGTGTGACATTAATAAGTGGTGTCAGAAGTGGGATTTTTCTTACCGATAATATGAAGTAAAATTTGTTGCATTTATGGAAAAGAAAATTGAGGTAAGCTAACTGAAAAGCCACCTATTATCATTTGTACATGCTCCGATATAAATGGTATACAATTGAATGACTACTACTTGATATTGGAAACTAAATTTAAATTTCAATACGAAGAATATAAATAAGGATTATAGTAGTTATTGTAATAAATGTGTTTGAATACATAAATCAGCGTATATTAATTTTATTAAAATCATTAAGAAATTGGTAAAAATAATAAGAGTAAATAAAATTATTCCATAAAATTAAAACTCAAAGGTTACCATAGCAACGATGGCATACTTAATGAAGGGAAATGACAAAGATTTGGCGTTAATAATAGAAAATCTTGTCGAAGCAGTACCACAAGGCGGAAAATTAATAGAACTTAGTAAAATTATCTTGAACAGTAAAGAATATGATGAAGAAACTGTAAAACAGATGCTTCAGACTATCATCAACGATAGGAAAGAGACAGAAGAAAGAGAAAGATAGCAACAGAAAGAAGAAAAGAAATTACATAGAGAAAGAGAAATGGAAGAAAAAAAATTACAGAGAGAAAGAGAAATGGAAGAGAAGAAGAGAAATTACAGAGAGAAAGAGAAATGGAGAAAAGAAATTACGGATAGAAGCAGAAGAAAGAATAGAATTAGAAAAATTAAGGTTACAACGGTCAAACTCTATTGAAAATCAAAGTCTCGATGATGATAATGTTGCATCTAGAGAAAAGTCAAAATCAATTGAAGAATACGTGAAAAGTATTAGATTATTAACAGTAAAGGTACCTGCCAAGACGGAAGGTTGGGATTATTTTTTTGACAGTCTAGAGAAGGCATTTACAAGTTTAAAGGTACCTTATGAAGCAAAATTTCAAATTTTATTATGTTTACTGGGCGAACGAGGTGCTCGGTTGTTAATATATGTGCAAGGAGAAAGATACGGAGAATACCAGCATTTAAAGGAAATCATATCTGACAAACATATCTGACATCAAAGGAAAGAATATCAACCTTCGGCACAAACATGTTTAGAAAATTTTAAGAAAGCAAGAAGAAGAGATGAAGAAAATTTTATTCAGTTTACAACAAGATTAATTTCTGTATGGGAATATTATTGTAAATTGAGGGATGTGAAAGACTTAGAAACATTGAAAGAACTCATAATATCGGATCGTATTATGGAAACTCTGGATCATGAAACAACAACACACATAAATATAAAACAAGGTGATGGTTGGCTTAGATCTAGAGAGTTGGCAAAGGAATGTGATTTATTTTACTCAGCGAAAGGAAAATCATATAAATTAAGGGCTACTGACAGATTTGCGTATTATGATAACCAAAAATCACATAAGGCTGAATAAATAACAAAAGTATCTCAGCGAACATATAAAAAGGAATTGGAATCGAAATGGATAAAAAGAGAAAGACCAAAATTGGATAGTAATAAGTTTGAATGTTTCATTTCTGGATCACGGAATCATATTAAAAGGGGTTGCCCAAGGTGGCGAGAGAAAATATTTATGCCACGATCAGAAGCAGAAAGGGTGGTCAGGGTGAATAGTTCACGGAGTCCAGTTGTCAGTGTTAAGCAAGGAATTGTCATGGCAAAAGTGGAAAAATTAAGATATGTACGAAATAGAAACAATGCAAAGGACGGATTGTGTATATTAAACCGATCCTTGATTAGCGTACACGGACAAATGGTAGAGGCAGTAATAGATTCAGGAACGGAAATTACTGTGGTACGAAAAGATAAAGTTAGGAATATACCCTTAGGCAAGGGAAGGACAGTTTGCTTGAAAGGCATTTTTTCTCCACCAGTACAGTGCGACAATTTTACTCCTATAGCCATGAGTGACCCATGTCAATTTTTTTAAACACGGATACTACTTGATACTAAGTACATTTTAGAATAAACAGTTTGGTGGGTCACCCATGGCTTTAAAGGCCAACTTCATTCTAAAATGCAGTTTTATTTGATTTTTTCCATGTTTTCAGTCTGAATATCTGATAAAGCCATGAGTGTCCCATAGAAATATTTATGAGGTTAATTACACACCTTAGTATAGAACTTAAAAATATTTAAAATAGAATGGATTACTCTTGGCTTTAGTAGTCAAACGGTCTCAAAGATGAAAATTTTCAAAAAAAGGTCAAAGTTCATGGTAAATTACTCTATAAGCTATGAGTCAATAACTATGAGACACAGTTGTAATTATACTCTAGATGATAATAATAACAGGAGACTTGGAGTTGGAATATTAAACCCGAATAAACTACTACGTCAGAAACGTCAAAGAAAAATATTGGAAATGCATACAGCTGCTTCGGTAGCCTACAGCGTACCGTCTTCAGTGCAAAAAGGATGATTTTCAAAAGTATTTTCAGTGCAAAAGCATCCTTTTTGCACTGAAGACGGTACGCTGTAGGCTAACGAAACAGCTGTATGCATTTCCAATATATATATATATTTTTTTTTTTTTTTTTTTAGCGTTTCTGACGTAGTAGTTTATTCGGGTATTACTCTAGATGGTCTAGTTTTAGACCCAGGTTACAAAACTATGGGGGTTGCAAGATTTATTTAGATACAGTCTATCTTATATCGCCAATGTGTACCTGTTCTATGTAGTACAAAAGAATTGAGACACAATTTTGTAATACATTAATGCTTGTTTCACAATTCTTTTGTACTACATAGAACAGGTACACATTGGCGATGTAAAATAGACTGTATCTAAAAGAATCTTGCAAGTCCCATAGTTATGTAACCTGGGTCTAAAACTAGACCATCTAGGGTATAAATAAAACTGTGTCTCATAGTTATTGACTCACGGCTTATAGAGTAATTTACCATCAACTTTGACCTTTTATTTGAAAATTTTCAACTTTGAGACCGTTTAACTACTAAAGCTAAGAGTAACCCATGCTATTTTAAATATTTTTAAGCTCTATACCAAAATGTGTCATTAACCCCATAAATAATTCTATGGAACACTCGTGGCCTTAGCAAATATTCAGATTGAAAACATGGAAAAAATGAACGAAAACTGCATTTTCGAATGACCCTGGCCTTTAAAGCCATGAGTGACCTACCAAACTGTTTATGCTAAAATGTACATAGAATCAAGTAGTATCCGTGTTTAAAAAAAAAATGACTTGGGGCACTTATGGCTTTAGGAGTAAAATGATATTAAAATGGCATCATTTATTTACGGCCTCAAACTTTGACCCTCTCTCTAGGTCAAACAAATGAAATTCAGAAAAAATTAAATTTCACATTTTCTTATCACACTACTACTAACATATCCTGAAAGTTTCGGGAAAATTGAAGATGTCAGCTATCACACCTCCATAGACTTTGTCCAGCTTTAAAAAAAATGGCTCTTTAAGAACTGGGTCTTCCTCATGTTTTTCAGTGAAGATTGGTTTAAGGCAACATTTTGGGGGCCGGTAACAAATTGAGCAAAATTAATAATGTTTGTTCACTCTCTATCATTAAATGTACGAAATGATCTGTAACTTTAGTATATATTCATATAGTCCCAGTACAATTTGCGGATGAATTTATAAGACGATAGCATGTAAAATAACAGAGATGTAAATAATTATTTTAAAACTCCAAAAAATCAGCATATTTTTTATTTTTAATATGCAGAGTTTTAAACGATAATTATTCCCACTTTCAGATAAATTAAAGTAACACTTTTGAAACAACATACTCCAATCGGAATACAAACTAGTTGGCATAGGTGGACTCTGCTCAGTTCCCCATGATACTTATGTTCTCATAAATTTCTAGTTCGAGACATATTATAATCATGTTAAAAGAAATGAATTTCACCAAAGCTTGATACGGTGACAGAACGAAATCCCCGCCTAATAGGCTATCCACCGTTCACTTCGATATATTTATCTTATTCTAATCTGTTAATTTATTTTATCAGGGTCAATTCCGTTGTTTAGTTTTAATGCTACTATTTCCAATGCAATAGTCCTCAAAATTCATATTTATATGAAAAATTTACAATTTCGCTAAGTTGATAAATCATAAGTTACGAATAATTTACGAAATTTTCCTATTAGACTACTTGTATTCAGTCATGTTTAAACAAATATCATAAATGTAATTTTGAAGTTGTCTAATGTATTTATGATCCTCAAAATGGAAGTTTGTGCTCAATTTTGTCTTATTCTGACATATTAAGTAAACCGTAAATTCCAAATAACTTACAATTTTTTTAAATTGGAAAAATCATACTCTATAATATTCATGCCAGTATCCTAAATAATATTTCGAAAGTGGTTTGACATCTTTACGATGAAAATATCCCTCAAGATTGACGTTTATGTGAAATTTTGCTCTATTCTTCCATGTTAAGGAATTCGTAAATTTTAAATAACTTAACAAAGTTTTATATTGGAAAATTCATAGTCATTAATATTCATGCCAATGTTCTAAATAATATTTCAAAAGTAGTCTGACAACTTTACGATAAAAATATCTCTCAAAATTGACGTTTATGTGAAATTTTGCCCTATACTGCCATGTTAAGAAATTCGTAAATTTCCAATAACTTGCGAAATTTTCAAAATAGCATATTTATAGTTACTGGTGTTCATTCCGACATCAAAACTGATATTTTAAAACTGGTCTGACATTTTTACAGTGAAAAGTTTCCATTTAATGCACGTTTAAGTGAATTTTTGTCGTATTCTCCCATGTTAAAAAAATCGTAAATTTCTAATAACTTACGAAGTTTTTTAATTCGAATGTTGCAAATGAATAGGGTTCTTGCAAGTATCGAAAGTAATATTTTAAAACTGATGTGACCTGTCTGCGATTATTTGTTCGTGAGATATCGTGTACACAGACTAACAAACTAACGGACTAACACACTAACAGACACCCTACAGGCAGACACCATACAAATTTTTTCATTTTCGGATTCCTCACACCTGAAAACGTGTAAAAAAGTCAAAAAACCGAGGTCGAAAATTTTCACGATTACCTAAGTTCCCCATACCTATAGTTTGATGGGGAACTAAAAATTTTCACGATTACCTAAGTTCCCCATATCTATAGTATGATGGGGAACTAATAAATATCTTAAACATCTCATAAAATATGAGCATGTTTATGAAAAACGTTTTCACTGAACGAAAGATAGAAAAAATGTTATTACATAGGTTGAAAAGCAAATTTTCGGAAAAAGAACGAGCTAAATTTTTGGTATTTTTCTAGAGTTGAAATTTCATAAGGGGTTTTTCACATGCCGCGTAACTGATTTGAAGATTGAATTGATTATTTCAACCACGCTCAAAAGTACTTATAAGCTTGTAATTCTAACATAATTTTGTTTATTTACTAATATTTGTGAGATTAAAAGGGATTTTTCACGAAAAAGGACTTTTTCAAAGAAGGTGAAATAATTGGATTTTCAAATTAATTACGCAGCATGTGAAAAACTCCTTATGAAATTTCAACTCTGGAAAAATACCTTAAATCTAGTTCGTTCTTTTTCCGACAATTTGCTTGATTTTTAGTTTATTCAAATGAACTTTTGACAAAAGTTACCCAGTATAGCTAGCCTTCAACCTATGTAATAAAGAAATTTCTATCTTCCGCGCATGTGCAGTGAAAATGTTTTTCATAAAAATACTCATATTTCATGAGATATTTAAGGCATTTGTATTTCGATTGCAGTATATTGTTTCAAAAAGTGTTACTTTAATTTATCTGAAAGTGGGAATAATTATTGTTTAAAACTCTGTGTATTGTAAATAAACATGATGATTATTATTATTATTATTTTTTTTTTTTTGAGCTTTAAAATAAATGATTATATCTCCATTATTTAACATGCTGTCGTCACACAAATTCATCCACAAATTGTACTGGGTCTATATTAACATATCCTAAAGTTACAGATCATTTCGATCATTTAACGATACAGGTAATCACAAACATTATTGATTTTGCTCAATTTGTTACCGGCCGTCTAAATGTTATCTTAAACCAATCTTCACTGAAAAACATGAGAAAGACCCAGTTCTTTAAATACCCAATGTTTGAAAACATTTCATCGACGGATAAGTTTTTAAATTGAAAAAAAAAAAAAAAAAAAAAACTGGTTGTTTGCAAATCTTTATAAACTTTCCAGTAGGAGTGTATTACGTTAAAAAAGGAAGTTTATGTAGATTTTTACTAAGGGGACTCTCTACCTATCGTCTCCGAAAGCCGAAGACAATGTTATTCTATGGGAAATTTCGCCCCTCTATAATTCATTAACTAATACATATTTTTAAATTCCGTTTTCTTTTTCCAAAAATTCACAACTATTAAACAATTTATCGCTTTCTAAAAATTGATTTTTTTTATTCTTAAGATTTCATTTTTAAGCTCAAAAAGGAAATATTTCACATAGCGAAAATTTGCATTTTACAACCTCAAAATTAAATATTAAAAATTTTTAAAAATAATTTTTAGAAAGCGATAAATTGTTTAATAGTTGGAAAGTTTCTGAATGTGAAAACGGAGTTTAAATATATATATATATATATATATATTAGTTAATAAGTTATAATGGGGGAAAATTCTCCATAGAATAACATTGGCTCTGGCTTCTGGGGACGATAAGTGGAGAGGCCTCTTAATTTCTTCGTAGAGTGTAATAAAACGAATTACTAAATTAAAAATGTACATAGGTATCATTTTAACTTCTCTTTGGTATTATGCAAACATGACGGTTTTATTTGTTTCAATCATTAGTTTTCAAGTTATTACAAACAGAAAAGTTACAAGTCAACTTTCGTGTAGTACGACTTTTTTCTTTTTTTAGGACAGAGGGCCTATTAGTCTCAATCTGTGATTTTTGCGTTGTCGTTTTCGATAGTTGGACATTTGTCGAAATCATTTTTCGATTGTTGGACATTTTTCGAAATCTAAAATTTATCGAAAATATAATTGAATAATTTGAAAGCGATATTATAATTGGGAAGAAAAAAAAACTAATAGTCCTCCGTCCTAAACTAAATTTTGCTTTTGCCAGAATTTCATCAAAATCTTTTATTATTATCATTATTGTTGAAAGAAAAAGAAAAGAAAATTAATAATAATCAGTATCGTTACAAGCGATATCGAAAAAGTTTTTTTTTAATAATTTTGAATTAGGAAATAAAAAGTGCGCGTGAAATAATATGAAATAAAAATAAGTATAAAGAAAGATAATACTTTTTTTTTTTTTTTTTTTTTTTTTTTTGTCTAACATTGTATATATAATAAAGCTCAGATTCTTTCCAGTGTAAGGTTTCATTGCAATCTAATCCATTCTGTGTACTATTTACGCAATGTTATAACAACATAAAATCAAATTATCAGTTTTATAGAGTTATTATTGTGATTATTGTGCGATGTTGCTTCTATATCAATATTTTTCTATACATACAATTATTTAAAGGGAAGCCTTGAAAACTGCTCATAGCATACCACGTAGTCAATTATCTTTTCATGCACGTTTGTCTAAGAATGAGCCTATCACTTTATTAAAATATCATACATAAATCATTAAAAAGTGATTGATGTTTTCATATAAATACTTTTAGTATGTAATAAAGAAAGTTAATGCGCGTACAATAATTTCTTCTTACGTAACATTTTACTATACGCAATTACTTATATTCTGTTTAATTGAATATCTTTTAGCATCTTATTAACAAAGGATTTGTTTGCAAATTTTTCCGGTCCTCGATTTACAGCTTAATTTGTTTACCGAAGAAAGTTATTTTTATCAAAAGTTACAGAATATTAATGCCCAGATAGATTACTGCAGCCAAAGGTCAAGGATTAAAAATGATTTTTTATTTAAATATATTTCTATTAAATTAATAAGAAGAATATAAGTTCCTTATTTGATTTATCATTAAAAATTTGTTTCTTATTCGATGGATAATTATGATAATTTATACATCGATTTCAAATATTTTTTCTTAACTAATTGAAGTCTGCTCTAAACACGAACGGGATTATGGAATAATATACGTGACTGCAATTTATAATTGGTATGGAAAAGAATGTAAGAACTTGCAAAATTTTAATTTTTTGTGGATGTGGTTTTTAAGAATATTATTGAAAACATGTCTTATTGAACCTACGACAACGCCTTTTGCACATACCTCTAAATCTAATCAAAATTTTGGACTCGTTGATGATCATAATTTTAAGTCGCACAAGCCTAAATGCCTGTTAAATATCATTATATTCCATCCAGTTGTTTTTATGTGGTACTTGGAAGGGGGGGGGGAAGTGTGTTACAGACTTATACACAGATATAATTCTTTTTTAGCTTCTTTGAAACGTAAAACTATCACAAAATTTTTCGATTCTGTGCGATTTACTGACAAAAGTCTTAATTCATTATATAGATTAGTTTGAAAAGCAATTTAAAGTTTATGTTACAAAATAATAAATAGTTTTTTTTACATTTTTGTATGCAAATAGAGAATAGGGAAAAATTGAATAAAATACGGGCATTACAAAACACAATCTTCGTTGAATTTATTAAAAATTGTGGAAAATTAAAGAGAAATTTAAAAAATAGAATAAAATAAAAATGAGTTAGATAATAGAAAGATGGTGATTCAAAGATGAAGCAATTTGTAGTTGTTCAACCATATCGAAGATTCTGGTACAGCTCAAACTGCTGTCAATCATCGATTGAGTATGATTAAGTGCTCATTGAATATTATGGAAACTATAGAATAAAAAAGTGTTGTAAGCTGCTTCAAATAAAAAATGTGCTTGTGAGAACGCATATTTACTTTCTCCTTCTGACCTGAATTGTAGCAAGACGACAACTGATTCTCTAGCAAAGATTTAGGTAGTCATCTTACAGTGATTTTAACACATTAACGCTCGCTGCACCGAAACTTTACGTAGATTACAAACTACTGTAAACATCAGTGCATGAACAGGAATTCGAACACAGCACCTGGCAACAGAAGGCCAGAACGCATTCTTCTACCAGATAGTCATTTATTATTATGTTATATCCTCTGGTATATCGTAGTTCAAACTTCAGTTTAACGAGAATAATATCACAAAACATAATATAACGATAGCTATTGGTAGGTGAAAATACTTGATACAGAAGTTTCCAACTGAATAATTAAACTCATATAGAACATTTATATTTTCCCTACTCCCCCACCATTCAATGGATGTTTGACCATTACTTTCTGTAAGAAAATTATCTTTGGAAGAAAGGATACTTTTTTTTTTTATACAGAGAATTTAAATCAAATATCCCTAATTTGAGAAGTCGCTATACTTAATAGAAAGTTTAAAAGCATAAGAAAAATTTAAAATTAAGTAGAAGGACTCATACTTAAAA
Source organism: Salticus scenicus (assembly GCA_963930645.1). Lineage (NCBI taxonomy): Eukaryota > Metazoa > Arthropoda > Arachnida > Araneae > Salticidae > Salticus > Salticus scenicus. Next base: position 298,230,080 of record OZ005648.1, read on the forward strand.
TAATAATAATAATAATCCGTGACTTTCTACGGGGCTCCTTTGGTATCCATGGGGATATCTAGCCGGTAGTCTAGTTTCAGCCATATTCACATTAGCATTTTCATAGTTACAGTAGTAGCAGCTATTTAGGCACGAAAGTCTACAAAATCTATTAGAAAACATCCCAATGCTATGCGTTTGGGATATTGTGCAAGTTTTCAGCATGTCTAGGCAAATATTTCCCGTCACGGAAGTTTCAGTAAATAAAAATGCTTTTGTGACTATATCTTATAAAAGAGCACATCGCACATTGATTTTTTTTTCCGTTCACTTATTGTAATGCATAGAGATTTTCTGATCTCAGTGAAATGAGCAACAATGATACGGTTTAACCCTTTCATTCCCAACTTTTTCCCTCCATAAAATAATAAATCTTATATTTAGTCATAATTTTTTTTCAAACGTAATGTATATAAATATTTTTTTTAAATAGAAGTTATAGCAGAGTACGAATTAATACAGCTAACAAAGCAACTGATATGTGTTTATTTATGTTTAATATAACCACTAATGTCTTTAAAAACCATAACTTTTCAATAAATAAAAATATCAAAATTTTGGAGAAATACATATTGCAGTTAATTAAAATACATATTATAAACATTAAAGAATAAAATAAAAAATATTTCAAACAGTTAATTTGCTTAAATTGCCCAAAACAGGAAACTGATTCCGATATTATTATCAGAACAGCGTAAAACATACTTTCAATTATTAACAAAGATAGTGAAGTCATCCAAAATAGGCATTTTTCGGTGGGAAAATGTATATAGATTTTAATATTGTTCATTTTGAATCAGCGGGAGTGTTAGATAGTAAGAAAGATAATCTGAAATGTTATGATTCCAATTGGAATCACGGGGAAGGAAAGGGTTAAAAAAAAATCTGGAGTGACTCCACTCGCCTTTCCGAACATTGAGTAATTAACAGTTTCGTAGATAAAGTAAAGAAAGAGGAGGAGTTAACAAACAAAAGAGAGAAAACCATAATAGAGTGTTTGAGTATTTTTCTCCATATATTACACGATGTTTTATTTAACGCTACTCAACTTTGAGCCCATAGATCATAATGATAAAGAATTTTTCGTTGTGTCCCTGTAAAAACCTATAAATGCTAGATTCACCAAAATGCCTTTAGTTAGTGCAACAGTGATTTATAATATTCATATAAATTTTCAGCTCAATTGAATAAGGCGCTTAGATGCTATCGCACTTTTAAAAATTTGGTCCCATAGGCCATAATGATAAAGAATTATTCTTTGTGTCCCTGTAAAAAAACTGTAAGTGCTAGATTCACCAAAATCTATACAATTGGTGCAACTGTGACCTATAACATGTGTGTAAATTTTTTGCTTAGATTAATAAGGCGTTTAGACGCTATCACACTTTTCAAAATTTGGAACCATAGGCAATAATGATAAAGAATTTTTCTTTGTGTCCCTGTAAAAGTGCTATAAGTGATGGATTCTCCAAAATCTATACAGTTCGTGCAACTGTGACCTATAACATGTGTATAAATTTTTTGCTCAATTGAATAAGGCGTTTAGATGCTATCGCACTTTTATGATTTTGGTCCTATAGTCCATAATGATAAAGAATTTTTCCTGGTGTCCCTGTAAAAACTAGTATGTTGTGGCCACCACGAGACTTTCTTCTATATTTTCCTATACAAATTCACTCAGTAACAATTAAAAAAAAAATTTCCAAGTTTTTTTTTTTTTTTTTCGTTAAAAGTAAAAAAAAAATCGATAACTTTGTTTTAAAATACCACATATTTATTGTTCAACCATTCGTTTTAAAGGTATTGACGCGACCTTTCGAAAGATACCCATCTTGAAAATTTACCCCACCCCAGAGGGTACTTCCCCCCAGGGGGGGGGGGAAGCGATGCCCCCACATGCACAATTTTATTTCCTAATTAATTACTACTATTAGCAATAATTCACATTAATTTTACAATCACAGGTTAAGAATAACTCTCATTATGTACATTTATACGAAATTTTGTCCTATACTACCATGTTAAAAATTTAGAAGAAATACGATCACAGCGCCTCCTGTTGTGCGATTGATCCCCAAATCTAATCAGCACCAGTTTATGTCAGGAGCCAACTAAATACCAAGTTTTGTTAAATTTCGTTTAAAAAAAAAAAAAAAATAATAAGATTTTTTTTTTTCTAAGTTTTTTTTCGTAAAAAGTAAAAAAAAAAAATCGATAACTTTCTTTCAAATTATCACAGATTTATAGTTCAGCCATTCGTTTTAAAGGTACTGACGAGACCTTTTGAAAGATACCCATCTTGAAAATTTACTCCCTTCGAGGGGGGACTTCACCCACAGGGGGTTTCACGAAGCTCCTACACATGCAAAATTTTTTTCCCAGTTGACTATCTCTATTATAAATAATTCTTGTAAATTTCAAAATGATTACTAAAAAATAATTCTCTTTATGTACATTTATACAAATTTTTGCCCGATATCACCATGTTAAAAATTTAGAAAAAGCGGGATGGCAACGCAACCTGTAAGGATTTTTACCAAAAGTTGATAGGCACTAATTTATGTCAAGGTGCAACTACATACCAATTTGTATGAAATTCTGTGCAGTAGTTCCTGAGGTACAGTTGCCACAAAATTTTGTCACACACACACACAGACAGACATTTTCTAAAAATGGTCAAATCGTGTTCTACAGCTCTCAAAACGTGTAAATCCAACAAAAACCCAAGGTCGAAAATTTTTACGAATCCAATACTTTCTTCTATTGAATATAGAAGAAAGTAACAAAGTTTACATGGCAAGTTAGAAAATAACAGAAAAAATGGTCGAGTTATCTTTTGAAACACCAATTTCCGAGATCTAAAATTAGCCTACCTAATAAGGATGGCTGTTAATTTTCCTGAAATAACTATGTAATAATACATGAGAAAGAATATCTAAAATTGATTTATGAAACAATTTTCAAGAAAATCGTTAGAGCCGTTTTCGAGATACAGGCTTTCACCAAAACTTAACTCAATTCTTGACCAGAAAACAACAATTACATATGAAAAGATATCTAAACTAGTATGTTGTGGCCACCACAAGACTTTCTTCTATATTTTCCTATACAAATTCACGCAGTAAGATTATAAAAAAAAAAAAAAAAAAAAAAATACGATTTTTTTCGAAGTTTTTTTTTCGTTAAAAGTAAAAAAAAAAAATCGATAACTTTGTTTTAAATTACCACATATTTATAGTTCAACCATTCGTTTTAAAGGTATTGACGAAACCTTTCGAAAGATACCGATCTTGAAAATTTACACCCCCCCCCCACTGCCATGTTAAAAGTTTAGAAAAAATACGATCACAGCGCCACCTGTTGAGCGATTGATCCCCAAATCTAATCAGCCTCAGTTTATGTCAGGGGTCAACTAAATACCAAGTCTGGTTAAATTTCGTTTAAAAAAAAAAAAAAAAAAAGATTTTTTTTCTTTTTTTTACTTTCTTCTATATGTAATATAGAGAAAGTATTGGATTCGTAAAAATTTTCGACCTCGGGTTTTTGATGGATTTACACGTTTTGAGAGCTGTAGAACACGATTTGACCCTTTTTAGAAAATGTCTGTCTGTCTGTCTGTCTGTCTGTCTGTCTGTCAGTCTGTGTGTGTGTGTGTGTGACAAAATTTTGTGGCAACTGTATCTCAGGAACTACTGCACAGAATTTCATACAAATTAGTATGTAGTTGCACCTTCACATAAATTAGTGCCTATCAACTTTTGGTAAAAATTGTCTTACAGGTTGCGTTGCCATCCCGTTTTTTCTAAATTTTTAACATGGTGATATAGGACAAAATTTTGTATAAATGTGCATAAAGAGAATTATTTTTTAGTAATCATTATGAAATTTACAAGAATTATTTATAATAGAGGTAGTCAACTGGGGAAAAAATTTTGTATGCGTAGGAGCCTCGTGAACCCCCCTGGGGGGGAAGTCCCCCCTCGAGGGGAGTAAATTTTCAAGATGGGTATCTTTCGAAAGGTCTCGTCAATACCTTTAAAACGAATGGTTGAACTATAAATCTGTGATAATTTAAAACAAAGTTATCGATTTTTTTTACTTTTAACAAAAATAACTTAGAAAAAAAATCTTTTTTTTTTTTTTTTTTTTTTTTTACGAAATTTAACCAGACTTGGTATTTAGTTGGCCCCTGACATAAACTGGGGCTGATTAGATTTGGGGATCAATCACTCAACAGGTGGTGCTGTGATCGTATTTTTTCTAAATTTTTAACATGGCAGTATAGGACAAAATTTCGTATAAATGTACATAATGGGAGTTATTCTTAACCTGTGATTGTGAAATTAATATGAATTATTGATAATAGTAGTAGTTAATTAGGAAAAAAATCTCGGTCATCGCTTCCCCCCCCCCCCAGGGGAAAGTACCCCCCGGGGGGGGATTTTCAAGATGGGTATCTTTCGAAAGGTCTCGTCAATATCTTTAAAACAAATGGTTAAACTATAAATATGCGACAATTTAAAACAAAGTTATCGATTTTTTTTTTAACAAAAAAAAAACTTTGAAAAAAAAAAAAAAACCTTTTTTTTTTTTTTTTTTTTTTTTTTTTTTTAAATATTGTTACTGCGTGAATTTGTATAGGAAAATATAGAAGAAAGTCTTGTGGTGGCCACAGCATACTAGTTTTTTTTTTTGTTTTTGTTAAAAGTAAAAAAAATCGATAACTTTGTTTTAAATTATCACAGATTTATAGTTCAACCATTCGTTTTAAAGGTATTGACGAGACCTTTCGAAAGATACCCATCTTGAAAATTTACTCCCCTCGAGGGGGGACTTCCCCCCCAGGGGGGGTGGCGAGGTTCCTACGCATACAAAATTTTTTTCCCAGTTGACTATCTCTATTATAAATAATTCTTGTAAATTTCATAATGATTACTAAAAAATAATTCTCTTTATGCACATTTATACAAAATTTTGTCCTATATCACCATGTTAAAAATTTAGAAAAAGCGGGATGGCAACGCAACCTGTAAGACAATTTTTACCAAAAGTTGATAGGCACTAATTTATGTCAAGGTGCAACTACATACCAATTTGTATGAACTTCTGTGCAGTAGTTCTTGAGATACAGTTGCCACAAAATTTTGTCACACACACACAGACAGACAGACAGACAGACATTTTCTAAAAATGGTCAAATCGTATTCTACAGCTCTCAAAACGTGTAAATTCATCAAAAACCCGAGGTCGAAAATTTTTACGAATCCAATACTTTCTCTATATTACATATAGAAGAAAGTAAAAACTCTAAGTACTAGATTCCCCAAAATCTATAGGGTTCGTACTATGGTGACTCACAATATCCCTACCAACTTTCAGTTTATTCGAACAAAGCGTTTAGACGCTAGCATGTTCACTCACAGACATACACACATACATACATACATACATACATACACACATACATACACACACACATACATACACACACACATACATACATCATTGCAAAAATAGTGAAAACGGACTCAGGGGATCTCGAAACGTATAGAAACACCGAAATCTCAAATTCGGATTTTTGACATGATTACAGTACTTTCCTCACTATAGTGTTCGGAAAGTAAAAAACATGCTTATTTTCGATGCGAGATATATATATATCTTGGAAACCTAAGAATTAAGCAATCAGTTTTGACTAATAACGGCAACCTATCGTCAATATATATATGTATATTTATATATACATATATGTGTGTGTGTGTGTGTGTGTGTTTGTGTGTGTATTGAAATAAGGGATATCTTATTCGGACACCCTGGTGAATGTGACTCTATTTCTGATTAATTGAATTACAAAAGTAAAATACTTAGAAAAAAGTTTTACTCAATGAAAAGGTGTTGCGTATAAGAAAAAAAAAAATCATTTGAATAGCACGATATTTTCAGATATATTTTGAATAACATCTGTTTAATTCTCAGTGTATATTAAACCCCAGGTAACTCCCAGTGGCCCCAGTAGATTACGTAATATGTTGATACAACAGAGAGTGTGTGAACAACAGATATGTTCTTTTATATATATATGGATTTTTCTTAAAACAATTTTTGCACAAAACTGAATTAAAAAAAAAAAAAAAAAAAAAATGGTTAATGGTGTTAGTATGTTGTTCGTACATAAAACAGGTCTTCAATAATATATATATATATATATATATATATATTTTTTTTTTTTTTTCAACTGCATGGAATTTTATTGATGAACTCCTCACTTTATTACATTGAACTCTAAACATAGTTTTTCTCCTAATTAAATAAATAATTCTTTCATGGTATATTTAACATTCTGTGTTCACTCTGCCTCACTTTTTGTCAGTGGAAACTTTTTCCTACTTTTTGACATCCTGCGAACACGCTTTCGCTTTCATTCCTTCCATTGTCTCCCCCCCCCTTCCTCCTTCCCACATTCCACTTATTTACTATAAGTTGTATTATTTTAGTTCGCCATCATAACTATAGGTATGGGGAACTTAGGTAATCGTGAAAATTTTCGACATCGGTTTTTTTACTTTTTTACACGTTTTCAGGTGTGAGGAATCCGAAAATGACAAAATTTGTATGGTGTTCGTCTTCTGGGTGTCTGTTAGCTTGTTAGTCCGTTAGTGAGTGTCAAGACAGTTTTAAAATATCAGTTATGAATTCGGAATGAACATCATTAACTGTAAACATGCTAATTTGAAAGTTTCGCAAGTTATTTTGGAATTTACGAATTTCTTAACATGGCAGAATAGAGCAAAATTTCACATAAACGTCAATTTTGAGGGATATTTTCATCGTAAAGATGTCAGACCACTTTTGAAATATTATTTAGGATAGTGGCATGAATATTATTGATGAATTTTCCAATATAAAAATTTTGTAAGCTATTGGAAATTTACGAGTTTCTTTACATGACAGAATAGGGCAAAATTTCACATAAACGTCAATCTTCAGGGATATTTTCATTGTAAAGATGTCGAACCACTTTTGAAATATTATTTAGGATACTGGCATGCATATCATAGACTATGTTTTCCCAATTTAAAAAATTCGTAAGTTATTTGGAATTTACGATTTACTTAACATGCAGAATGGGGCAAATTAAGCATAAACGTCCATTTTAAGGATCATAAATATATCAGACAACTTCAAAATAATATTTATGATACTTGTTTGAACATGATTAAAAATATTTTAATAGGAAAATTTCGTAAGTTATTCGTAATTTAAGATTTTATCAACATAGCGAAATTGAAAATTTTTCATATAAATAGGAATTTTTAGGATTATTGCATTGGAAATAGTAGCATGAAAACTAAACAACGGAATTGACCCTGATAAAATAAATTAATAGATTAGTATAACATAAATATATAGAAGTGAACAGTGGATAGCCTATTAGGTGGGGATTTCATTCTGTTGCAGTATCAAATTTTGGTCAAATTCATTTCTATTAACATGATTATAATGTGACTCGCACTAGAAATTTATGAGAACATAAATTTGATGTGGAACTGAGCAGAGGCCATCTATGCCAACTAGTTTTTTATTAGATTAATTCTCTAAAATATTGTTTTACTGTAAGAAATAATTCATGAATATGGCTTTTATAATCAACAAAAGAATGCCATATTTCACGTTTTCATGCAAAAGGAAAAATCTGAGTTTTGAAAAAAAGAAAGAAAAAATGACGCGATGGAATGATTTTTAGTGCCATTTTCGGTTTTAGTGAGTAAAAATCTATGAGAAAGAGAAAAAAAGAAAACTATGCAGAGTTAAATTAAAAAAATAAATAAAAATTTAAATTAAAAAATCTGCTTTTAATAAACGAAATTATGTAACTTAACTAGTCGCATTTCTCCTATGATCCGAAAATGCAGTACATTAAGAAGTTCAAATGAATTTTTTTTTTTTTTTTTTTGAAACTATTAAAAGAAATTATTTATTTATAATTATTTGTTCCAAACTTATAATTAGACTACAAGACCTTGATATCAGTTTCATTTCTTTAAATAATGATTTCTGACAAACTCAACAAATTACAAAAATATATTTCTAAAATGGTACAGAATTTTACAAAATCGATAAAAATTTTCAAAGGTAAATTTTCAAAAATTTCGAATTATGAACTTTATACGGCTGTACGCATAAATAAATGAATAAAATTGAATAAAATGCATCTTGTTTATTATATAAGGTGATGTACAAAAAATCAGCATTATATAGTAAAATGCCTTTGAAATATTTTCAAACAAAGCTGCTTTGGGAATAGTCGCAAATTAGTCGCAAAGCTGTTTATTTTATTCATTTATTTTTAAACACACACACACATATATATTGTCATAGATATTTCCCCTCATAATTTATAAATGACCTCATGACACGCCATGAGCCAATATTTCTTTTTAGTTTTCTTTTCTAAATGAAGAATTTATATCAAAACATTAAAAGATGGTTTAAGTCAGTTGCTTTGCCTTATAATATCTCGGATATTTTCATAGTCTAAAGTTGTACATTAAATTTTGTGATTATTGAAATTGAACCCTTTATAAATCTCAGTGGATTTTATAAAATTATGTGGCTTTCTTTTACGCAACTTTGCAATTTAGGTCTAAAATTAATATTCAAGGAATAAAAATCAATATCAAAGATTTCGGAACACACTTTTCTTTCGATAGAAAACTTTCATCGCCATCCATGCAAATTTTCTTTTTCCTTCGACTAAATAAACATTCTTATACTCACCTATTTATGAAATAACCTTTCATTAGTAAGCTGTCGAGTAAAAATAAAACAAGGTTAGACAGCATCTTCTACAGGTCTTTGACCGTTTGCATTATAAATGACCTTCAACTTCAGCGTTCATGTTTTGTTGCTAAAACTGTGTAATAAATAGGAAGCAAACGTGGATGACAAAATTCATCCATTGTTAATTGAAATAAAAAACGTAGTTAAGGTTAAAATGTTGCTGAGCAATATTGCAAATAGATTCGAAGAACTTGTGAAATTATAATTGTAGTAGAAAAACAGTAAGATATTGTTAATTGTTAATGATAAAGAGAATTGAATGTAAATTGTTTTGCTATTCCTTTACATTCTGGTAAAAATGTGTGTGTCACATTGTAAATTGCAAATAATAATACAGCAATGCTTTTTATAGCTATTGATTGTTTTTTATTGTTTTGTATCTGGATAATACACGATATTGTTGCAATTAGCATCTGAATCATTAACGTCAATTATTCTCTAATAAAAATCATTCCGGTTGGGTATTTGATGGATGGATGGATGGTTGGGTTTTACGTCGCACTAGTGCTGCGCAGATGGGCAATTGGTGACGGTCTGGGACACCCCCCTAGAGGTGGTCCGGAGACATGCCATCGCAATTTTGATCCTCCACGGAAGGGATGGCTCTCCTGCTTCGGTGACCCACAGAGGTATAATTTTTTATGGGAACATGGAGGACATTGCGGTCACGACAGATTTTACGTGCACCAGCCACCATTAGTGTACACGACGGTCTTTGGCCGGCTCGAGTACCGAACCCGCAATCTTCAAATTACGAGGCCGGCGCTCTACCGACTGGGCTACCGCGGCCCGGTTGGGTATTTGAAATTAACCAAAAATAACCAAAGGTAGCAGAGTAATCAGCCGAAAAATTGCTCTTGATTTTAAAAAGAATAAAATCGTTATAATTAAGTACCACAAACTGTAAAAACTTATAACAGTTTCGAAATAAAGACAGTTCTTCATCATACAAAAAGAGTAAGTTCGAGAGCAACATAATAGTACTAATGCAATTTTGTTATTTTCCTGGTGAAGGATCATACACAATTATTTGGATGAGAAACACTTGTCTCTGAATTTATCATATTTGTTTCAGTGATTTTATTCCTCTTGAGCAATTACAGTTTTAAGAAATACATGGAGGTTTTCTAATGAAAAATATATTTGCATTGCTCATTAACTCCGAGTATTTTATTAGCTTAAAAATAGTTAATCAAATATCGTGTAGAATATTTGTGGATCTTTGAGGAGATTTTTTTTTTCTTTTTAGTGATAGTCTATATTCTATAACTGCAGTATACACTATTCCACAATTTTTCCTATATCTGCTATAAAATATAATTCTGTGATTTTTATCCTCGTGTTATGATTTTTTCAATCCTCGAACATGCTCTTTGCGAAGGTACATTAACTGAAACCAGTAAGATTTATCTATTTCATTATTTTACTTTAGGTGTCTGTATTATCATAGATTAAATATATATATGTGTGTGTGTGTGTTATTATCTGTAAGTTTTTCTTTCTCCAAATTTCCTGACTGAAGAGCTCAATGTTTTCGAATGAGAACGATTTTTAATTTAAAACCTAATACTAGGGTTGTTTGAATTTTATGTTTTGTATTTTTAATTGTCAATATTAATTTAGATTCGAGATTTAATGGAAAATAGTCTTAGAAGAATTAATTCAGGCGTTAAATGATTAATGTCACATTTAATTCCAATAACTAGTTTATATCTTATATGCAAGTGAAAGTGTGTTCAAAAGTGAGCGAAAAAAAAAAAAAAAAAAAAAAAAAAAAAAAGGTAAGCAGTTTAAAAATAGCACGAAATTTTGGTTATCATCTTGAGTAGCACACCCAATTTATAGAAACTAAATTTATCTAAATGTATTGACAGAAGAAACCAGGAGAATTCTGTATAGCTCTGCGAACTTTAAAAGTATAGAAAATTGTCAGCAAGTCAGCAACTTCTCCCAATTAAATTAATTGTTGATAAGACGGCAGTTAGGGAAATATTTAATGTATCTGAAAATCAGTACATGAATTATTTAGGAAAATGACTTCATTAATTGAAAAATATTTTTTAAATGATTAAGTAAATTTAAAATTAATCAATTCTAAATTGGAAATATTGCTTCTAAACAACATTTGCAGCGAAACCTGTACAAACTACATAGATTCAAATTTGTTGAGCAACTACCATCTAGTACAAAACATACAACAATTAATATTTAGACTTTCACATAAATTGAAGATCAGCTTCAGATTAGGTTATTTACATATAAAACAGAAATTTTACGCATTATAGTTACCAAGGTTAGACAGTGTAATCAGGTTTATATCATTATACTCTAAAATGACTGAGCAAGCTCAAGTATTATTTGAGCCAAATAACGTAGGAATGTGCATATTATATCCGTATGCAAGATGGAAGTTGTAATTCGGTACATGAATTACAGAGTATTGCAACTATGACGCTACATGCGTAATCCGCAACCGATCCGTTCGACCTTGCAAAAGAGAAACCGAAATCGCCCGCACGTTATCCCGTATTCGGGGAATATTTAATCACACTGAAGGACACTGGCCTGAAATGGACATTCCATGGATGGTGAGTTTCGAATCTTTTGTGAAACTGGCTAACGGAGACTCCATTTTTTTTCCACGCATGTTTTAATGGGTTAAATTGCCTTAGAATAATGTTTACATGCTGAAGTAATCGTTCTTTTAGAAAGAGACAATATATTTTGGATTTAGAATGGGACTGTCTAATGCAAAATGTCCACTTCATGGCAAGAAAATAAATAAAATGATAATTTAAAGGGAAAAGTCAAACAACAACTTTTATCCTTAAAGGACATGTTGCAGTGAAATGCTAGTTAAATATAGCTTGCCGTGGAAATAAATAGTTTTATGTTATTAGAATAGCACTTACCACCTGGGTATAGTCGTAATTCAGCAAAATTTCGAAACTTACCTTCAAAGCACCGCCAGTCTTTTAGTAATAAATATAGAATTACAATAAATAAATTTTAATAAACATATATGAATTTAAACATTAAAAAGCAATGCGATTAATATAAAAAATGATTGTACATCTTATTAAATTTTAATTATATCTACGTCTTCAACAAAGTCTATACTATAACATATAAGAACCAAGAACCTATTCTTCAGAATTTTTACTTGCAATCAAAAATTGTAAATACTAGTATTAACCATGTAAAAATGATATGAAAAAAGCAGGGGCGGTAGTCTTATATCCAACACAAAGTTTAGAAACAGCAACGCATTTCAAAAGATTTCTGCTCTCTTAACAATATAGCAAATTTGTCTCTTAAAAAAAGAAAAACAAGAAGAAGAAGAAGAAGGAAAAGAAAGTTTTAAAAGAAATCTGTCACTTCTTTCTTTTTTGCGTCATGTGTAACAATTTTTTCATGATGTCATTCTTACCCAATTTTTAAAATTTTTAGCATTTAAAATATTAAAATAGGATAAAAAGCATAAGACGCTAGAAAATTTTCAATGAATTTATGTTTTTATAAGGAGCCAGAAAATAAATATTCCTCAGAATACTTACGTGTAAATGTCGTTTAATTTTGTGAAATGGGTTATAGAAACCATGAAATTCAAGAACATTCAGCTTCCAATATTTATCATTGAGTCGATATTATTAATGAAATCATTTTTAAAAATTATAAAAACTACAACTTCCAAGCCAAAGCTGCGTGCAAAGTATATCAAACCTAGAATGAGTTTGTAAAAGAATATTTTCATTAGCTTCATAAAAGAATTTTTTTTTTTTTTTTTTTCATAAAAGCCTGATCATTTTTAATACCAATTTTTAATACCTTTAATACCTACATTTGAATGCAACCATAATTGCATGACTTTTAATACCAACATTTTTAATATTAAAAGTCTAGAACCGATCTTAGGATGGAAGTTAATGTCAACTGTAAAATATCGTTGCAAATATGTATTTTAGGGTTGTGATACGTTTAGTATTTGTGACTTGAGGCATTTGGAATAAATTTATTAAACAAATGTAAAGTTAGCTTAATATATATATATATATATATATATATATATATATCAGTATTATTTTGATATTTATATACAGTACTTGCCACCTAATAAAATGACATTTGTTCTCATCGAAAGTGATTTTAATAAGCCATTGATTTTTAAAACCGGCAAACTCTCCTGAATAGAAAAGATTATTCATCCGCCAAAATTGGAAGAAAAAATTTAAAACATAAAGATTAATAAACGAGAATAATTAATTTTTAAGATAATTAATTTCTCATTCATTCAAAATTATTAAATTAAATGCATTAGAATGGTATAAATCAGAATCTTCAATGCATCTCCGATTGGCTGAATTTCGGAAAGCATCATTTTATTATTTTCTAAAATTTTACACTTTTCTTTAAAACGAATTTTCCGCCCAGACAACTTTTTTCTTAGTTGTTTCAATGTAAGAACCACAAACTCTCTCTTAATAACACTAGTCGACAAAAAAAAGTTTTTTGGAGGGTAACAAAAATGAAATTAGCTATTTTCAACTAATTTTGTAGTGCAGAATTAAAAAATAATAGCGAAAAATCTGTAACACGTACAGATTTTTTGTTACGATTATTTAATCTGTACTGGAAGCAATAATCCCTGTCTAAAAAAAGTACGCTTAATACTGCTTTGTTAAATAAATCCTTGCCAAGTCATGTTCTTAGTTAGTCTAAGAAAATGATTCGATAAGCATTTATTTAACAAAATAGTATTAAATGTACTTTTTAAATATCGGAATTATTTGCTAGTGCTCGGATACTTTTATTGTAATAATAATAAAAAAAATAATGAAATTTGCCATTTTCTGATATTCAAAGAAAAAAATGAACAAACATGGTTGCCGGGACTCTGATTTGCCAGGACTCTGGGTTGCCAGCAGGAAGGGTTACAACCTGTGATACTGTGAAAATGATAAAAATTCGTGAAAATTGCCATTTTCTGATACTCTAACAGAAAAATGTGACGTGGTGGGACTTTTTTTGCTTGCAGATATTTAAATAAAAATTGGAATTAATAATAAAAATAATAATTTGACCGTTGTTACCGAACCACTATAGACCAGTGTAATTAAAGAGTTAAAAAGTAATCTGCATGACCACTGACCAATATTAAAGCACTTGTATATAACCCCGTCAAAAATGACGGAATGTGAAATCAGTTAAGGCAGTGAATCAACGAATGATTTGCCAGCTTCACTGGACACTATAATTAAAGGGGACTAATGTGCAAGTTGTACCTGACGGGACCAATGTGCAAGTTGCACCGAACGAACAAACTATTTCTTTTAACGAAAATACCTACTAACCCTGGACGATAGGTGTAATATAACGTATCATATTACATATCGTATTTATCGTAATATAACTCAGTACTTATTTTTCGCTTCCTTCTTCGACTCGTTTTAATAAGTATTTTTTATAAGCATGGGCAAATTTGATATTTTTTAATTTTTCGCGTGAAAACATTATTTCATCTTATGCTCCCCCCCCCCCCAAATATATATATATATATATATATAACTGGTAAATTTTTTTGGCAACAATCACAAATTTGTCTAATTTCGAAATTATTTTCATATTTTAATTAATTCTAAAATATCTAATCAAAACTTCGTTACAAATCAGGTGCCAAATGAAAGGTACCATATTTGTAACGAAGTAACCTTAGATACCTTATTTGTAACCTTATTTATTTTAACTAATTTGATAAATATGACGTCACAGTCAACTGTTTGTTTATATCAGATAAGCACATTATCATGATTGCAAGAAAATGATGTAATAACTATTAGCCCATAATTTTTATGATTGAATTTCTTATTACATTTTAGTTTTATCCTCCAAGGGTATTTTAGAATTGCAACGGTAGTTATGAACTTTCGTTGAAATCTTTTTACATATTGTAATTAAGGGAAAAGTGTAAGCACAAAAAATGTTCAGTTTTGAAAGATCTTTCTAATGATGCAACATTTATGCAGATTAATTAATAAAATAAAAAATAAAAATACATAGCATTTCTAAGGGGGAAAAAAAGGGCTACTAAAACTCTCTGTTCTGAAGCGGTCTAACCGGAATTGATCCTGACAGAAGATGGTCATTATTATTATTAATTATTATTGTAACTCGTTAGTGTGCTTTGAAAGTAAGCATTCTTTAAATTGGTTGCTAAAGCAAGAACAAATGATAAGAGTGTTTATTTGTTACTTGTTTCTATGTTTTATTTCTTTTTTTAATTTCAAAAATATAACGCTCCTGTAAAATTTAAAATCCATTTTCTACTATTTTTTTGCAAGTTTTTTATTTGATCGAAATTTGTTAAAAATTTGTAATTCTCATTTTTATTTTTTATTTATTTTTTCTTTCTTTGCCTGTAAAAACACGTGTAAATTAAAATTAAAGTTTTTAAAAAAAAAGTATAAGATTTTTATAAAAAAAACAAGAACTATGCCAATTAAATCCGCGTTAACAAAAATAAAATAATAATAAAAAAAAAAAACCGCATTGAAATCGGTTTATTTTTTCGGAGGCCCACAATGTCGTACAAACAAACACACAGACGACAGAATAACTTCAAAGTTATGACACCCCTATTTTTTGGTCGGGTATGTTAAAAAACAAACTTCAATTAAAGTAATAATAATACATAATGCAACATTTCAAAACAAAATTCAAATCTGAAATCTAAAGCTCTGATTGGTCTCTACTTCTTTAATAATCCCTCTTAAATTGTAAAAACGCTTGTATGATATATCGAAAAATGGAACCTATCAATAAAATAAAATAAAATTTCCTATATATTAAAAATGGCGTTAAAAAATAAAAAGAAATGAATGAATTACAAGCAGCTGTGTAAATTCTATCATATATATATATATATATATATATATATATATATATATATTATAGCATATTATATATAGCATATTATAGTATATTATAGTATATATATATATATATATATATATATATATATATAGTATATATATATATATCATATATATATATATAGTATATAGTATATATTAAAATGTTGTAAGTTAAACTTTATCTAACGAGACAGGTTTTTTGATGTTGTTGTTATTTTTACAGGAATGATTATTTTTTTTCCCCTTACATTCTCTGATAAAATAATTATTCGAACATCAGACATGTTAATTAGAGAACTACCAAAACAATATGAGCGTAAAATAGCTAAAAATATCCTGTATTTGTTTCTGTTATGTTATTATATACAGTCGAACCTCGTTAATGTGAATCTCAAGGGGGATAAAAAAAAATTTCATGTTATCAGTAATTCATGCTATCAGTAACTAATCTTCATACAACTAAACTAATCTTCATTTTGACGGGGATTTTGGAAACAATTCATTTTAAAAGGAATTCACGTTAACAGTGTTCACGTTAACGAGGTTGGACTGTATATATCTGTTATTTACACGTGAAAAATAAAATATATACTAAAAAGACATTTTAATCGTTACTAATATTTCACAAACCATTACCAGTAAAAAAAAAAAAAAAAAAAAAAAAGGAATTTTTTTTTCTTTGTGTGTAAAACAGTTTCTGTAATAACAGAACCAGTGTAACCTTGAAACAAAATCGTTAACTCAGAAGCGTGTTACACTTGATATAAAATATACACTGGCGTTTAATGTCTATGTTATTCGCGCTTTCAGTTGCACACTGTTGCTTCAAGAATTTCTCTGTTCAAAAAAAAAAGTCTCAGTCGAAAAAATAAAAATAAAATTTCAAGAATAAAATTGCATAATTGAAAGTAACTGATATCTATACAACTAAAATATGCCTTTTCACCTTTTCCCAGTTTTATATTTTTTTAAATGTCAATTATTAAGGACATTTCATATTACAGATTGTTTTAACGTTTTAATTGGGAATTGTTTGAATTCATTTGAAATATTTTTTCTATTAACACATATATTACAAATGACAATGATGACATAACATAATTATATGGGAAAATTTTTAAAGCCTAATACTTCAGGCATAATTTCAAAATTATTGAGTTATCTTTAGATACCAATGCTAAGGCTGCTTAAGTTCAAAAGGACTATTTAAAAAAAAAAAAAAAAAAAAAAAAAAAACGGATATAAAATGAAAAAATATATATAAATATAAAACAAAGCAATATATATATATATAGTGAAACCTCTCAAGTTGGACACCCCTCTAAGTTGGACACTTTTTCTCGGAATGGAATGTATCCGTAGGATTAACATTATGTCCAACCTCTTTAAGTTGGACACCCCTCTAACTTGGAAGTTGGACAGTCAAATACTGTCCTAAGTTGGACACTTTTACCCAGTGAGACAGGAAAAAAAGATATAAAACTTCTGTTTTCTCACTTGTTTTTAGAAATTTTACATATCCCTTGTACAAATAACTGTAATATCTAAAAAACAATGCTTCTTGTCACAATATATTCATCTCTGTCTCATCTTGTAAAAAAATACACTGATGGAAAAAAAAAATCCCAACACCAAGAAAAAATTATTGTACAGTAATGAAATTTCAGCAATACATTTGTCTAGGTAACATATTTAATTGATTAAAGTTTCAAGATCACAGGTAGAGCCATTGGCGAGAAGAGCCATTTCAAATGTGAAATGTTGGTGCAATAGTAACCGGTGTAACCGCCAGAATTTTGAATGCAATCATGCAAACGTGCATGCATTGTGTCGTACAGGTGTCGGATATCAGTTTGTGGGATGGAGTTCCATGCCTGTTGCACTTGGGCGGTCAATGCAGGGACGGTTAATGCTGGCTGTGAATGACGCTGGAGTTGTCGTCCAATGATATCCCATACGTGCTCGATTGGAGAAAGATCAGGTGATCTAGCAGGCCAAGGCAACATGTCGACACTCTGTAGAGCATGTTGGGTTACAACAGCGGTATGAGGGCGAGCGTTATCCTGTTGGAAAACACCCCCTTGAATGCTGTTCATGAATGGCAGCACAACAGGTTGTATCACTAGACTGACGTACAAATTTGCAGTCAGGGTGCGTGGGATAACCACGAGAGTGCTCCTGCTGTCATACGAAATTGCTCCCCAAACCATAACTCCAGGAGTAGGCCCTGTGTGTCTAGGCCGCAGACAGGTCGCTAGCAGGCGTTCACCTGGCCTCCTTCTAACCAACACACGGCTATCACTGCGACCAAGGCAGAACCGGCTTTCATCAGAAAACACAACAGATCTCCACTCCGTCCTCCAATGAGCTCTAGCTTGACACCACTCACGTCGCAAACGGCAGTGGTTTGGAGTCAGTGGAATGCACGCTACAGGGCGTCTGGCTCGGAGCTGTCCTTGAAGTAACCGATTTGTAACAGTTCGTTGTGTCACTGTGGTGCCAACTGCAGCTCGAATTTCAGCTGCAGACGCAGTACGATTAGCCACAGCCATACGCCGAACACGGCGGTCTTCCCTTTCAGTAGTGCCACGTGGCCGCCCGGAACCCGGTCTTCTTGAGGCAGTACCTTCCCTTGACCACTGCTGCCAACACTCATGCACAGTGGATACATTCCTGCCAAGTCTTTCTGCAATATCGCGGAAAGATAACCCACCTTCTCGTAGCCCTACTACTACACGACCTCGTTCAAACTCAGTGAGCTGTTGATAATGGCTTCTTCGTCTTCTTAGAGGCATCCTTGACTAACATTAACCCACTACGTCAAATCTCAACTGCAAATAACGATCACGAACCTTACAGCGCTTATTTAAAGCAAACCTCATTTGCATGATCATAGTGTCGCTACTAGCGCCACACTTATGCGCGTAGCTCGAAATTTGAATCGACGTCATCTTTCAGATGTATAAACACGCCTACCAAATTTCGTTTATCTAGCACAGCTCCTTCCTGGTGTTGGGATTTTTTTTCCATCAGTGTATTTATTTTCTTCAATTGAAAAGTTCACAAATAACTGAATTTTGGCACGTAATGAAAGAGTGTTTCTTTTTATTGATTTGCATGAATTGTTTTTGTCCAGGAAATATCCAATAGAGATTCTACAGGCATGTTTTGACTTAGACTGTTTTAAAATGAGCATTAGACAATACATTTTGGTTGTTAGGGTTCCGCTTCATTTGTCCTTTTTATTTTTTGTACCAAGTTTTACTTGAGTGTATAATTGCACTAAACTTAATATGTGAGAGATCTATCTATAGTGAAAAAAGATGCTGATTCAATATGGGTGCATATCAATCAACAGGTGTCGCTGCTATGCTGCAGTTTTCCCCGTTCACGGAAAAATTAAATCTCATTTTTTAGAACGAATAAATTCACCAAACTTTATAAGTGAGATGGCTATTATGAAAATTAATGTTATCTTAATTTGGGTATGTATCAGTTGACAAAGTGGTGCTACTTTTAATCACCTTCTCCGAGTTTCCATATGACTACCACAGCGTCTATTGAATAAAATTGCACCAAAACGCATATGCAAAATCTTTATTGATTAAATTTTCATTCATAGTAACTGGTGGATGGCGCTAATATATAAAAAATTGTAGAAGAAAGTGTTATTATGGCCCCAATATACCAGTTTAAATTTAGGTTTTAAATTGGCAAATTAATAATTTTTTGTATATAAGTTATGAATAATTAATTATGTTATATTTAGATATGATTAAAAGTTACAAGGCATGCATAGATACAGTTTAATTAAATCGAAAAATGTAAGCCCCCTATAAGTTGGACAACTCTCTAAGTTGGACACTTTTTCCTGGAACCTCATGTGTCCAACTTAGAGAGGTTTTACTGTACAATCTTCAAACTATTTTTATCGTTAAATATGATTTAATAACATTATGTTACAATTTTTTCTTATTTTATTTATTTATTTATTTATTTTTAGTTACTTTTTTTTTTTTTTTTTTTGGGGGGGGGGGGTATTTTTCGATAATTGAACACACACATGAACTTTTTCTTAAAGTTAAACTATTACGTTTATCATTATTATTTATTTATTTGCTAATTTCAGAAAGAAAAAGATCTTCAATATGTACAAAGTATTAAAATTTGTTTAATGAAAAACTGCCTCAATTCACATGTTTCATTGTATATTGGAAATGAGGGAAAATAGAGTTTAGTAACTACATGTGCTATTAATTAATAATTACAAAACTTTGAATAAACACCATAAAATGCAATAAACTCGCAACAATTGTTTCGGGTCGAAAGAACACATGATCCTTCGTCAGGCGAACAAAGTCAGGCACGAGTGCTGCAGTCAAAGCGGCAACGCTCCTGCAACCAACGTTGCGAGTTTATTTCATTTTATGGTGTTTATTCAAAGTTTTGTAATTGTTACTTTAAGAAGCCAGTTCTGTGGTGCTTTCTTATTATACATGTGGTATTGTTCATTCATTCATTCATTCTTATTTATTTATTTATTTACATATAAATTAATCCAAAATCTTAACTTTTATTATTTCATAATAATATTACAACATGTTATAATTTTTATAGTTAAATTACCATATTACAATTAAGTCTAGCGGTTTTTTTCTCTTTAATGTATACTTAAAAATGAACGCACAAATACGTGAATGTATATGTATTTACGTGTATGTATTTACTCTCTTGGAGAATCAATAAAATTATGAATAAACGTATAGTATACATATATACTTAATTGTAAGTATGCATATCTAGACATGTATAATGCATATTATTAAATAGCGTTGTACAAAATATACACCTATTTTCTCTTTTTTTTTTTTTTTTTTTTTTTTTTTTTTTAAGGAAAATTAAGTTTGATAAGGAGTTACTGTACTAAATTAATATAATAGCTATATAAAAAACCCGACAAAAAAAAAATAGCTGTATTGGAAAACATCATTCCGAAGGAATCGTTAAAAAAAAAAAAAAACAAAAAAAAACGGAAAACGAAAGTAGCATACAAACTTAGTATGAGTTGGTTTAAACAAAATTATTTTTCTCTTACATAGCAATAAAATTTGATCGAATGTTTCAAAAAAGAACGTAAAGAACGAACTATTTGCCTATTCGAATGTAATCCAGCTGTGACTTTGGAAATTACGTCATTGTTACAGTAGAGTGATTCCTGAAGACTACAGTTTTGATTTCCTGTCTAATGCAATGCAAATAATCTAATTAAATATGACCATATTATGATTTCGAATTTCTTACGCGTAGAATTATATATATATATATATATATATATATATATATATATAATTACCAACAAATACGAATTTTTACGAATTTTTTCAAAATTAATTTTATTCATTGATCGTATATATATATGCATTTTTTTTTTTTTTTTTTTTTTTTTTTTTTTCTTTGCGCAAAAATATTTTTAGCGCTAATAACAAAACTTGAAATATATTACATTTAATATTCGAAAAATTATAAGATGTGTATAATTTAATATAATATTTTCCTCTTTATAGTTCCAGTCAGTTAGATTTGGTTCTTTTTCTTTTTAACCACCGACCCTTCCTTTTCAATTCTCCCTGTCCTTTTTCAATTCTTTGAAAATTCAAACTTTCTTAGTGTTTGAATAAATGTCGTAAATAAAACTGTTATTCATTAATTGATGAAGAACATAATGATAAATGAAATGAACATCATTTAGAGCTTCAAGAATAATAATATTTCCTATTCCGATCTCATATTTATGATAACCTTCAATATTGAGCAGATTAGAAGCAGTATCGTATTTTTTACAAGGAAAGAAGTTATTACATACGACTTGAAAGATAAAGCAGCGTCTATACCACCATAAATATATACGTAATAGGATGTGTTATCATAACCTTAGACAGTTTTATGATCTATTGCCCTTTGAAAGGAATTTTATAAGTAGAGTAATAAAAAATTGCGGCAAAGCATACTCGAATTTTATCACATGGGCAATTGCTTTTTGAATTTCGAACATTTGCCTAAAAGAAATATTCAAAAATAAGCGAAATTTTACTTAATATCGAAAAAGAAATCCTATGTGTCTTAAATAATTTAATATTTATTATTAGAAGTATGGTTGAACGGTTAGACGATTTGGTGACGATCAAACAAAACAACCTCTTTTTTATTTTTAATTTTTTTAATTACGGATTTATACATTTTTTAGGAATCATCTTCTAAATTGTGTATAATCAGAAATATTTAACTACTAAAACTAATTTAAACACATGAAAATTTGACGAAAAACTAACATAAAAAGTAACTTTTAAATAACATGATTAAATAAGTTTAAATGAGGTTACAGGTGTTTTTATTATGATAATTTCGCTTTTTTTTTTTTTCCAATCCTTCAAAACATGCTCTAGATTTGTGAAACAATGCGGGCTGTATGTTCGGTTGGATGGCACACTTTTTTTTTTTTTTTTTTTAACAAAAGCTGTTCACGAAGCAAAAATATTTTTCCTTGATTTATTTAGCAATATTAGTGTCATAATGCATGTCATCTAGGTGGAATCTATGAAGTGTCCAGTTAAAAATAATATTTTCGCAATATTGTTCAGACACTAGGGTTTCTGTAAACCCAGATTCAGTTGAAAGAATCCTTAAGATGTCTCAATGTTTATTACAGGAATTTTTCGAAAATTAGAGGAACTTAACTTAATCCCTTAAATGCCCGATTATTTTTAAATCAATTTAAAAAAGTTTTACTTCTTTACTCTCTTAAATAAATTACTGGAAAAATACTTTTAAAAAAATCTTACTTTATTTTAACTATGGTTTACAGCTAAAAAGCAATTTGTTATCCAATCGGCAAACATGAGGCATTAGAGATTCAATATTATTCTAATAATACATTAGCAGATAAAATTCGACATGTTGTGTTGCCGAAAGACAACACTCGGCATTTAAGAGTTAAACAGTCATAATTTACGATTACATAATATTTCACACGAAAAATTCACAGGATCTATTGCCTAAATCAAAACATCAAAACCATTATTGCAGTTCGAGGAAGATGCGTAGTTGCTACCACAAGTGCTTCCTGAAACCTTTATTTAGTCGTCATCTCAAAAACCATTATCAGTGACTCCTCATATATAAAATGAAGTATTATAATTGACACAAGTGTCACTTTGCATAAATTGCTTGATAACTTCACCTGTTCGAATAGCGCCATCATTCAATAGATTTACAGGGTAACTCCTATAATAGGTGAGGGGCCATAGTGGCCCTATCGGCAGAGTTTCGAATTCGTAAAAGGTAAATTGTAAGTTTGATACTCGAGCTGGTAAAAAAAAGTGGTATACATTAACGGTGGTACCTTAATAGTACATGTAAAATCCGTTGTGGCTGCAATGACCTCTATGTTTCCTAAAAGTAAGGGAGTGGAGTGAATTTTAACTCCGCACTATAGCAACGCATTGGACAATTTTTGACTGTCTGAGACCTATCCCTAGGACTGGTCCGTGGACATGCCATCACAATATTGATCCTCTGTCTTTAAAAGTAATGCCTTTGAGGATGACCGAAGAGGGAAAGTTATCCCTCCACTGAAGATCAAAATTGTGATGGCATGTGTCCGAAGCAACACTAGGGTGAATCCCAGATCATCGTCTTGCCCAATTCGTAGCTCAGTTGTGGCGTTAAAAAAATATTTGACAAAGCAATACAAAATTAGAATTTTTTGGTGCAAGTAATTTCTCCACAAGATTATAGAAGAAAAAAAAAGAAGAAGAAGAAGATAAAGAAAAAGTAGAAGTCGTCAAGAGTTTTATCAAATTCGTTGCCAAGGCCTTCAAATGACGATGCCAAGCGCTTTCAGAGTAAGGAATTCTTGTTAAAATTGTTTTCCGTTAGTAAGACTATCGGTTACAGGAAAGCATTTTTCTGTAGTCAACTATATTCGGGGATAAATAGTATCAGTATCACTTACGAATTTCTTATGTGTGAGTGTTTGTTTATTTTGTGATAACTGTTTAGTTTTTAAATATATTTTTAATTTATAATCATAGTTACATCTAGGCACAAATAGTCCAAATAAATAGAGTTTTTCTGCATAAAAAGGAATTTAATATCAGACTAATAATATATTAAGGAAAAACATGCGTAAATAACTTTTTTTTTAAATTTAAGTTAAAAAGATATGAACTTTAACTTCACACGAATTTTTTGTAAATATATATTACGCTTTATTATTACATTTACACAATTGCTACAACATTGGTAATTAAATACAATATTATTGCGATAGCATTTTAATCAAAATTTCTATGAAAGATATTGTTTCTTAAATTTGTGTTGCGTATATCAGATATCGGGTTCATAGGCGGACAAGGCTAAATACAATACAATGTATCGCTCTCAGAACACTTAAATAACGGAAATCGTGCCGACTACAGGATATAGGAATAATTATGCTATTAAAGAGATTAAAAAAGAAAAAAAAAAGGTTGTAATAGATGGTTTTGAAATTGCGTTATAATATTTTAGAAATACAGGAACATTTTCATTGGTTTGTATTGTTTTAAATTACGGACTTCAGATTAAAGACAAAAAAAAAAAAAAAAAAAATGTTGAATACATAATGAATTAAGCTGGTGTTTAACATTTGGAAATTGAAGAAATATAACATAAAATAGTACTTAAAATTACGTATGTTAACATTTCTACATTACTGCTAATTTACTTATTATTATTATCTAAAAATAAACAAATTCAACAAATGCTAGTTAAATTATTTCTGTAACAGCAGTACCTGCAAAAACTAGTTGGCATTGGTGGACTCTGCTCAGTTTCCCACCATATATATGTACTCATTAATTTCTAGTGCAGGACATATTATAATCATGTTAAGAGAAAGGAATTTGGCCAAACGCTTGGCACAGTGATGGAATGAAATCCCCGCCTAATAAGCTATCCACCGTTCACTTCGATATATTTATCTTACTCTAATCTATTAATTTATTTTATCAGGGTCAGTTCCGTTGTTTAGTTTTCAAGCTACTATGTCCAATGCAGCATTCCTCAAAATGCGAATTTATATGCGGAATATCGATCAATTTTTCTATGTTGATAAGATCTTAAAATACGAATAATTTACGAAATTTTTCTATTAGAACATTTGTAGTCAATCATGTTTAAACAGGTATCATAAATCTTATTTTGAAGTTGTCTGATACATTTATGATTCTCAAAATCGACGTTTATGCTCAAATTATGGACGTTTATGCCCTTTTCTGCCATATTAAGGAAATCGTAAATTCCAAATAACTTACGAAATTTTTAAATAAAAAAATTCATAGTGGAATGTTCATGCTAGTATCCTAAATGATATTTTAAAAGAGTTCTAACATCATCTTTACTATAAAATATCCCTCAAAATGTACGTTTATGAGAAATTTTGCCCTATTCTGCCATATTAAGTAAATCGTAAATTTCCAATGAATTGCGGAAAATTCATAATCAAGGATGTTTATACCAGTATCTTACAGTCGGCAGCAAAAGTATCAGAGCACTAGCAATAATTCCGATGTTAAAAAAGTACACTTAACACTCTTTTGTTAAATAAATCCTTGTCGAATCATGTTAATAGACTGACTAAGAACATAACTCGAAAAGGATTTATTTAACAAAGCAGTATTAAGTATCCTTTTTTTTTTTTTTTTTTTTTTTTTTTGTCAGGGATTATTGATAGTGCTCGGATACTTTTGCTGTTAACTATATATAATATTTTAAAAGTAGTCTAGGCTGTCAATATGTCCTCGAATCTCGAGGACAAAACTACCTTCGTCCCCAAAAAATTACAACACATTTGGGGACGCCGGTTATAAAGTTATTAATGTTTTATTATAGTAATTTATTATATGTATAATAAATAAGCTGAAAAAGTTCTTTTAGGTGCTTTATACATAAAAATTACTAAAATTTTACAACTTAAGGTGATTTAATTATTTTTTTATTTTTTTGTCCTCCAAATTTGAGGACACCGCCATCTTTGTCCCCGAATTCAATGAAAAAAGTATGGTCACTCTAAAGTAGTCTGACAATCTTACGATGAAAATATCCCTCAAAAGAGACATTTATGCGAAATTTTGCCCTATTCTGCCATGTTAAGAAATTCGTAAATTTCGAATAATTTGTGAAATTTTCAAAGTAGCATGTTTATAGTTAATGATGACCATCCGGGCATCAAAACTGATATTTAAAAGTTGTTCTTTGCGTTAAAAATATTTCTTTTCAGGCACGTTTGAGTGAAATTTTGCCTTATTCTCCCATGTTAAGAAAATCATAAATTTCGAATAACTTCTGAAGTTTTTTAATTAGAATGTTGCAAATGAATACGGTTCTTGCCAGTGTCATAAATAATATTTTAAAACTGGTCCGACCTCTCTGTGATCATTTGTCGTGAGATATCTTGTAAACAGACTAACAAACTAACAGACACCCTACAGACGGACACCATACAAATTTTGTCATTTTCGGATTCCTCACACCTGAAAACGTATAGAAAAGTCAAAAAACCGAGCTCGAAAATTTTCACGATTACCTAAGTTCCCCATACCTATAGTATAATGGGGAACTAAGAAGTCATTTTTAATATTTTATAAAATTTTGTTTGTTTAAAAATGCGAAGTACCACAGAAAATAATTTGAACTAATAAGGATAATGCCTTTGAACTATTTTTGTTCCTCTTATAAGTGTCATAAGTCAATGTTTTTTTTTTTTTTTTTTTTTTTAACATTCTTTTTTCTTTTTTTTTTTTTTTTTTTTTAATCTCATGATTAATTTCAAATTCAAAAATTTTTCAGATTCCTCACATGTATGATAAGGGTCCATGCCATCAATTAAAACTTAATAGCAATTAAAACTTAAACTTAAACAAAATAGCTCATCGCCAACCAGTGGTCTGTGAAAAAACTTTTGTAGCCCAAGAAACACTCTGTACAATATTTGATGATTTTTCCCCCCTACTTTTTTTTTTTTTTTTTTTTTTTTTTTTGTATTTG